>VYZM01000583.1:724-96815 GCA_013398915.1 Dromas ardeola
CGTGTCCACTGCGGCCCCCGCTGCGAGCGGGGATGCAGAGCCCGGGGTCCGGCCCAGGTTTAGTGGTCGTCAAAGAGCGGTATCTGATTTGGGAGACATCAGCCTGCTGCAAGTATCTGTGCTGGTCTACACAAACACAGAATAGTTTGGGTTGGAAGGGACCTTTAAAGCTCATCTAGTCCAACCCACCTGGAATGAGCAAGGACATCTCCCACTAGATCAGGTTGCTCAGAGCCCCGTCCAACCTGGCCTTGAATGTTTCCAGGGATGGGGCATCTACCACCTCTCTGGGCAACCTGTGCCAGTGTTTCACCACCCTTATGGTAAAAAATTTATTCCTTATATCTACTCTAAATCTTCCCTCTTTCAGTTTAAAACCATTACCCCTTGTCCTATCACAACAGGCCCTGCTAAAAAGTTTGTCCCCATCTTTCCTGTTGGCCCCTTTTACGTACTGAAAGGCTGCAACATGGTCTCCCCGGGGCCTTCTCTTCTCCAGGCTGAACAACCCCAAGTCTCCCAGCCTGTCCTCATAGGAGAGGTGCTCCATCCCTCTGATCATCTTCGTGGCCCTCCTCTGGACCCGCTCCAACAGGTCCATGTCTTTCCTGTGCTGACGGCTCCAGAGCTGGATACAGCACAGTCTGTGAAGACCGTATGGTCAGTTGAGTGATATATTTGTTGGTGGTTTGTGCCCATGCTGATACGTAGTTTTAGTGTGCTGTATATTGTCACTGTGTGAATGTCATGCAGCCTGGAGAATGCCTTGTTACCTTCCTGCAAATGCCAGGTGGAGGCTTGTGTCTGGGTTGTTCCTGGGCGAGGGTGCATGCAGGTGACTGAAAGGATGGCATTGCCAGTGGCCGTGCAGGAAGGGTGGCCCGTTATGTGGCACATAGGTTGGTATTTGGCAAGTCTCCTGATGGGTATTTGTCCAAATCATGCATTTTGCAGACTGGTGTGTCCAGCTGTGAGAAAATCTGAGGTATGTTGTGTGAAATGTCCTGCTCTGACTGTTTGTGTTCAATGAGTGTCTCGTCTGAGTGATACCGTGGGGTGCGATGAACAGTGAATGTCACCATGTAGTCAGGACACGGCGTGGTGCCTGCCATACAGAGTGTACAGGTGGAGCCCAGGGCTCGACGTGTGTCCCGTCACTCTGCTGATGCTATGTTCATGCAAGAGTGAACATTTACATGTACTGTTTTTTGGTGTGTGCTGCTGAGCCGCTGTCTGATATGCAAAGCCACAGTCAGCAGCTGTGGAAGATGAGATGCACATAGGGGCTATAATGTACACCTTTTGTCTCAGTAAGACGATGTCTGTAGGTGTTGGGCTAAGGATCTGATAAGAAAGTAAAATTGATACTGCCCAGTATAATTGAAGGCTGTTTTTACTATCTTTTAACAGAAAAAATTCACAGATGTTTACGATTTGCATAGAACTTGGGATTTTAGGTAGCATATCTTTTTGCTATTGTTTCATCAAATGTTTAATAATGTTCTTCTGTTTTATGAGTTCTTCTTGACCACAAATAGTTTCAATAATTGATCTTATGGCAACTTTTGGAACTTTACCCATAAGTTTGACTGTAAAGGGAGCAAGAGTCATGTTAAAACTTGAAGATTTTACTGATGGAGGAGCATGTCTTTCTCTGTCCTTGAGAAATCTATGAATTGCAGTAGAGTTATGTATCTACAGACTCAGGAGGACAATACTGGATATTTAGAAAAGTATTACCGAAGTTATGTAGCGTAAAAATGCAAAAAAAAAAAAAAAGTTCTCTCGAGACGCAAGATGATGTTTCTGGTTTGCCCCCAGAAGGTGGTAAGTGAAGTTTTCAAAATCAAAATAGCATAAGTAATTATGGTATTTACAGATGTTTTATAATGAAAAAGGCATTAGGTGTTTGATGTTGGAATTTTTAGTTCAGGTTCCTCTCAACTCAGGAATGACTATAATACAGGTTTTGATTTTCTGATCAAATAAGACACTACCAGAATGTTATCAGAATGCACAGGGAGTAATGTGGTATATTATAATTTTTTCTTGATGTAAATCATTTGTGTAAATGGTGTGCGTAATTTAGTATAATATGCAGTCAATGATAGTTTTCTAAACAAATCCTGTCTCCTTGGTTTTTACAGATTGAAGCTACTGAATCAAAGGATAACGTGTTGGTGTTCTTTAAGCTGCGGCCTGATGTAATTACAGAAGATAATCTTCATAGTAATATTCTTGTGTCATCTATGCTAGATTCACCAATAAACACCCTTTATCAAGCTGTACGACAAGTTTTTGCACCAGTATTACTGAAGGTGTGCAATATACTGATTTAAATGTTCTGTAGATTTATACTGAAACATTGAAATTCCATAGCATGTTAACTGTTCTGAGATAAATATTTTATCTTTTAAAAATAAAATATTTTAAGAGCTTAAATAATGAATGGTAGTTCTAATTTCTAAGTTAAAGAAAGTACTTTACCTCCTATTAGTAAGGATGAGGGGAGGATTCTGGTCATACGTATGCCTGAATAGAAATGTGGAATACACTGACTGGTGGTTAATGGAGACAACAACTCCTTACCTTCTTTCCACCAGTAATTCCGGTCGTGTGTACTTTTCATATTTTAGATACTCTTATATTTTATCTGAAACGTGTAGGTTGGTATCATGAAACTATGATTTCTGTAATATGTGGTGGATAGGAGTGCTAGACTCCAGATTAATTTGTACAGCTGCATTTTTCAGTTTTGCTTTTTTAAAATGTTCTTAGGCTTTTCTTTCTGTTCCATTAAAGAATGTATTTCCTTTATGGATTTTTTTGTCAAAAACATTAACCATGGCTGTATTTCAAAAGCTAAGCAAGCAGAATTTCATCATTTAAATATTTTTAATTTCTTATTTATCACCACATTAATAAAATAATTTTAGAAAAACACAGTAACTTTTAATATTTGATTCTAGCAATTTGCAGATTCTACTATAGAAATAAATTCCAAATTTATTTAACTTAAGAGAATTAATTAACAAAGAATTTTGAACACATTTTTAGAGTGCTTTTATAAATCCAACAATGGACTTTTAAATTTGTGACAAAAAAATTGCACAGTATCATTATGATTTGATAAGTGAAAAGAATAAGACGCTTTTCCATGACTTTAGGAAAAATAAATTATTACACCATCCCACCATGTGATAGCTTAACACTATTAATCTGAATTATTTTTTTTTTTTTAAGATTTAAAGAGGAAATAGTAATTGTTCTATCATGTGAGTCACATTTTTTGAAATTTTCATTGCAGGATGAGAGATGGAGTAAAACATTTGATCCCAAACTCCAGAAACTTTTAAGTGAGCTTGAAGCTGGCTTGAGTACTGTTCTCAGAAGATCAGATCCTAATTACACAGGAACAAAATTCAGTGATGATGATGTGCGAGGTTCGTTTTGCAGTTACATCTTTTATAATTCATTTTGAATTAGGGGTAAATCATTGATTTAGGTTGAGTTTTCAGTCTTCATTATCCCAGTGACTGCAGAGTGTGAAATATGACAGGTTGTGGTGAGTAAATTGGAATTAGCGACGATCAGCTCTGGTCTCTTGGTATGAACTTGTTAGTACATCTAGTCAGAGTCAGAAGTTGAAGGGTAATTACATAGCCATATAGTAAAAATTTGCTTTAGAAAGTAAGTTCTGACTGAAAATATTTTGTGACCATTCATGTATTTCATATTTAAACATTTTCCGTTCTTATTTGCAGCTATACTTACACCAACAGATGAATTTCAGTTCTGGATAGAATGTGCTCATCATGGAAGTAAATGGTGTAGTAAAGAGAGAGCTTCTCATTTTAAAGACCTATTTGAGGACATTACAAAAGTATGTTTTCTTTTGTGTGATCAGTGATATATTTGTAGACTTCGTAAAAACATTCTTGTTGTGAAATATATGGCAGTATATGTACACTCTTTCAAATATATGAATATATAACTATTTGGTTATATTTTTCTTAGGCAAAATCTTGCTTTAAATGACATTGATGTAGTTTCTGGTGACAATAGTGCAGGGCAACACCAACATTTACTTGGGAGCAGATTTGACCATTAAACCCGAAGAGCTGCTGTAGAAATTCAACAGTATGCTACAGTTTGTGAACTAGAAATTGACTAATGAAATTATAAAACAAAAAAGTGAGAATGTGGAGGATAATAATGAACTCTATCATGCAAAATTTTGGGCACCTGTAAAGCATTTGCTCAAATAGCACTTCAGGTATTAATGGATCTTCACATGGGTAAACTTACACAAATGCTTGTTTTTTGAGAGGATTATGATAGGTTCTGTTAAGCAATAAACCACAGAGAACTATAGCATTTGCCAGCTTCAGGAAAGTATACATTTTTCTACAATACTAGTTGCAAAGTATTTGTATTAAGGATATTTTTTTCTAGGATTATTACAACTTGGATAGTCTCTCATTGTTTGAAGTTGTGGATTTGGTGGAGACTACGAGGGATACTGTTGATGGTGTGTGGAGACAAACAGAACATGATCCTTATCCACAGCCACGCATGCATAATCTCTTGGACGTAATAGGTAAACCTTCATGCAGTCTTTATTAAGTGAACAGCTGAGAAAAAGTAAAATGAATGCGTGAGCAGAGGCCGCCTTCTTCCTAAAGGCACAGTGATAGCCTACAGCATTAAGGTGCTTTCTTGTAATTATGATCCACGAATACTGTTTGCCTTATAGTATCCAATAATTCAGCCAGTTCTGGTAGATGCCTTCATACATGCTTGTGAAGATGTAGATAATAACAAGCTGGAGTTGAATACCTTTCAGCCTGTGGATTGGATTTGTCTTGTTTCCGTTTGACTCCTTGTCTTTTTCCCAGAGGAGAAAATTTATTTATATAATAGCCTCATGTGAAAGTTGATTCCGTCTGTGTGGAGGTGAGAGCAGGACGCGCAGAGAGGTTGCTTTTCTCATTCTCACAGCGGCAGTCCCCTGTTCTGGGACAGGGATAAGACAGTGAGTTTGCCTTCTGCGGCCAGATGTGTGTGTGCATGGGGGGAAGGCTGGCTGGGGACAGCTGCTGATAAAGACAGATGCTTGTGTTTGGATTCCAGAATCCAAATCCGTCAGCTTCTAATGTTGGACCAGCCTCTGTTTAACTTGGAGATGTTAAACGCATAATTTATTAAATCTGAAAAGCTATTAAATTTAATTATTTAATTATTAAATTTAATTATTAAATCTGAAACAAAATGATCAGTTATTGATACATTTGTGTGGTTTGAAAATAAGACATTACACTAGGTTTTTAAAAATGCGTTTGGAACTTGGTTTAGAGTTTAAAGGAATTATTTGAAACAAACTTAACATATTGCTTTGGTATACTTTTTTGTGTTCTAGGTGGCTCATTGGGTAGATATGTTCAGAGAAAATTAGCAGCTTTGAATCTGTGGGAGGATGCTTTTCACAGTGTTAAAGAAAATCTAAAGGCTGGCATCTTGATTT
This sequence comes from Dromas ardeola, assembly GCA_013398915.1. Classification (NCBI taxonomy): domain Eukaryota; kingdom Metazoa; phylum Chordata; class Aves; order Charadriiformes; family Dromadidae; genus Dromas; species Dromas ardeola. The sequence goes on from VYZM01000583.1 coordinate 6,249, forward strand.
GTGAGCAGTGGGTGTCAGCTTGTGAGTACCTAACTGGACAACTGTGGCAACGTTATACTCTCCATCCATGGAAAAATGAGAAATATTTCCCTGAATTGTTAGCCAAACTTGGAAAACGTCTTGATGAGGTAGAAATTTGAATTATACACATTTATTTCATTAGACACAGAATTAAACAACATTGTTTTAAGTTAAAAAAAGGAATTAAAACACTTTTATAGCCTTTTCAGAGTCAGATAGCATTCCATAATCCACGTTTACCTGAGCCTTTCAAAAGATTCTTGTAAAAAGGAGAGAGGTGGGATGTGCTGCTTGTGCTTTTTGCTTCTAAATGTAAGTTTTATGTAAAAAATACGTTAAATATATCAAATATTTTTTTTCTGTTATAGGTGCTAACTGTTAGAACACTGCATGAAAAACTTATATTGTTTTTGCCAGCTGGAGAACAAAATGCTTTACATCTTGCCCAGGTGTTTGAACCCTTTGCTGGCCTAAATCCTGTACACTGTAATCCGTACACAGAGGTATAATGCTTTTTTTTAACTTACTCACATTCTTCTGTGACTTCTTATGACGTATATGAATAGCCCTAAACTAACGTATGAACTCATTATCTCTAGCCATTATGGAAAGCAGCAGTCTGTCAGTATGAAAGAATTATTGCACCAGCAGAACAAAAAATAGCAAGCAAATTGAAGAAATTTATTTCAGAAATTCAGGACAGTCCTCAGCAGGTATGAGTATTTTTGTAGTCTGAAAACTTTCCTAAAGATAAAGTTACTAAATTCTTAAGGAGTCAGTTTAGAGCAAAGGAATAAGTACTTAGAGCCAAAGATGGTCTTTATGAAGAGCACTAACGAGTAGTGTCAGAGTATGTTTAATTTTTTTCAGGAGAAAGAGATAACTTTTTTTAACTTCATATTCCAGCTTCTTCAAACATTTCAGAAATACAAGGAACTGATAAAGCATCCAAATATAAGCAAAGAATTGCTTTTTGAAAGGGAAACATTACTAGCAAGACTTCAAGATTATGTCAAAGGTAAAAATGTATTTAAAGGTATTTAATTGCATTAGTTTTTTTGCCAATGCTAGAATTCTTTATTTGCTTTTAAATTCCTAGTATGTTTTTATAATTACAATAAAATTTTAAGCTTCTTCTATTAGGTTCCTGGCCTAACATGAATCTTTTGCTTGTGTTAGACTATCAGACAGACTTTGAATCTCGATGCCATGGTGTTCCTGGTGATGTTTCTGGACCACTGTTGGGCAAAAACCTTTCTGAAGTTGTCAATAACATTGTATGGGTACGGCAGCTGGAGCTGAAGGTAACAGATTCCGTTACTGTTTAGACACAATATTATCATAGAAAGTAAATCATGGTATTTGAGATTTCTGTGGGGAATTCCCCACAGAAAAATTGTGAACTTCCCAAGATTTACATCATCAGAATTCCTTAACAGTGGTGCTGTTTGCTAAGTTGAATTTTATTAACTGTCCTAGAAGACAGTCTGTTTGTAACACACTGAACTGCCTGCTTTTATGACTTCATTATTTTTTGTCAAAAAAAAATTCCGAGTGGAGGCATTTTGTTAAATTTTACCCTTCAGTTTACATGTTAAAATTGTATTTAAGATTTACAGATCGCCAGATTCTGACATCCTAATTCTCACTTGTTATTATTAACCTGTGTAGTGTCCCCTTGAAATCAAAGGGATTTCTTGGTAGTACTTTTTTGTGTCAGTGTCTGCCAGGGAATTTACTGCAGAGACTGTAGTAAAAGTAAACAGGAATGATTCTGTGTTCCCTTACAACAAAATGAGTTAAAAACATATGTGACTCTATTTTAACGTACGTTATTTTTGCTAGTTTGTATTTACCCTTTAGGTGGAAACTCTGGAACTTTTTTTGGACAGTATTGACTAGCTAAAAGCAAAATGTTTGTGATTAACATAAGTGCCATTTACAATAACTATAGGTTTGAATGAGAGTAGAAGTACTTATCCCAGAAAAACTATTAGCCCATTTTTTTGGCATTCACCTGTGATTTGCAGAAATCTTAAGGTCCCATTTCCCATTTCAGCTGAATGTGACACAGGGTGGAGGTCTGAAAGGTGTTACTTTGTTATGTGCCCTACAGAGAGAACAGGTTTTGCAATTATTTCTTCTTGGTCTGCTAAAGACCTAGGGAGCAGTTCAGCTGATGTGTGTCAGTTGTGTGTCTCCTTTAGGCTGTGCTGCATTTTTAAAATTGCTCTCAAATCTCCACTGATTGTATTGACTAGGGTTTTGATTAATTTGGCCACATGTAGAAGTGAAATCCCATTTAAAATAGCTTTAAGTATTGGCATGGACCTTATAGATACAACAAAGGACACATGGGAGATTTGTACCTTTATGGAGAATTAACTAAAGACCTGGTGGGATACTCTGGGGTGTCTTAATAGTGGCATACACCTGTGGTGGACAACTTATTCAGACGTAATTTACCGTAATGGGAATTTGAACATCTGGGACACAATTCAGGATTCACTTTTTTTTTTCCTAATTGGTTTTTGAATCCCACTTTGATGTTTTGTAATGCTGATTTTTATTGTGGCTATTTTTCTTTTCTGATTGAATACTGGGAAGTTAAGCTTCCTTTCTTTGTGATTGTGTTTAAGGTGGATGATGCTATCAAGCTGTCAGAGGCTCTTCTGTCTGACTTACCTGGGTTTCAAACTTTTCATGGAAGAGCAGATTCTTTTCTGGAACAATTAAAAGTATATGAACAAGAGCAATTTGACGATTGGTCTAGGAATATCCAGGCAGAGTTATCAAATCCCAAGTCAGGACTTTGGTAAATACATTCTTGTTTAAATAATGTTTAGGCTGAAATCTGTAGTGTGGTGTAGAACTTGACAAAGGAAATAAAAATGCACAGAACTGAGAATGGAAGAGTTTGTTATCATTTCATCTTCCTGCCAGACTTGGTTGGTAAGGTGAAGCACACAGGACAATGTTAAGAACTAATTTTGGAAAGGCATGTTTGGTTTGCTTGTTGTTATCCATTGTAATCCATATAGTGATAGCATCCAGAAAACAGATGAGATTAGAATGTAGCTGTGGCATACAGATGACATGTAGAGTAACAAATGAATTGCTATTCACAACAAATTCTGCAATGGAGATAAAGTAGATGGAAGAAGGGTGTATAAAATAATGAAATTACTTTATGGGATACTGAAATATATTTTAACATTTTTTTTAATTCATTGGCCATATAGGTTCCTTCTGCATGTCTGAGTGTTGCAAACTTTATTTGAAAAAAGTGTTTGTCCACAGTTTCAGAGGACACAGTAGTTGATACTTACGTGTAGACTTTTATTTTATGAAAAACATTCAAATATAACAAATAACCAGAGGCAGCACTCCAATCTAATAACAGCCATCTAATTTATTAGCACCATAAAATTTTGTTATTGAGAGATTTTAAAAGATGGGAAGAGATTAATGAAAAGGAAAGAGGTATCTCACTGCAAAGGGGAATGCAATGGATATGGGAACTAGAAAAAGATGAGGAAAAAAATGAAAAAATGAGCAAAGCTGAAGTTTCTGTGGAAGGAACCTAGAAGGGTGGTGGTAGAAGCATTATGACAGTAGAAAAAAAAAATTGGAGTAAAATCTAAACACAAGCTGCTGTTCTTATTACCATCTGATTGTGTATACCAAAACGTTCCACTGATCCAAGTCCTGGTTCTTGGATTGGTTCCCTTGGAGAATTTCTCCCCCTTTGCAATGCTGAAGGCTGAGACCTGTAAAGTGCCGGCTTGAGAGAGTAGGGTGGATCCAGTGTGTTTGAGAAATACTGTCTAGCTGCCAGTTACACGTTAACTATTGCAATAAGCCAGAAAACCTTTTTGAGCAAAACCAATAGGCACTGTTCATTTGTTTTTGTCTTCACTGGCTTTGAATTAAGAGAAAGGTTACCAGAATAATTTCTTGAGTAAATTAAAATGTTAATAAACATAGAAGATTGTAATAGAATGACATCAAGCTTTTTAGAATTGTTTATTATATTATTGTAAAATGCACCTAAGAAAGGATCAATATCAAATTATATTCAATAATATGTTTAATCTGATTTTGGTTTAGCATCCAAGCTAATAGTCCTGTAATGGAGTTGGATCACGTTTTTGGAACATTAAACATACTTTATTCAGATCGTTTGGTAACTCTCCTAAGAGAAGTACGTCAGCTATCAGCACTTGGTTTTGCTATACCAGCTAAAATACAGCATGTTGCGAACACTGCACAAAAGTTCTGTAAGCAGGCGATCATCCTCAAACAGGTATAAAATTAAATGTCATAATAACTTCCTGTTGTGACTTCCCAGCTTTAGTAGTAGAACTTTTCTAGACTATTATCTCTTCTGACCGTGTGGCTGAGCTTTTTGTTTGTCTGTGTGAAAGTGCCTTGTTTCTTGAACAAATTAGCTAAGTCCTTAAAACAGAACAAAAATAAAGAAATGCTTTACAATTTCGGAATGTGTTTTCTTTTGGAACCAAATTAATTATAATATTAAAGTCATGTGAAGTTCCTGTATGAATATACAGAAATATGACAAGTGATTTATTGATCTCCTGGTTTTAGTCTCACTTTCTGATAATTATAACTGAAGGCAAATGTCATAAAATGGATCAGCTTGTCCTCACCATTGCTAGTTTTCAAATGACAATATATTAATAAGTATTGTAATGGAAATGTGTGTTTGGTTTCTTGTTTGTGTTTTTTTTTGTTTAACTGTACTCAATGCTACATAAGTTTTTATTGAGCTTATATTTCAATTGAAAGACCATGTCAAGTTTTCTTCTGTTACTCTAAGATGCAAGAAAAAATATGTATATATTGATAAAAATTCATATGCAGTTTGACAGGCTCAAATCAGTTTCACATGAGGTGTCATTGGTATCTGAGATACCTGTACAGCTAAGGCAGAGATGACACAAGACCTACAAAATACGCATGCATCTGGATCACTGACAGGTGAATCCAAGTAGAAACCTTTGTCATCTCAAAAGGCACTAGATGTCTATGTGTGGACAACAACCAAGTTGTAGGGTATCTCTCTTACTCCAGCTGTTAATCTGAAAGTAGATAGATCTATTTTAGGTCTTGTGCCATATCCTGGTGGATGTCACGGATACTTGAAGGCCTCTGAAAAGGCACTAGATGCCTACATTGGCATAAAATAGTGGAACTGTTCCACTTACAATAAATCTGAGACTGAACTTATTTCACTTAAGGTGAAGTATAACTACCTCAGACGTGTGTAAGTAGCAGTCTTTTTTGCTATTAGAATTCATCACTAGAAGAAGATAGAATCACATTAGCATTGCATATGTACTTTATTTTTGTAAGCATTTTAGTGTTACAGTTAATTCTTATTTCTTAATGGGGTTGGTTGGGCAATACTTTCAGAAGTATCCTGCATTACATTTATTGGCATATAAATATTTTTATCTATTCTTATAAATTTAATCTCCATTTTTACAGGTGGCACATTTTTATAATTCTATTGATCAACAAATGATTGAGAGTCAGAAGCCAATGATGTTGCAGTCTGCTCTAGCTTTTGAACAGATAATTAAGGTGGAAGATTTTCTCTCTCTTTTTATTTTAAATTTCAGGGTTATCTGTGCATATTCTGTGCTGCATTTTCTGTGTTTCGGTTTACTAGTTTTGGTCACTTTGAAGCACTTCATCTTCTTCCAATACTCTTACAATGCGAGAATGGCTGGAGAATTATAGCGTGCCCATAAACTCTGTATTGTGCAAGAGAATAATGCCTCTAGAGCAAGCATTACAGAAATGATTGGGAACTCACCCCTGAGAACTGTTTTGCAAGACAGAGTATAAGAATCGGGCTGAAAGTAGAAGTGATGTTGGGGTTGGGATTAGTTGACACAAAATGGTGGGGAGACCAGACCAAACTATAGGTTTGAAAGTTTCCTGGAAAAAGTTCCCAAACTGTCTCTTAAATTTTCCTTGGGCTGGCTGCAGATAATGCCACTGATTCCTTTGGTGTACAGACCCTAAGACAGTGATGGTACAGAAATGTTCAAAGGCACAACATATTCTCCTATTTGACATGATTTCTGCCCTACGTCTTTTAGGAATAGGTCCAGTTGTGGAACTTCTGATGCTTCTGTGTTCTGATTTTCTACTCTAAATTTAGCAAAATACATAAGCCCCCCGGAATCTTGATAAAAAGCCCAGAGAAATGGAATTCCCCATGCTTATGAGTCAGTGGAATTTTACAGTGTAACTTAAAAAAATCATTTCATGATAAACAGGTGAAGTTGGATAGCAATTATTAGTGTTGGTTTTGGTGTGTTGGTTATTTTGATTTTTGGTCTGTGCAGGACGAAGAGGAAATGAGGAGTTTAAGGTGTCCTCTTAGCTTAAGGTGTCTGCTTATGTGTGTGGGGCAGGAGTCTCAACATCAGTGGATTTATTTCAAAGTCTATTAATAGTCTGGCATTAATCCTTCCCCAGCGTGTTGATGTAGCTGTAATGATATGCCCATATGTCTGTGATTTGCCAGATTGTTATGTCTCTCGTGCAGTAGTGAGAGGGAGACCCTCCATTTTTTACTGGGAGTGAAACCATCTTTCTCATATTATCACTTCCTGTATGCTCACTGGTAGACTATATTTGACATTAAATCTTACAAAGTTTGTACATTTTTCAAGCATTCAAAATCTGGTCCTGGAGGAAAAGCTCAAATAACATGGGATAATCCTAGAGAATTGGAAGCTTATATCCAAAAACTCCAAGCTGCTGCTGAACGGCTTTCCACTGAAAACAGAAAACTAAGAAAGTGGCACATAAACTTCATTGAAAAGGTATATTTTCCAAGTGAAATTAAAATCACATCTCTTATAGCTTACTTTACCCTTCCTTTAATTTACACAATGATGAATAGGTTTATTATCCTTTAAAATTCTTTTAACAGGTTATATCACTCATGAATATTGATCTACTTCGGCAGCAGCAGCGTTGGAAAGATGGACTCCAGGAGCTCCGAACTGGTTTTGCCAGCCTCGAGTCACAGGCAGGGTTTCATTATCATATCGCAGACTGTGAACGTTTGACTTTACAATAATAATCAACATTTAAGACTCAAACATAGCATGATTGAATTAATTTTGATTATGGAGTTACTAGCAAGCTCAGGAAAACTGACTGTGGACTAGTTGATGCCAGGTGTCAGGTAAAATCTCAGATGAGGAGGATGAGGATAATCTTTTTTATGTCATACTAGTAATGGGAGAAGAGCGACACTTGGTCAGATGACAGGGGTTAGATGAAAACATGGGAAAACCGTAGGTCATGTAGATCAGTTGTGTCTGAGCCATTAACGCAAGGTAAAATAAAGAAATTGATACACATATGAGTGATCCCCAGGCAGAGTAGAACAAATGTATGAAATTTAGAATTAAAATGCATTTCTGCCTGAAACAATGAAAAAACAACATTATTATGTGTTCACTTATCAACTGTCAGCTTTTAGAGTAGAATCATAGAATCATTTAGGTTGGAAAAGACCCTTCAGATCATCAAGTAAGATGATTAAGATTTTGATTAAGAATATCATCTTATCAAAGTAACTGGATGGTATTACTATCACCTAATCTATTTTGAGGTTTCATTCAAGTCAGTTTAATTTTTCCTGTAGCCTTCAGCAATAATGCAGCTATATTCTTATATGGATGTGGTGTTGTTAGCATTTCTAACGCAAACCCAGATTGTTTTAGTTGGTATTTGTCAGTCAAATAAATGCAGAATTTTTGCTGCATTTTTCTTAAAATTTTTTTCCGTCTTCTCAAGATAATATGAATACTAAGTAAGTGCATTGATTCAGCTTTTGGTTTGCAATTTCTTTTTAAATTTAGTTTGCAAATTTTTAGCTTGAAGTGAAAATTAGTAGTCTGTATTTGCTTTAAGATCTGTTTGAAAATTGTTTTGTTATTACAGAATATTTTATATGGACAATTAACTGAACTGTATTCAGTCACTTTTTTTTAATCCTTGACTAGAAGTGATAAAACTTAACCAAGTGTATCCTGCTTTCACCATCCGAAATTACAAGATGGTATAGTCTTACTGCTGTTGTCATCAGGATTTTACATATTTCTTTGAAAACCCTATTTATAATTGTCTTAAGGCTTACTTGAGACAATTTCAGGTTTTCTTAATCTCTTGAATCTTTCTGTTGGAAGGGTTCCTCTGGGCAGCCTTGAATTGTTGGGCAGACATTAACTGTGTAGCTTCCTGCAGCAACCTTGGTCTGCCTCCAAAGCCCTGGCTGCAAATCTCTATCCAATTAAATAAGCAGTTAAATAAGTTAAGCTGGAAGGAGTTTCTAATTTCTTTTGTAACTTGTGTTGCCCATTTGAAATTCCTTGGATGGCTTACAAGCGGCCATTTACATACTTGAGTGTATGATATGGCTTTACACATTCTTACAGTGCAATGTAGCAGATTCCAATGAAAATCTGAGTTCTTTAAGATCAATTATTCTATCTACTTGTTAGTTAATGTTGATCTGTGGAAACACACGAGAATTTCTGAAATACTGTTTAAAAGGTAGTTTACATATCATTACAAAATAAAAGGTGCAATACAGGTTTAGGTCTCTCAGCCAGCCAGCTCTGTATCTTATTTCTAGCAGTCCCATGCATTTTAGAGTAACATTGAAGAATATCATAGTAAACCAATGGGTGAGGAACCTCAGTGAAGTTGTTATGCTGAACTGCCATAGAGACTGGTTTGATTGGGATATTATTTTTTTCTTATTATATTCATTTGAAATAAGAAGATCTAGAGCTGTTACACTTAATATTCAAACTGGTCATAGAATATAATGAATAGAATATAATGGAGCAGGGTCGAGTTGGAGGCCTGTAACCAGTGGTGTCCCCCAGGGGTCAATACTTGGACCAATATTGTTTAACATATTCATCAACGACCTGGACGAGGGGACAGAGTGCATCCTCAGCAAGTTCGCTGATGTTACCAAACTGGGTGGGGTGGCTGACACCCCAGAGGGCCGTGCTGCCATCCAGTGTGACCTAGACAGGCTGGAGAGCTGGGCAGAGAAGAACCTCATGAGGTTCAACAAGGACAAGTGTAGGGTCCTGCACCTGGGGAGGAAGAATGTCAGGCACCAATATAGGTTAGGGGTGGACCTGCTGGAAAGCAGTTCTGAAGAAAAGGATCTGGGGGTCTTGGTAGACAGTAAATTATCCATGAGCAAGCAATGTGCCCTTGTCACCAAGAAGGCCAACAGAATTCTGGGCTGCATAGGGAAGAGTGTGGCCAACAGGTCAAGGGAGGTCATTCTCCCCCTCTACTCTGCACTGGTGAGGCCACAACTGGAATACTGTGTCCAGTTCTGGGCTCCCCAGTTCAAGAGAGACAGGGAACTACTGGAGAGAGTCCAGCGTAGGGCAACAAAGATGACTGAGGGATTGGAGCATCTCCCTTATGAGGAAAGGCTGAGAGAGCTGGGACTCTTTAGCCTGGAGAAGAGAAGGCTGAGGGGAGACCTTATTAATGTTTACAAGTATCTAAAGGGTGGGTTTAAGGAGGATGGAGCCAGGCTCTTTTCAGTGGTTCCCAGTAACAGGACGAGGGGTAACGGGCACAAGCTGGAACATAGGAAGTTCCGATCAAATATGAGGAAAAACTTCTTTACGGTGAGGGTGACAGAGCACTGGAACAGGCTGCCCAGGGAGGCTGTGGAGCCCCCTTCTCTGGAGACTTTCAAGATCCGTCTGGATGCAGTCCTGAGCAATGTGCTCTAGGCAATCCTGCTTTAGCAGGAGAATTGGACTAGATGATCTCTAGAGGTCCCTTCCAACTCTGAAATTCCGTGATTCTGTGAATATCTTGAGCTGAAAGGGACCTGCAAGGATCACAGAGTCCACCTCCCTGCTCCTCGCAGGGCTACTTGAAACTAAACCATATGACTAAGAGAACTCCTTGAACTCTGACAGGCTTGGTGCCATGACCACTTCCCTGGGGACCCTGTTCCAGCAAGGTGATATTTCTTTGAATTTTACTAAGATTCTGGTCTTCAGGCATTGTACTGTACTCAATTTCAGCTTATAATTATGGTTTGAGGAATAAAATAAAAAATTTTAAATTTTAGGGTTTCAAATCATGTGATATGAAAGCTTGGAGACAGCACTGGAATCATCAACTTTACAAAGCTCTGGAGCATCAGTATCAAATGGGCTTAGAAGCGCTCAATGAGAATTTACCAGAAATAACTATTGATCTAACATTCAAGTAAGATACTTTCTTTTTTCCTCTTAAGAAAGTATTCTGGCTCCGAATACATTCAAATATTAGTTTCTGTATTATTCGTTTTACTTTTTAGGCAAGGCCGGTTGCAATTCAGACCTCCTTTTGAAGAAGTACGAGCTAGATATTATAGAGAAATGAAGCGATTCATCTCCATTCCAAATCAGTTTAGGGGAGTAAGTGAAGCAGAAGAAGAGTCTATATTCACTGTTATGACCGAAAGAAATGCAAATGGATTTCTGACTGCTTTCAGTAAAGCAGAGGATTTGTTTAGAAGGCTGACAGAAGTTTCTAATCAATTCAAGGTATTTTCAATGTTTGACTGACTCATGCGTTTTGTTTTCTAGATTTGTATCATTGTAGGCTTCAGACATTCTAGAAGCAACAGAACAATGACCTTTGTGCCTTATTGTCCTTGGACATTCTATAAGTAACTGAACAATGACATTTGTGCATTATTGTCCTTAGACAGCCTAGAAGTAACAGAACAATGGCGTTTGTCCATTATTATCCTTTTCTACAAGGCATATAAGCAAAAGCTTACTAACTCCATCCATGTTAAGGCAACCACTTAAGAACACATCCAGCTTGAAGGATATGTACAGTTCCCATTGAAACCGCAGTGTTATAGCTGTCTTTTTGCTCTTGTTCAAAATCTGTTTGGATTATCCTTAAATGTGTGACTGTGTCAAACCATTTTGTAACTCCTGATTTTTGCACTAGGAGAATCTGTAGGTAATTGAAGGAGCACAAAGGTTAAAGAGGATGTAGCTTAAAAACATTATTAAAGTATTTTAATATCATTGAGAAACAGAGGTTTTAGTCTGGAAAAATATTTCTTTTCCATGAAATCAAAAATAATGTTGAAAAGGAATGGATCGTAATTGGCCAAGTAGATATGGAAACTCTGGTGGAGACACATCTTTCTAGCAAACAGGACTGGGAAAAAAACTTCAAAGCATTAAAAGTGAGAGGGAAAGAAGCAGAACGTCTTCCAAGGTATAGTGCAACTATTCTTTTGTTTAAATAATGTATTCTATCAGATACTTTAAAGGTAATAATAAAATAGGAATATTCTTTTTACGTGGAGATATAGATAGAAATTCAGATGTTTTTAAAATAATGACGTACTTTTTAAACATTTAGACTTATTTTTCAGTTTTAGTTTTAGACACTTCTTCCCTTTTATCTGCACAGCCTTCTCTAAAAACTTGAAATGTCTTCCTTTGATATGATGGGAAATCCCCTCAAAATTAAGGGCTGATTTTGAAATACTACAAAACACGGTGATATTTAAACAATTATTTTAGCTAAGTCCTGTACATGTGGAGTATATGTGGCAGTTAGGAACAAACTTAGTAAATGCTTATACATGAAATAATTCCTATATTGAAACACTTGATTACCTCTTACAATTTACAGTTTAAGACATGCTAGCGTAGGCTTTTATTCTTACATATATTCATGTGGAATTCAGTGTATTGCATTGTTAAGAGTTCCCAAATGAAACTGATGGGAATCATGTTTGGTACAAATAAAAAGAGGTGACTTTTCATATAGGAGAATGGACTGGTAGAACTTGTTGGCTAAGTGATATTCTGAGCAGTAAAGATTTTCATGAGTTCAAGGACAGACTGGGGTGAATAGAAGAGAAACTGGCTGACATGTCTTGTAGCCAGAGACCACCTGTGGCTATGAAGTGCCATGAGTTGAAAATAATTGGTGTTGAGGGAGGTTACTCAGGAAGGTACCAAATAAGGCAGCTGTTTTTTGTAGTGTTCTTTAGGCATCTACTTATGGTCACTGTGAGATACTAGATGTGAGGCCTTGAAATGACTCACTATGACTTTTCTTACATTCTTAGGACTATCGAAGCCTGGGTTAGTAAATTCTCATGGAAATTAGGTATTTAAAGACATGATTTTACAAACTATTTACATATTTTTCTTTTTGAGTGTAGAAGTAGTCCTTTTGAATTTAGTGACATTGGTTATATAAAATTAAGCAATTTTCTAACTATTTGGAGGAGCAGAGCATTACATCATAGTCCCCATAAAACTGCATATATATGCATAATAATTCTAAATATTTCAATACTATGAATAACTTTCCTAATAAGCTATGGCTTTTACTTGTAGAATTATGAGGAAATTTTTTTCTTATTAGGCTACAAAATCAGGGTAAACTATAGATGTGCATAGATCTTAGAGATATTGGCATGTAGGTATAGTACTGAACATTTACTATTTTTTAATCTTTTGTCTTGAAGCACCATCAAGATAGATTGTTTAACTGTTAATTGCAACCCTGTGAAAACCATAATTGATGATTTCATCCAGAAGTTGTATGATGTTCTTGTAATTTCTTTGAGAAAATCTATTCAAGGTAAATAACGAATAGTATTTTTTTGTTTCAGTTGTACTTGTGGACATTTGTGTTAATGTAAATACTCTTTTAAAGACATATTTTACTCTTGGGCACAGTGAGCTGCAGAAATCACAGTGCAGAGAAAGTAATCTGTTACTAATTTTTCACTACAGGCCTAACCTAAGACCCCTTGATGTCCATGTGCATCTTTCCCATTCACTTGTTTTGGCCACATCTGTTCCTGATGTAAAAGAATACATATGAACATTATTTTGTTTGTTTCTTTTGTCTGGAGGAAAATTCCTGTGTCATTTCAGGGAGGAAAATTTCTTTGACATTTGAGGGAGGAAGATTCCTTAGGCTTTGAGGGTAATGGAAGGAGGCATCGTGAGATGTTAGACTTTTCTTTCACAAATTGAAATGCTTCATGAGGAGTCTTAAATAATCGAGACTTATTCCACAGAGTTACTTGTCACTTAGATTGTCAAAATGCGAAGTGTTAAAGAGTGCAAAATATTTCTCTAATTTTAGGTGGTCTATCTGTATCTGGAAAAAGTAGACAAAATGGAGTAAGATGTAGATGATGAGAAATAACTAGGGCTTTGTGCTTTAAATCCAACACAGGAAACACAGAACAGGGGTTGTGCAGAAAGTGAATTATTTCCATAGCCTGAAAGATGAATTGTTTCCTGGAAAGTGTATTATTTCCTGGAATTGTGTGGCTCCTATCTCAGTACCAAAAAGATCTACCCTGGTAGGAAAATACAACATCATAGCTTAATCAGGCTTTTGTTTGTGAATCTTTTCAATATTTAAGTAAGGTGCCTTTAGTTAGTTTATTTAAAAACAAAACAAAACCAAACCCCCTAAACCCCAAAAGCATTTTTAACATTTGTTTTTCTCCATTTACCCAAAAAAGACCTATACAGATTTTGAAAGTGTATAAATAAATGCCTTAGGTATTTATGCTTAATTCTTAGAAAGGAGTCTGATGCTTATGGTCTAAATCATTCACTGGATGCAGTGGATTACATTTAAAAAGCTATGTGTGAACATAAACATGCATTTTTTTCTTGAAGCAGCATATAAGATTGGGATCTGCAATTTTTTAAGCAAATACTTTGAATACATTATCATATCTTATGACAATGTTGTATCCCAGTATATTTGTGTGACTTGGATATTTATTACTACAAATATTTTCTCCATGATAACTTTGTTTTCCACCTTTATATAGCTCACCTATATGATATTTCTTCATTTCTCACTGATGCCATGGAAACATTAGTGATTAGACCCCAGACTGTAGAGGAAATAGCAGAAGACAATTTGAAATACCTAAACCTACATGAAAAAAAAGAAGGGGTAAGATACTATTTTATCATATCCAGAACAGCTAACAAAAAATTTAATTGGTTTCTAGTATGGAAACTTATATTTAGTATAACTACTTTAGAACATGCAGTAGCCAAATAGGGTCAGGGCAGTGGTCCATGTAGCACAGTATTTTGTCTTGAGCAGTAGAATAAAGTTGCTGCCTAAGGGAAAATATAAAAACGGTGGAGTATATTTGATGCTTTCCCACGGTTCTAGCCTCCAACGAGAACCTTTTTGAGTTTTATGTGGTTCCTGAGCCTTACGTGGTACACTGAGTGAGTAACACTCAGTGGATTTCTCCAATTTCTGCAATATATAAAGAGGGACTTACCTGTTTAATAGTAAACATTCACTTCTGTATGTCTCATGTCAGGATCAAGATTTAGAATTTCTCTAAACACCTCAGATACTATTTTTTCCAGTGTTAAAAAAGCAGCTGTATATAAGCATATAATCTGCGCATACACAGTTGATGAATCTTATGTATTTTCTTATAGTTTGGATAAACAGGATTTGCTGAATTTTTACATACACACATATTTTTAATCCATTTGAATTTAGGTTTTTCTCCTGTTTCAAGAGGCTGAAGATAAAAACAAACTTTTGCGAACTGTGGCTGGTGCAGGTTTGGACACTATCAGTAACCTAAGAGCTACATGGGATAAATTTGAATTAATGATGGAAAGCCACCAGCTTATGATTGCAGAACAGGTAACAATGAAAGATTAATAGTGTACCTAAAAATGTTGAAATTATTTTGATTAAGTCTGGAGAAATACTTTTTACTCAGATTAAATCCATAAATGTTCTCAGTTCAGTGTTAACACCAACTTTACTGAGTTGAGGGAGAGCCTTTAAAGGAAGAATAGTTGAACTGTTTAAACAACAATTAGGTGAAACTTCTGTTGAACTGATGCTGAAATGGATGTTACATTATTGTACTTCTGTCTCAACTTTCTGGTGACAGAGATGGCTTAATGAATGTAACGGTTAACTGAGCAAAACAGGATGACAGTTAAAAGGTAGCATTTTTATTACTTTATCATGTTTTTAGTACTGGTGCTTGTTACTTTCTTTTCACACAACTTTGCTAAACTATGCAGAGTCCTGTAGTTACAGACCATAGGCAAATTGCTGAACTCATTTGAAGTTCTACCGAAGATATCAATATACCATACAAATATAGCAATTTTTCTATACGCTATAAGATACAGGCTAGCATAGGCCAAATAAATAGGTCTCAAATACCACCATAAAAAAAATAAGTGCACCCTTTTTTAAAAAAAAAAGAAGATTAAAGATGAACTATTTCTTAGAGTATTATACAAGAAGTTTTCTAAATTTGATTCTGATCAAGTTGTAGTTATCAAGTTTTGATCGAGTTTTGAAGTTGATACTTTGGTTTTGATCATAGTAGTAGCTACAAACAATTGAAGGAATTTCATTTTAGCTCTTGCTTTACAGATTGAAATGATGAAAGGAAATGTGATTTCACGTGTTAATATATATCTTCAAGACCTGGAAAAGTTTAAAGCTCGTTGGGATCAACTAAAGCCAAGTAATGATATCATTGAAACAGGTGATCAGGATGTGCTTGAGAAAAGCGCCCAGATCATAAAGGAAAAAAAAAAAGAATTTGATGAACTCGAAACTGTGAAAGAAAAGCTTATGTATGTATATTTCCCTGTACACCTTATTTATTAATGTATGGATTTTTTCCAGCAATAGTATCTCAGAAAATGTTAACTAATTTTTGTCACAACAGATAATAAAAGGAATTTAATTTTATTTGTATTAAGGGGTTTTTCATTAATTTTTCAGGGTCCTTTTGATTTTACATAACATTAATTTCTCAAGCTAAAGTTTTTCTGGAGTTTTTTGGAATGAAAAATTCAAGAAGTCTCTTAGACTTTCGCATAAGGGAGTCTGTACGCTAAGGGCTTGATTCTGACTTCTGAAATTCTCACTAAGAGGTTTGGGATATTGGTCCAAGAAGGGGGAGTTACTCCTTCAGTCCTCTTGTAACTAAAGTGGGCAAGAGCTCACATCTCCCATTTCTTAAGTAAGTGTTCTATCTGATAGACTTTGGGCAAAAGGAAAGAATTTTTACTCTGGGTGCCTGCTTTCAGTAAGCTCATTGCAAATCTTAAGTGGACAAAGTTTTCTATTTAAATTCTTAGCTTGGCTTTTAAATAGGGTAGTAAATAATATTAGTGTACTCTTTCTACTTAACAGGAAGAAACAATCAATTAAAAATTACTTTCTTTCAAGCTTTGTTTTTAGGGGCACAAAGTAACTCATTTTTCTCATAAATGAGAAATAAATGAAAGATTATGGAAAACAATTGTGAATATGGGAGAGTGTAGGAGAGTTATTCCTCATATTCCTGTATTATTTCTTTTCAAGATGGAGATTACAAGGAAATTGCAGTTGGCAGCAATGTTCTTCAATGAAGCCAATAGCTTTTCGTAAAAAAGTATAATTATTTCCATATGATACCATCTCTTAAACCATAAATGTATAATGGAATAACGTAATGTATAATACAGTGATCTTTTTATTCAGTGAAGACTGCCATCACTTTAAATTGGAAGAGCCTGACTTCTCATTGTCAAAAGTTGTATGTCAAGATATTAAGAGTTGTGCAGAAGTCTGGGCATTGTGCGAAGAGTTTTATCAAGGTTTTCAGGAAAAAGCTAAAGAAGACTGGATTACTTTTAGGTATGATTTTGTTACTTTATTTTTCATGGACATGTATTTGTGGTTGTAGCACTCTGTTGTTATGACCTTCTTCTATTTGATTGTCACACAGGAGTAAAACATACCTATTTGAAGAGTTTTTGTTTAACTGGCATGACAAAATGAGGAAGATGGAAGAACATACTGTTATGACAGTAAAGTTGCAAAAAGAAGTGGACAAATATAAAGTAAGATGCTAATTACAAAAAGGGTTATAAACCCAAAAATGTTTTGGTATTACTGGGTGATATACTTCATTCTGTCGCTCATTGTTCAGTTCTTATTATAAAATCAGTTACAATTTAACAAAATATCATCTGATACTGTTTTGAACATTTCATTTACTTTTCAGAAACTTTCAGTTGCTTACGGTGAACAGGAGGGTCATTACAGTTTACATAGATACACGCTTAGCAATGATTTTTCCTCAGAGTTGTACTTTTAAACATTAAATCCAGGAAATGAAAAAAATGTATTTCAGTTTAAGAACGAAAGTTTTTGTTTTGTTTGAATATCGTGTCACACTGTAATCAAACAGATACAATTTTCATAAAGACTAGATGGATTCACGTATGCATTTTTCCTAGATGATAATTCCACTCCTAAAATATATAAGAGGAGAACATCTTTCTTCAGACCATTGGCTGGATCTCTTTCGTCTTCTGGGTCTTCCCCGAGGCACTACGCTTGAGTGTTTGTTATTTGGCGATCTGCTAAAAGTGACGGATGCCATTATAGAAAAAGCAATGGAACTTAAGGTATGAATAATTTCAAATAAAAGTACTATATTTTATTTTATGGTTTATTTTATGTAATAGATCTTGTTCTGTATGCATCTTTGTATTTTTGTTAATATAGAAATAGAATCTATTTTGTATTTTTGAATGGAAAGCTTATTGATAGCTCTGTAGTTTCAAATTAAATCTCTTTGTACTTTTAAATAGGATTTGAATTGTCGGGCCCAAGGTGAAGTTACAATCAGAGAATCATTACGTGAGCTTGAACTCTGGGGAGTTGGGGCTGTCTTTACATTAACAGATTATGAAGATAGCCAAGGCAAGACTATCAGGCTTATTAAAGACTGGAAAGACATAGTCAACCAAGTTGGAGATCATCGCTGTCTTCTACAATCCCTCAAGGACTCTCCATATTACAAAGGTTTTGAAGATAAAGTGTCCATGTGGGAAAAAAAGCTGGCTGAATTGGATGAGTGTCTGCAGAATTTAAACCAAATTCAAAGAAAGTGGGTCTATTTGGAACCGATATTTGGTCGTGGAGCTCTGCCCAAAGAACAGGCTCGTTTTAACAGAGTTGACGAAGACTTTAGGTTAGTGTTATTGAACGTGACTTATTTTTTGTAGTATCTTTGACACAGGTACGCTAGAACATTCTTCATGGTGAAAATACATGGAACAATTGGAATACATACGGAGATGAAGGCCAGCAACAGGAATTTAGTAGATATAGATGTGTGGCAGTGACATAGATCTGAATAAAGCTGGTAACGTAAGTTTCATTTAATGGGGTACATATGAAGAAGGGAATCACATGAAATATCAAAGATCACAAACAAGGCAGACAAACAAGATCAGTCTTGTCAACAGAAGCAGAGGTGATGTAATTTTTTTTTGAGAATAATTTCTTGTTGAAGACAGGCACTTTGTTCACTGATAAAAGACACAGATGGACTTTTGGGAGAAATAGATGGTTTATTTGTGCCAAACAAGTCAAGCATATAAAAAGGGAGGATATTTTAGAAATGTAGAAAGATATGTACCATTATCTGTCTTGATTTCAGTTAAAATGACTTCTTAGAGGGAAATAAGAGTCAAGAATTGAATTTTCTTGGTTTTGGGTAGAAAAATTTTAGTAAGAAACATTTGTTATTAACTTACATTGTACAGACATAGATGTAAATTCTGAAATGTGTCATCATTAATACTGAAAACTGAAAGTTACAGATCAGATATTTATATTACTTACCTGTGTTTTAATTTTTATTTGCATAACTACTTGTATATCATATTCGGATTAAAATTTTAATGGTTGTTTTATGAATTATTCAATCTTTTTCTGTCAAGATCCATCATGTCAGATATCAAGAGTGACAATAGGATAACATCACTGAATGCCCGGACAGGAATAAGAAATACCTTAATTACCATACTTGACCAGCTTCAGAGATGTCAGAGATCTTTGAATGAGTTTTTGGAGGTACAGCTGACGTTAACTTTCTATAAAGTCAGTAAGTTTGAGTTTAAATAAACAAAACTGATTTATTTTGTCTTTATATAGGAAAAGCGCTCGGCATTTCCAAGATTCTATTTCATTGGAGATGATGACTTATTAGAAATTTTAGGACAGTCCACGAATCCTCTGGTTATCCAGTCTCATCTTAAGAAACTTTTTGCTGGTAATGCATTAATCTTCATTTGTGAAATGTGCTTATTTAGAATAAGGTTTTTCAAAGCTAAATAATCTGTGGCAGACTTTTTTTTTCTCTACTAGACACTAAGGAATTAATGTTTGACTTATATACTAATATATAACGTCATTGCTGTTTTCTGATTAATAGGCATTAATAGTGTGAGCTTTGATGAAGAATTTAAATACATAGTTGCCATGAAGTCTGTAGAAGGAGAAACTGTGCCACTTAGAAATAAAGTTCTTCTGTCAAATGATGTGGAGGTAAGAAAATCACATCCAAGTATAGTTCAAGCATCTCTGAGAAATTATTTCGTAATGTAACTTTTGAGTTTCTTTCATCTCTTTGTCAGATATGGCTAAATGGTTTGGCTTTGGAGATGAAGGAGACCCTGAAAAAGATGTTAGTTGACTGTGTTGATGCTGGAAAAAAATCTCAAGGTTCAATTGATCCATCACTCTTTCCTTCCCAGGTAATAATTGATCCAGTAATGCCACTGTGTAGTCTTAGATTTAGCAAATAAGTTGTTTTTTGAAGTCTCATACAGAAGTATACATAGCAATTTGGAAGAAAATAACCCCAAATAAATCCATTTTATTCATTTATAGTATAGAGAAATTCTTAAAAATATGTGTTCTTATAATTCTTTTGTAAACATTTGAAATACTCAAGTCCTTTACATAGCACCTGCTCTAACAACCATCTATTTATTAAATTTGATGTAAATCTTGATTTTAGTTGGTAGTGAATGTTACATGCAGGGCTGCTAAGACTTAGTAACATAAAAGACCCTTTTTGAATCTGATTAAAGTACAGTTTCTAAAGTTTAGCTGTATAAACAGAAATAGTTGTGAACATGAAATACGCAGTTTTGACCAGTAGCACAGGGAATCACACAGAGTCACAGAATGGTTGTGGTGGGAGGGGACCTCTAGAGGTCATCTGGTCCAACCCCCCTGCACAAGCAGGGCCAAATATAGCTGATTTGCCCAGGACCATGTCCAGATGGCTTTTGAATGTCTCCAGGAACAGAGACTCCGTCGCCTCCCTGGGAAACCTGTGCCAGTGCAGTCACTCTCACAGTAAAAAAGTGTTTCCTAATGTTTCAGACAGAGCCTCCTGTGTTTCAGCTTGTGCCCATTGCCTCTTGTCCAGGTACTGGGCACCTCTGAAAACAGCCTGGCTCTGTCTTCTTTGCATCATCCGTTCAGGTATTTATAGAAATTGATAAGATCCTCCCCTGAGCCTTCTCTTCTCCAGGCTGAATGGTCCCAGCTCTTTCAGCCTGTCCTCATAGGAGAGATGCTTCAGTCCCTTAATCATCTTTGTGGCCCTGTCCTCATTGTCTCCTCTGTCACTTGGAAGAGGAAGTTACCATCCATGGGTGCCAGGAACCTCCTGGATTGCTTATCACTTATGTCCTTCTTTGTTGCCCCTCCAGCAGGTATTGGGGTTGTGGAAGTCCACTATGAGGACCAGGGCCTGTGAAGCTGCTCCTATCTGTAGGGGGCCTGATATACTTGTTCTTCCTAGTCAGTGGCCTGTAGTGGACACCCACTATAGTGTCACCTTGACCTATCCTCTTTAATCCTAACCCGTAAGATCACAGCTGACTCCTCATCCATCTGCAGACAGAGCTCCATGCACTCCAGCTGATCTCTTACGTAAAGGGCAACTCCCCCTCCTCATCTTTCCTTTCTGTCCTTCCTAATGATCCTGTATCCCTCCCTTGCAGTTACTGTTATAAATCTTCAGACTGGCATAATTGGTGGATTTTTTTTTTTGTTACAGATCTTTCCAATTCCAAGTTTGACTGAACCTTCATAGCTCAGCAGGGCTTTTCCAGTGAACTTAAAGTAATTAGAACAGAAGTGGAGTGCAAACCAGGATGCAAAATACTGTGTTAGCAGATCAGTGACACAAAAAGTCAGAGGTGCTCCTGAGCCTGTTAAGTATGGGCTCAGCATGCCTACAATGTGATAGTTTCCATTTGACACATCATTTAATGGGAAAAGATACTTTAAAAATTTTGCTACCAAACCCTGTAGAACAGCTAAGGGACTTGCTATATTAGATTGCATTGCAAGTTTTCACTAAGTTTTGTCAGGTTTTAAGATGGCTATTTTTGTTCTTAAGAGCATAGCAAATGTGTGGCTTTGTTTAAAAATGATACTGTAAAATACTTTAAATATCAGACATAATAAGCAATTATAAATTAATTTAAAAAAAATTTTTCTTTATCTCTTCTGTATTTATAAAATATAATTTGAAATTTCTCTTCCAAAGATTCTTTCCTTGGCAGAACAGATTCAGTTCACTGAAGATGTTGAAAGTGCTATCAAAGACCATAATCTGCAACAATTAGAATTAGAACTCATGGCTAAACTGGAACATTATACTAGCATTGATGCTAATATAGAAGATACTGGGAGTGCAGGTATAAAAATGATCATTAATACATAATTCTTTATAATGACTATGTAGTTGTATAGTATTTAACACTGTTTATTTACACAGGAAATGACGTAAAACTGCCTTGATTTGAGTTCATAAAGTTGAGTTACATAAAGTTAGCCACCTGTTACTGCCAAGATTAATGTATTTAATATTTCAGAGTGAACAATAGAGTTTTTTATTTAGATTAAAAACGGTCTTGGAGTATTTATGTATTTGCAAACCTCTTTAACTTTTTAATAACTTTTTATATTTTTTGTTTTATATATTTATTGATAATTTGTGCTCACCTACTGAACTGTGCTCTAGTGTTACGTTTCACTGGAACTGGCCAAAGAGCAGTTGAGGTACATTATGTCATGCTAATATATTCTGTACAACTGTGTAGGTGATTCTCTTTTACTATCTCAGATGTATACATCTGCCTCTGAACTAATAATTCTTGAGTATCTTTGTAGCAAAACCAATAAACTAGTTATTCTCAAGACATGATTGTTCTGAATCTTATATAGCCCAAATGGGTCAGAATACTTATGCCTTTGAGTGCTTATTCCTCTCTTTTGACCAGAAGAGGGGCTTTCAATGACTACCTCAGATGTAAAATTCTATAGTGTAGGTTAGATAAGATGGCTCTTACCCTATATGTGTAAAAAGATTCAATTTGACATGTAGTTGACAATCTTCCACCACATTTGTGTAGCTACTTACTGTATTAAGTTCTAGTTTAGAATTTATGGACTGTTAACATCTGATATATTAATTAGGAATAGGATTCATATCACCCACCTTCAGCAGTCTGTAAGTGTGGTTCTTTATCTAAGCTCCCTTTCTGTGGTGTTTCTATAACCGTTGGAGAAATGTCATCAGTTACAGAAGAGTGTTCATTCCATCTATTGTATAATGCATTTACAGTAACTTTTTAGTTTGGATAATAGGTGTGATTTTGAAGTGAGTTGCTTGCTTGTCCCCACTTACTTTGGTTTAATTCCCATCATGGAAAGGTATAGGAGCACACAAACCAAATTTCTTTCAACTGAAACTAAATTAAAAAATATGTTCTTAGAGTACACTTAATGCACCAAATCTGCTAATTCATTCCACGTCACCCTAATTAGTCTGAGTAAAATCTCCAGAGTGCGTGTAGTATGGTTTTCAGATCCTTAGCAGATGAATTAACAGATTGTGCCACACTGACCACTAAAGTGGACATAGCTGTAAATGTTCCTGGAATAAATTGCTTTCCAGAAAAGCCTCTACCTCTCTCTGTTGAGTGCAGAGGCAGACAAAGTCACTTCTAAATGGCTGATGTTACATGATGATTCACATTCTCTGTCAGGACCTCATTTTATGCTAATTTCTTTAGATAATAACATTATAGAAATAACATTTCTATATATTATTGAAATGAGATCTGAATAAAATCAGGTGATACTAGAAAGCAGCACGATGAACTTGAGAATGGGTATTGTGTATCTTCCTTACTACACTGTTGCAATTTACTTTTTTTTGTGGTTATTTGCAGAATCAGGAGTCCTTGAGCTCAAGCTTAAAGCTCTGATTCTTGATATCATTCATAACATTGATGTGGTGAAGCAGCTGAATCAAGCTCAGGTTCACAGTGTTGAAGACTGGGCTTGGAAGAAGCAGCTGAGATTTTACATGAAAGACCAAAAATGTTATGTTCAGATGGTAGATGCTGAACTCCAATATACTTATGAATATCAGGTGTGGTATTTTTAATTTTTATCTGGTGGCTTTTACATATGTGCCAAACACTTTCTCATTTCCCACATGCTGCTGGTTGTCTCCCAACTGTTGCCATTTTTTTTCAACTTTGTTGTGTCCTTAGCATGCTGCTTCATAGAAAATACTAAAAGACAGAGCTTCATTTTTGACATTGACATTTTGACATTTTCATTTTTGATATTGGTGGGGTAAATGTAAGTTGTATGGAAAGCAATTACATTATCATATAAATATTGTTTAAAATGCTTGCTACTTTTATATATCAGAGTGCAGTTTCATCTGTGTTGACCCCTTTTCTACAATTCTAAAAAAAATTTATGCAATGTTTTGACATTTGATATAAAATCAAGAAAACTTCATAACTGTAAACAAATTCATATACTTGATGAGACAGTAGTCTTGACTGTTGTGCTATATTTTCAAATTAATGACTTATGAATGAAATTAATGAAACTACATCTTCAATAATTTCTCTCTATTAATCAATATAATTTATTTTGTTTCTTCAGGGTAATTCCCCTAAACTTGTTTACACACCTTTGACAGATAAGTGTTACCTAACTCTTACTCAGGCTATGAAGATGGGCCTTGGAGGAAATCCTTATGGTCCAGCTGGAACTGGAAAGACAGAATCAGTAAAAGCCTTGGGTGGACTTCTGGGAAGACAAGTATTAGTCTTTAATTGTGATGAGGTGAATATGGTTCTGTATCATTCAGGAAATGGATATCTATGCCCATGCTTCATAAAGCAATATTGTATTCTAGAAATACTTTTGAAATTTGTCAGTTTCCATTAGAATTTTGTGGATATTTCCAATGAAATTTTTTTTAATAGATGGGAAGACAGTCTTTCATTATTTTCTTGTTATTTGAATTTTGATAGTGTTCTTTTTAATTTTAAGGGCATTGATGTGAAGTCGATGGGGCGCATATTTGTGGGCTTAATGAAGTGTGGTGCCTGGGGCTGTTTTGATGAATTCAATAGACTTGAGGAAGCTGTGTTGTCTGCAGTATCCATGCAGATTCAGACAATTCAACATGCATTGAAGAAACATAGTCCTGTATGTGAGATGCTTGGCAAAAAGGTACAGCAAAATTTACTTATTTTCTTCTCATTAAAATAGTCTATAAACAATTGAGTCAAACTACTGTAACTAAACATAGTCCACCCAACATTTCTGAATACAGTTCCATATTACATTTTATTATTACAATGCACTTCTAATGCTAGGTTGAAGTGGATCACAATTCTGGAATTTTTATCACTCTGAATCCTGCTGGAAAAGGTTATGGAGGAAGACAGAAACTGCCTGATAACCTCAAACAACTTTTTAGGCCAGTTGCTATGACACGTCCAGACAATGAACTCATTGCAGAAGTGATTTTGTATTCAGAAGGCTTTAAGGATGCTAAAACACTTGGTAGAAAATTAGTGGCTATTTTTAATCTAGCAAGGTAAGCTTTTTTTTTTTTCGTAGTCATGTTACCTTTCTAATTCTCTTCCTTCCTGCTTTTATTTGAGCATTGATCCTTGTGGTTATCTCACTGCCATCTTGTTTCTTCGCCATCTAGTCTATGCCAAGGCATGACTGTAGGGATACAATCTACACATACTTTATGTTAAATTTCTGTAATATTTTATGACTTGGATATTGCAGAAAGCCATGTGTGAGAAACAAAACTAGACATAAAACTGAACGTTTCGAGTCATCTAAAGTTTTACATTCAATGCAGCTCTTAAATCTGAATGCTATGCCATGCAAATCTCTGTAGATACTAATTTAACTTATAAAATAAAAATACTGCAATATATTAGGAGGTTCAGGCGTGAAAATATCTGGAACGCAATTATAATCTCAAGGTGGCAGAATACTCCTCCCCTGTTACGCTCACTAAATATGAATGTGAGCGTATGAATGCTCACAGGCATTGTGTTGAATTTAGACTCTGGAAGTTGTTGAAATGCAAGTGACTATTTGGTTATAAGTATGAATATTAGAGAGAACAAAGTTCAGAGGTTTTAATTAATGCTGTTAGGGACAATAATAAATACATTATCTGTTGAATATAGTCCCGCTGAAATGAGTGTCACTGCTTATGAGTGTCACTGAAATGCATTACAGATGGTGCTACAAATATTCACCAGTTTCTCTTTTGCCCAAACCCATATTATGAGCATATTAATCCACCAAACAAAAATTTCAGGTGCTGTCACCTAAATCTTATTACAATATTGCTGTTTTTAAATTTAGAGAGCTTCTGACACCACAGCAGCACTATGATTGGGGTTTACGAGCATTGAAGACTGTTTTGAGAGGCTGTGGCAGTCTTCTTCATCAGCTGAAGAAAAGTGAAGCAAAGCAAGAAAGTAAGATTGACCATGCCAAACTTTTGATTATTTAGGATATTGTACAGATATCATTCACGACAGCTTTCTTGTTCACTGGAGTTTTGAGAAGCCATGGCTTGGATCTGGGGGCAATTTAGAAAACAAAAAAATATCTGTGAAAGTACTCCTTCATTAGGAGATCACAAAAGACTGTTGTCATATTCCAGATAGAGCTTTTATATGATAAGAATATAGATATAGGACTTTATTCTGGGATGATTTTGAGTGATTCTCAAAGACTCTTGTTTTCACTTGGCTTAGGTCAGGAAAGTTGATCCTTTGATGCTGTCATTATTCATTAGTCATCAGACCATTTTGATTCTATTTGAGGTTTGCTAAAATTGTCACATGGCATTAGATTCAGATTGGTAGACAAATACAAGGTCAGGTAGAAACAATAGGAATGTATTGGACTAGACTGGTTGACCTTTTTTTGAGATTTCTTAAATGATTTTTTTGTTCTTTAGATGTTAAATGAGTGGGAACTAAGCGTGGGATGGATGAGTGCACTTACTGTGCACTGCCACTCTTAGTCCCGCTTTAATCATTAGGCTATTATGTACTATCTGGGCAGCATCATAACCATCTCATATCTGTCTAGAATGCATTTCTGAGCATGTATGGTACTTACAGTAAGGCACACATCTAACTTCCAAGTAGTGGTACATGAACTTCAATGTAGTCTGTGCTATGATTCCACCTTCAGTGTCTTAGCAGTATGGGCTCAAGTGCTGATATATTCCACAAAAAAAAAAAAAAACGACAACCAGAAAACAGCTTAAACTGACCTGGCTTCCTTGCTTTTATTTCCAGTTAATGAAAGTCACATGGTGGTTCAAGCTCTGCGGCTTAATACCATGTCAAAGCTTACATTTGCAGACTGTGTGCGATTTGATGCACTGGTTAAAGATGTATTTCCTGGCATTGACTTTAAAGATGTGGAGTATGCTGAGTTAACTACAGCTTTACAACAAGCCTTTGAAGAAGCAAACTTGGAAATTATAGGCACCCAGGTAAACATCAACTACAGCAACAAAACAACACGAGTTATTCTGAATTAGACCTGATTAATATTATATTTGTTTGACTCATTTCTGTTTACTTTTGAAAGAAACCTTTTATAAAAAAGTGAGAATAATAGTTAGATTCTAATTACACATATATAAAAAAATAGTTGTGTGTATTTGAAGCATGGTAGATCAGTTGTGCAATTGAAAGAAAAATAGTGCAAGGAAAATTAAGATGTGAACATGTGACACACAGTTTTGTTCAGGCTGCTTACAAATTCCAATGAATGTTTTGGACTGTGAAAGAATTAAATATGTGAACATTTTGTTTTATCAAGCAGGTCTGTGTCTCATTATATTTATTTATTGTAGAGCTGGATGAAGTTTTGTGACTAAAGGTTCATTAATTTCTCAGTAAAAATATGCCCAAAGAGGGCTGATCTTTTTATATTAGTAATTTAGAGAAATGCTTCTAACATGCAAAATAAGTTTCTTGATATTCTTTAGTATCATAGTTTTAATTACTTCTGCAAATACCTGTTGTTTCAGAAAATAAAATTATAGAAACAAAGTGACTGCATGCAAAGTAAATTGGAAATTGATTTAGATTTACAATTTTACATAGCGGTTATCTCTTTTCTTACCTAGATCAAGAAAGCTTTGGAATTATATGAACAACTACGTCAAAGAATGGGTGTAGTTATTGTAGGTCCAAGTGGTGCAGGTAAATCAACACTTTGGAGGATGTTAAAGACAGCACTGGGTAAAACTGGCAAAGTCGTGAAACAGTACACTATGAATCCCAAAGCTATGCCTCGACATCAGTTGCTAGGCCATATTGACATGGATACCAGAGAATGGTCTGATGGCGTGCTTACAAATAGTGCTCGACAAGTGGTACGAGAACCCCGAGGTACGTTTGTGAGGGAGTTAAACATCATTAGGCTTAAATTACTGAAATTGTTTATTTTCAGTTGCATTTTTATATTACGTTATTATTTGTGCATAGCATAAGGTAAGAAAAACTTTTGGTGACAATCATAATCAAGAACACTGATATGTACTTTCCAAATTTTGTGATAAGAGAGCTAAAATAGACATCAGAAGATAAAAAACAGGTAAGGAATATCTTCAAAGAGTTTATATTTAAGTTATAATGAAGGAAGAGTAATAAATAGTGTTAAAATAGCAAGGGGTGATATTCTTTAAATGTTTTTCTGGGTTTGATATTTTATTTTTGTATCTGGAAATAGATATTACTTCATGGATAATTTGTGAT
Source organism: Dromas ardeola (assembly GCA_013398915.1). Lineage (NCBI taxonomy): Eukaryota > Metazoa > Chordata > Aves > Charadriiformes > Dromadidae > Dromas > Dromas ardeola. The sequence goes on from VYZM01000583.1 coordinate 34,382, forward strand.
GGTGATATTGATCCTGAATGGATTGAATCTTTGAATTCCGTTTTGGATGACAACAGATTGCTGACTATGCCTAGTGGAGAAAGAATTCAATTTGGCTCAAATGTCAACTTTATATTTGAAACTCATGACCTTAGCTGTGCCTCTCCTGCTACAATATCTCGAATGGGAATGATCTTTCTGAGGTAAGACACAGCAGTATTACATACTTTTAAAGTAAGCAAATAAACCTACTTCGCTGTTTTTGAAAGGTAGTCTAAGGTGGATGGAACGATTTAATTACTTGCTTATACTTATGAAGCAAGTTTATTTTAGATTGTATGTCCCTTCTATGCTCTCGTGTTATAACCTTTTGGCTAATATATCTCAGCCTTTTTGAAAGAGGCATGGTGGATTCTTTGTTTGTGTGTGACCCTTAGAGACCCGAAATACTGATTAGAAATTCTTGTTAAAGTCTTTCCCTGAACTTTTTCTAGAATTTTTTTGTTCCTTTTGAACGAGTCTATATGAAGATATGGATGCCTTCTATTTGTTTGAATCTTGTTTTTTGTTTTGACTTAGTGATGAAGATACAGATCTTAATTCTCTGATAAAGTCTTGGCTTAGAAGTCAGCCGGAGGAATGCAGATATAACCTTGAAAATTGGATTGGGGACTATTTTGAAAAGGCTTTAAACTGGGTTGTGAAGAAGGTTAGTAACTCAATAAATTTTTAGCTTCTGTTAAGATGATCCATTTATCTAGTTTAACACTGAAGAGATCATTCATACTAGTTCTTAAATTTTAAGTAAAAAAGAAAATCTCAGCGCTTTTTTGGTTGCTGTTTTCTTCGTAAGATTAATACTGGAACCATTCTAATCAGTTTCCAAAAACTAATTGCTGCACTTAAAGTTTTGAAGTATTTAATAGAATTTTAGCTAGCTAAAGCCATGTATTTCTGTGAAACTTAATATCTGTCTTTAATTTTCCATACCAGACATTTCTTTGTATGTTTTGAAAGACCTGAAATATCTGAATGTCTAAACTAAAAAATGAAGTGAAGAAATTCTTTTTCTAGATTTAAGTTATTGACTATAACAAAAAAAACCCAACTAAAATTTGAAAAGTTGCACAGTGTAGACTGGAGCTTCACCACGGGCAGCAGGGGAATCTGCTCCAGCGCCTGGAGCACCTCCTCCTCCTCCGTCTTCGCTGAACTTGGTGTCTGCAGAGTTGTTTCTCTCACGTGTTCTCACACCTCTCTTCAGCTGCAATTCTGCAGTTGGATTTTTTCTCCACTTCTTAACTATGTTATCCCAGAGGTGCCACCACCGTCACTGATTTGCCTGGGCCTTGGCCAGCGGTGGGTCTATTTTGGAACCGGCTGGCATTGGCTCTGCCGGACGTGGGGGAAGCTTCTAGCAGCTTCTCACAGAAGTCACCCCTGTAGATCCCCCTGCTACAACACCTTGCCATGCAAGCCCAGAACAGGGATGTACATCAAGATAATTGTTCTGCATATGCTATATTTTCTTAAGTAATCTGGATGCTTCCCTGCCCCCCCTTCATCTGAAGGAGCTGTATTTGCATTGAACAAGAGGCTTACGTTGCACAAAACATTATTTAGGAGAAATCACCACTGCTGCGGCTAGTTAAGCTAGTGTCTGAGTCCTGCATTACCTCCCCTTGGGGAATACATATGTTCCTGTTGGGTTTTTAGTATTATTTCCCCTCTTGCTTCTTTCACCTACAGAGATTTTTAGACTTTTAAATTATCTTCAGGTGTATACAGAGGAAAAACCATGACACTGATCCTGAGGCTGCAAATCCCCTTTGGTGCTAAAGAGCAAAATACATAAAGAATCCATTTGTGACAAAGATTTCCAGTATATCGTTATGTTGATTGCTAATAGATTCTCACAATCTGTAAGGAAAGTTCTGATTGCTTATCCTAAATTACATCAGTACATGGTCTGGAATTAAAACTTCCAAATCAATGCTTAAAAATAATTTCATGTCAAGTGAATTTTCTAGAACAACAGCAGTATTGAGATCTGTCATCATTTGTGAAGTGTCAAAGAGCAATGAGTAATCATCTGCTAGCAATATTTTTATTTTTAGGAATACATTTTTAGGAATTTATTTTTAGGAATATGTTCAAATTTACATGTTGCAATTTACAGAATGACTCTGTGGTAGAAACCAGTTTAGTTGGAACTGTGATGAATGGACTGTCTCATCTTCATGGGTGTACTGATCGTGGACAGTTTATTATTAACTTGTTACGGGGTCTTGGTGGCAATCTGAACATGAAATCACGACAAGAATTTGCAAAAGAGGTAATAATCTTTTTTACCAAGTTTATTAAAAATTTCTCAGTATATATAGTAGGAATAGTGATTTTCTGTCTTCTGACAATGCAAATTTACACTAATAGAATATTTGCTCTAATATGTTTGCAGTCTGTGCTGTGTGTAGTGAAATAGCTCATAAGTAAATGAATGTTTCGTATGTCACTGATACGCTGCTAAGTGCATCCAGGCCAAATAACAATCCTGTGGTGCTGCACCAAGAGATACAGAATGGCCTCTGTCCATACTGTTTTATGCAAGGACCGACTATAGCAGACTGTGTGTGTATATAGAATCATAGAACAGTTGGAAGGGACCTTTAAAGGTCACCTAGTCCAGCGTCGTCTGCATTGAGCAGGGGTACCTTCAACTAGATCAGGTTGCTCAGAGCCCCATCCCATCTGACCTTGAATTTTTCCAGGGATGGGGCACCTACCACCTCTCTGGGCAACCTGTTCCGGTATTTCACCACCCTCAGCGTAAAAAAATGTCTTCCTTCTATCTAGTCTAAATCTTCCCTCTTTTAGTTTAAAGCCATTACCCCTTGTCCTATCATAACAGACCCTGCTAAAAAGTTTGTCCCCATCTTTCCTGTAGGCCCCCTTTAAGTACTGAAAGGCCACAATAAGGTCTCCCTGGAGCTTTCTCTTCTCCAGGCTGAACAACCCCAAGTCTCCCAGCCTGTCCTCATAGGAGAGGTGCTCCATCCCTCTGATCATCTTCGTGGCCCTCCTCTGGACCCGCTCCAACAGGTCCATGTCTTTCTTGTACTGAGGGCTCCAGAGCTGGACGCAGTACTCCAAGTGGAGTCTCACCAGAGCAGAGTAGAGGGGCAGAATCACCTCACTTAACCTGCTGGCCACACTTCTTTTGATGCAGCCTAGGATACAGGCTTTCTGGGCTGTGAATGCACATTGCTGGTTCACGTCCAGCTTTTCATCCACCAGTACCCCCAAGTCCTTCTCCTCAGGGCTGCTCTCAATCCCTTCATCCCCCAGCCTATACTCATATCAGGAGTTACCCTGACCCAAGTGCAGGACCCTGCACTTGGCCTTGTTGAACCTCACGAGGTTCACACGGGCCCACTTCTCGAGCTTGTCCAGGTCCCTCTGGATAACCTCGTATCCCTCAGGTCTGTCAGCCACACCACTCAGCTTCATGTCATCTGCAAGCTTGCTGAGGATGCACTGGATCCCACTGTCTATGTCATCAATGAAGATATTAAACAGCTCTGGTCCTAATATGGACCTCTGAGAGACAACACTTGTCACCGATCTCCATCTGGACATTGAGCCATTGACCACTACCCTCTGGATGTGACCATCCAACCAATTCCTCATCCGCCAAAGAGTCCACCCATCAAATCCATAGTTCTCCAATTGAGAGAGAAGGATGTTGTGGAGAACCGTGTCAAAGGCCTTACGGAAGTCCAGATAGATGGCATCCGTAGCTCTTCCCTTATGCACTGATTTAGTCACTCCTTCATAGAAGGCCATAAGGTTGGTCAGGCAGGACTTGCCCCTGGTGAAGCCATGCTGGCTGTCGTGAATCACCTCCCTGTCTCCGGGTGCCTTAGCATAGCTTCTAGGAGGATCTGTTCCATGATCTTCTCAATATGTATTGTGATCTTCACCATGTGTATGTGATCGTCACAATATGTATTGTTTATATGTAATACAGATTTATTTTGTTGGTTTTTTTTTCTGTTCAGAATGCTTGAAATAATAGTATGAGGGCTTTGGGGCACCAGGGAGGTGTTCTTACAGCATTATTTTGAGATTATGTATTGTATGCCCTGGGGTGTGGTTTTGTCTTTGTGTAGATACTTGAGGGCACAAGGACTAGGGAATAGTGTTGGAAAACGATGTAGGTATGCTGGTCCATAGTGTCTACAGAAGGCTGTCCCTGGAGATAGTTATCTCCACAGTCACACTTGGCTTTTGTGTTGGAGAGAAGGAAATAGTTACTTCCAAAAGGCATCCCGGAGTTCTAACATACAAGGCAGATGGTAAAGGTGTTAGACTCAGCTTCTGGAATTAGCTATTGCTGCATGTGAAGAAGTTATCTCGTTCTTATGATTATTATTAAGTATGTTGCCTAATATAAAATAAAGTTTGTAAAAAGCTTTACTAAATACAGTTCATCTCCTTTATATTATGAAAATGTAATATGTGTAAGAATAATATGTTACTGTTTAGTTAAGGACTTAATCATATAGCATATGCGTAACGACTGAATTTTCAAAGGCAGCCTTAAAACTATCAAGTTGAAGAATTAAATGTTTGATTTTACAGAATTATTCTTTGAACATTCTTTAGATTATCTTGAAGTGGTAGATTTTGTCATTAGGAGTATGGATTTAACAGAAATGTTATTTTTATTTTCTTTAAAGATCTTCAGTTGGGCACAAGAATCTCCGCCAGATCCAAGAAAGCCCATGGACACATATTATGACACTGACACCGGACAGCTGATGCTGTATCAGCTGAAAAAAACTGAAAATCTAACAGCTGATGACTTCAGTAATCTCCAAACACTTCCCGTCATCCAAACCCCTGACATGCAGAGAGGTTTAGATTACTTTAGACCCTGGCTAGACTTTAACCATAAGCAGCCATTTCTTCTTGTGGGTCCTGAAGGATGCGGAAAGGGGTAAAAAATATTTCCTATTTTAAGCAAAATATAATTCTAGCTGTTTGACAAAGTTTGTAGTATTTTGTTATAGTGGCTTTGTCATTTGGCTTTCTGCAAGAATATCACTCACTTAGATTACTAGTGGAACAAACCTTCTGTAGTGGCAAATATGTAAATTCTTAGGAAGATCTACGAGGAAGTTCAGGCTGCCACTGTGCATCTAAGATATCTGAACAAGGCTTTAGATATGAAACAGGACCTTTGGAAAACCTGTTCTGTCATGGAGCAACAGCTGAAAGGCATATGAGGAATCCGGCCTCATCTCAAGAGGCACTAGATGCCTGTGTGCAGGCAGCTGAATTTAGCTCATCCTGTTGCCTGTCTTAGGTTCCTTATTTAGATGGGTTGGATCACTATATACAAGGTATTTAGGCTAGGTGTTTGTTTTGTGTAGCTGTATGCTACGCTTTTACTGAATTTCTCAAATGGAAAATATTACAATTTTAAAGGCAAACCTCATGTATCACCTATTACATAAATAAAGTATGTAGTATATGCATTTTAATTCAAAAACTATACAATATCTTTGGATACACAGTATTTTAATGCATTTATGTATTACTTATGTTTATATGTATGTACACATTTGCTTTTTTAGGATGCTTCTTCATTATGCATTTTCTCAACTCCGATCCACTCAGATTGCTACCATTCACTGCAGTGCACAAACTACTTCTCAACATCTTCTACAAAAATTAAGTCAAACTTGCATTGTAATCAGTACAAACACTGGGCGAGTGTACAGACCAAAGGACTGTGAAAGGCTTGTTTTGTATTTAAAGGATATCAATCTACCCAAACCTGATAAATGGGGAACAAGCACTCTCGTGGCTTTCCTACAGCAGGTGGGCACTTTGGTCTGTTATTTATAGAGACTTAAGTATACTGGAAATAGTTTAGTGTATGTAGTAAATAGTTGCTTTGATTATTTTCAGAGTTAACATCTTGCATCTGTATTGACATTAGGTTTTTTTGTACTTTGATAGAATATGTAGGTGTCAACAGGAAATAAGATACCATTTTTATTTGGCTTATATGCATAAGGTCAGGTTGGACAGGGCTCTGAGCAACCTGATCTAGTTGAAGAAGTCCCTCCTCATTGCAGGGGGGTTGGACTAGATACAACTTTGAAAGGTCCCTTGCAACCCAAACCTTTCTATGGTTCTATGGTAAGTAAATAAAGACAGTGATTTATGTCTCAATGATTTATAATGCAGTAGGCATATGAATGACAAGAAAATCACCAGTAATCAGCATTGATTCACCAAGGGCAAGTCATGCTTGACCAATTTGATTAACTTCTATGATGAAGTGACAGACCTGGTAGATGAGGTGAGAGCTGTGGATATAGTCAGCCTGGACCTCACTAAGGCCATTGATGCTGTCTCCCAAAAGATCCTCACAGAAAAGGCGTTGATGTCTGGGCTGGAGGAGCAGAGTGAGGTGGGTTGAAAACTGGCTGAACAGTCAGACCCAGAGGGTGGTGATCAGCGACACAAAGTCTAGTTGGAGGGCAGTACTGGTTTAACATCTTCATTAATGATCTGGACAACGGGGCAGGGTGTACCCTCAGCAAGTTTGCAGCTGACACTAGACTGGGAGGAGTAGTATACCTCTGGTAATTAAGAAAACAGTAATGGTATACTTCTCACTAGTTTTTTTTTTATTTTTTTTATTTTTTAAGATACTTTAGCTTTATTTTAATGAAATATTTGTTTAATTATTAAAGGTTCTTACCTATCAAGGATTTTATGATGAAAATCTGGAATGGGTTGGTTTAGAAAACATCCAAATCGTGGCTTCCATGTCTGCTGGAGGAACATTAGGAAGACATAAACTTACCTCCAGATTTACTTCTATTGTTCGTCTCTGTGCAATTGAGTAAGTATGTGGAAATCAGTTTGACTCTCAGAACTCAGATTCAGCCTCTGTTTATAGGGCCCTTGCTCAATTTAGTCTTATGAAGATGTGCCTGTTCTAGTCATTCATCTTTTCTGGCAGTTTGGGATCTTCAGATTTGGTGCTGTTTGGTGCATCTTGCCACTAGAAACCCGCTAAGGAGCAATCTGTAGCTACCTATTGATAGTGAAGTGTTTGAGATATGTTTCCTGATGGATGATTTTGCTTTCACTAAGCTGCTTTCTGCAGCTTTACATTAAGATGCTGTTTGGTTACAAAATTAGAGAAATTGTAAAGAGGTTTGCTTGTTTGCTTGTTTTTAAGTTTGAACACATTTACAGATGTATTTAGAAAATTTCTGAGGGTGGCCTATTGCAATAAAACACTAATTTTACTTTGCTGCTAGATGGAGATGCTATTCATCAAAATGTCTCAGTAATTGTGTATATAACTTTGAATCTCTTTTCATAAAAAAAATATCAATGATAGTCCTTAATGATTACTTTTTTTTTCTTTGTAGCTATCCAGAAAGAGACCAACTGCAAACTATTTATAGCACCTACTTGGTACCTGTACTGCAGAAAAATCTAAAGAATCACCCTGTTTGGGGTTCTTTACCAAAAATACATCAACTAGCAGGATCTATGGTTCAAGTATATGAACAGGTATGGAAATTTAATTTCTTTTTTCAAGGAGATGGAGAACTCAGGTTTGTTTTTTTTTTAAATAATTAGCTTTTGATATTAACAAGAGAATAAAATGGTTTATCAGTATTAAAATCCAAGTTTATATCTTTTTTATAATGTTGATACCAATTTTAGAGCTACTTATTTGCAGAGAATCCTAGGTATTAGAGGTAAACTGAGTAAGCAGTAAGTGCTTTTGCTTTCCCACAGATTTATTGTATGATTTTGGCAAGCATTTTAACCCCTCTGTGCTTTCAGTTCCTGATTTATAAAATGTGTGTTTTCCTATGTAATGGATGAGGAGACAGTACACTTCAAAGACTGTTATGTGCTCAGATGTTATGGATGCTGTTATGAATAGAGAAGAGAGATGTGAGGGCAGAGTTCTTTACACACATCAAGGACTACCTATTAAAATTTTACACTGTTAAAAATAGGTATTTAGACACACAAGTTCATTTTTGCCTCCCACTTAATATTTTATGGACTTCTATCTAGCAAAACACTTAAGTACTTGCTAGCCTTATTGGGGTAGGTGCTGTGCGGATGCAAGCGCTTCCAAGAACATACGCATGTCCCTGTCTAGACAGAATCATGACATAAACCTGATCTTTATGACTAGAATGTGTTTATAGTCACTGGCTAGCATGCACCAGTTATCAGAAGTTTCATATGATATTATTGATTTATTCTAAGAAATCTTAAGTTTAAATCTCATCACACCAGGACCAAATAACTGATGAAGGTGGTTATTCTTTGAATTAAAGACATAGTTGTAAATTCAAATATCTCTCTGGGGAAAGAGTTAGTTTGTAGTGACTAAGCGTTACTGATTTAGGTAGCTTTTTATTATACTTTTATATTTCCTTTGCATTTTATGTTTGGTATTGCTTTTAAAAAAATCGTGTGTTTTGTCTGATGATACTGCACTAACAGTCTGAAGTGACACGTGCAATTGTTTGCATCAAAAATGGTATAGAAGAAATGTTCGAATTATGAGAAAATCTTTGGTGGTCAGAAAACAAAATTTAAACAATCTCTGCACTTTAAAGAAAAACCCTAAAGAGTGCATTAATAAAATATCTAAATATATAGACCAAGTAGAAAACTAATTTATCTGGTATTTTAGAAGAATTTAAAGCTACGTTTCCAGGTCCTTTACGTTTTAAAACATGACTTTCTCCCCCGCCCCCTTAACTTTCATTTTTAGGTACGAGCGAAATTCACAGTTGATGATCACAGTCATTACCTTTTTACACCATGTATTCTAACTCAGTGGGTTCTTGGCTTATTCAGATATGATTTAGCAGGTGGTAAGTCACTTATTTCATTTTCATTGATAAAGCAGTTCTAAAATCGCGTAAATTATTGATGTCAGTCTTACTGTTGAACTCCACATCCAACTTGTTCACTTATGGAACTCTTTCTAAACTGTGCACTGTCTGTAACTCAGCAGAGGGAAAAAACGCCTAACAGTTCATTCCATAACATATAGTAAACAAGTTTATAAAAACTCCAATGATGTTTTAAAATATGTGTGGGAACTATTAAGGGAAATAGTAGGTTGGGACTGCATTCTCTACATGGGAACTTGAAGTGTACCCCCTGCTAACCACTATTTTTTCTGGTTTTTGGGGGGTTTTGGGTTGTGGGTTTTTTTTGAGCATATGTCCTGTCTTCTGGATTCCCAGAGACTTGCCTCTCATGCTTGTCTTTTTATACCTGGTTGTATAAACCTGGTGACGTGACTGTGGAACTACAACTAATACACATCATCTATGACCTACTTAACAAAAGAAGAATGTAACCACCCTTAAACATCTAGAAAACATCTAGAAAACTATCTTGTCTGTGTAAAAGTTTACAAATATCTATATAAGAGCCTTAATATTCTCACAGTTTGGGAATGCTTGATAATTACAGTCTAGTCTGAAAGTCCTTCTTTCCTTAACTTTGGAAATGGTGAAATTTTAAAGGTATTCAATTTTGTGTACTTTTCCAGATAGACAGCATAGGCTTCTTTCTAATCTTGTTTTTGTCTCTGAAATTGCTATTATTACAAGATCATGAGCAATTACTCCTTATTGTGTTTTAGCTATTACATTATTGAAAGCATTACATAGAGGGCTGCTTAAAGAGTATAAAAGTGATAAGAATGTTGTGCTCGCTTTCCTTTTTTTTTTTTTCTGGGATCATCAGATGGTATAAATGTAGCTTGAATGAGGTCAGAAAAGCTACACTGATCATGAACGAATGCGTAATCTCAGCCCATTTAAGGACTCCATTGCTGTATCTGAGGGTGACATATGCATATGCTTTTTCAGTGATGAACAATATGGCATGTCATTTACTCATCTCACCTTCAGTTTTATTTTTGTGAAGAATATTGAAGCTTTTTATTCTCTACTGGCATTTTAGAATACAGACTGTTTGGGGTATTTATTGTTATTTTAGTATTTGTTATCAGTCTTTCGCTTCCCTTTTAAAACAGTCTCCTGGATTTTCTTGTTTTCATTGCCTGCAATTTTGTCTTTTGATTTTTACTTTGTGTGCAACACCTTCTTCATTTTCATTAGAATGCTGGCACTAAACTGGGGAACTTGTTTAATAGAATGTGTTTCATTTTATCTTGTAATGATGCATAAAGATACTATTAAAAAGCACTTTGTAATGTTTACTTTTTCTCTTATTTCTTCCTTACTGATGCTCTCCTGCTGGTATGTAATTTCACTTACTCACTTTCAATCTCATATTTTGAAATGGAAAATTTGAGAAATGTAAAATTTATTATAAATATATAAAGTTAAATCTCTCCTTAAATTTTGTAGGATCATCAATACAAACTGCAGACTATGTATTGGAAATTGTTGCTTACGAAGCATGTTGTTTGTTCCGTGACAAAATTGTTGGCACGAAAGAACTTCATGTATTTGATAATATTTTGATGAAAGTATTTCAAGGTGATTGGGGCTCAGATGTTCTGGACAATATGGCAGGTAAACCATTTGAGGCATACTACACAAACTTGAAATATTTGTTTAGGAACTGCCTAATCAAATGAGTTTGATCAAGTCAGATAGCATATGAGCTAAGCACCTAAACTTTCAAATGTTTCCTTTTATTTTGACAGATATCTTCTATGTAACTTGGGGAGCTTGTCAAGAGGCATTCATCACACCAGGACAGGCACTACCACCCCATGGGAGGCCACTTGGCAGACTAAACTCAACAGACCTGAAAGATATTATTCAAAAAGTGAGACAAGACTAAAGGATATACACATTAAGGATTTACAGCAATTATTCTAGACATTTTTTGCAGGAAGTAACATGCGAGCACCAGGTTTGGGATGGGGTCTGCTGCTTGTTCAAGGAATCATCTTTTGCATTTGGTCAAGTGAGGAAAGGTTTCTGATGCTGTGTGGCAGGCAGTAGGAAGCATCGTGTAGCAAGGTTATTTTAGTGAAAGGGCATCAGTCACATTTTTTTGGTGATTTACAACAGTTTGATGAACAACATTTTGAGAAACATTGATGTGCATATATGTTTGTGTATAGTTTGAGTACCAAAGTGTTTTATTAATTGTTTCCTTTCTGAATTTGTAAATTGATAAATGTAAGTTTTATTTGAAGAAACACAAATATAATTTTTATTTGAAGAAACACAAATGGATTGTTTGGAGATTTGGCATGCTTTTAAACAGAAAAGTACAAAAAATGAGCTTGATGAGGAAATGCAAGCATGTTAACTCTGCTAGGCTAGTATTGTTGGAGTGCTCTTGTAGATGGGAAACTACTCCCTCTCCTTAATTGCCAACTTATAGACTATACGGGAAATGATAAAGTTCAATAGCCTTAGTAATCAGAGAGTTTGTTCTTTTTTCTGACTACACAGTTACACTGGGCTTCAAGGATGAGGTTTTATTAAGTATAACAAGGCCAGAAATTAATCTTAGGATCTGTTACTAAGTGTGTTTCACTAGTAAATTCCATAATCTGCAATTAGTCAGCAATTAGCTGCCTAAAACACTCTTCTAAATTATGTATTAACTGATCTGTAGTCAGAGACACAGTTCAGACTTTGTTCTGGTCCATTATTTAATTTTAATTAATTCAGTGGTAGATTTCTATTTCAATATATCAAAGAATTCTAGGGTATCCTGGTGCTGGGGGTAGTGTAATCTGTTTGTTACTGGTAAAGGGCATGTGAGGTATCTAAATTCTGTCACATTTATTTGTAATGAATACCAGCGTGATCTCTTAAGCTTTCAAGCCCTTCTTTTCTAAACTTTTAAATGTTGGATGCTTTCATATCTTACTGCTTTTATTTATTATTAGTGAACACATTTCTTTTTTTGTCTTTTTTAATAGGGTATTATTCATTATGGGCGAGACAAAAAAGAGGTAGAGATTTTATTGTTCCAAGAAGTCCTCAGTTATATGTCTAAAGTGGACAGAGTGCTAAGTTTTCCTGGAGGATCACTTCTTTTGGCAGGACGGAGTGGTGTAGGTCGGCGAACAGTTACCTCTTTAGTTAGTCACATGCACGGAGCTGTCCTGATTACTCCCAAAATTTCCAGAGGCTATGAGCTGAAGCAGTTCAAAAATGATCTTAAATATGTAAGTCACTCAGTGTCTTCCACTTTGTAGTGTTGTAGGTGTCTATTAAAAAAACCCAAAAGAACATGGGAATTTTGAAGGACACAAAAATGTTGTGTGAAGAGATATTTAAAGAAAAGCAAAATGTCAACAGTCGAAATGAAACGTGTAGATTTTTAGGAGTTCTCAGTGTCTAGATATGTATACTGTTCTTTAGAATAATTACCCAAAACTTACCAGAGCTGTTTTTATGAGTATTGTGGACTTCATAAATTCTAAGTTTGTGTGAATATTGGAAAAGTTTTTTCATGTATATGTTTTCATATTTGTATTTGTTTTATTTTCTCTGAACTATTGTCTGACAGTGATTCAGTAGCTGAATCAAGTAAAATTTTAGTGATTGATGAAAGTGTACGTATTATTTAAAAACAGATGCAAACCTTGAATCAGGAGTTTCCTAGTACCTTCAGCAATGCTAAAGAAAATTCTAGATCTATGCCTACACAGAAGAGCGATACGACTCTATAATTGAGTCACATCTGGAACATAAATATACTTTATGGAAGAGTCTGTTTTCATTATTTTTTCATTACCAAGCTGTACATCTAGGTAGAATATTCTTTATATTTGGTATCTCATATAATTGAATCACCTAGTAATCTTTTGTAAATATATAATAGTGTAGACGCTGTGAAGAAAGTATGTATGTAATATATAATCAAGGAAAGATTATCATTCTCTTATGAACGATACATATATTCCATATACTGAGATTTAAATGTCTTCCCTGCTTCTAGGTGATGGAGCTTGCAGGCATTGAAGCACAGCAGGTGGTATTGCTGCTTGAAGACTATCAGTTTGTTCATTCCACATTCCTTGAGATGATCAACAGTTTACTGTCTTCAGGTGAGACAAGTCCAAAAAGATTGTGGTGCTAGTTTTACCACACAGTGTTAGCTCAATGAGAGAGAATTAGATGATGTTTTCTAACTTTGTGTCCATAGCAGAAGTGTTAGTTAGCTTTCTACACTGTTTTAGCTAGAATGTTTGTACACGAGAAACTGACTTGAAGTTCACTTAGCTATCCTTTAAGCCACCCTACAGTACGGGTGCTTTCAATTCCTCAAAGTTGAAAATAACTTTTTCAAAGGAGTTCTTTATAATACTGTAACAACGAGATAATAATGTATCCTACTGTACAGCTTCCCTTTTCTAATAAAATTCAAAATTGAGAGGTGTCACAATGTTTTATTAGATTGTATAGACTGAGTCCTTTACTTAAATGAACACCAGCAAAGCCCACTTTTCTTAAAGTAATGAGGTGATAAATAATAATAACAAATAACAAAAGTGACTTCATTTTGTTATCTAGTTTTGTTCTTCCATCAGAGAGATCATTGAAGGACTGAGTCTTAACTTACTGAATGTTTTTTGGAATTGCAGTAGTTTAAGAGCTGATTGATAAGAGCACTAGATTTTCCTGTCTCCCAGGTGCAAATCCAAGTCTCCTTACAGTATCAGATTCTCATCATCCAGTGTTAAACCTCTATGTCTGAGGATAACAACTCTCTTTCATGTTTCTGTTTTCTGGTGTATGACAAAGTCTGGTTTGATTTGTTTTGTATGCAGCATTGGATCACTGTCTTTGGGTAGATTTGACTTATTTTCTGAAGTATATTTCAGTAATATAAACAAAGTATGCTGTTTAAATTAAATGGAATCACTATAATTTGTTTTTTGTTTTCACAATACCATGAAAAGAATAACGAAGTACAGGAGATGATACTCATGAAAGTATGGAGGTGACTCTATACAGAGGATTCAAGGGAGTCCTTCAAAGGAATTTGAAGAATTATATTGTATTTGGTCTGACATTTTAAATTCATTCTTGAAATAGGAGAAGTTCCTGGGCTATATAAAACAGAAGAATTGGAACCATTGCTGTCTCCTCTGAAGGATCAAGCTTCACAAGATGGATTTACAGGACCAATTTTCAACTATTTCACGTACCGTATGTGAACAGAAAGATAAGTTATAATTTATTACAAAGTTACAAAAGTGGTATGCATTTTTAACTTTCAGTTATTAAAAACCAGGGAGGAATAATAATTACAGTGCGATATTTGGGGGCACAAAACACTCAGCTTAAAATTCATTCTTCTGTCTGAAATTTTGTACCCATGAGTGTTCTACAAAGCTATTATGAAATCTGCTGTTGAAAGTAATTAGAAGGAAGAAAGCTTTTGTTCCCATCGTTTACTGGTTTGTTTAGCTTATATATCTAGTAACAGAGTTTTCTCCTATTTGTCAATTATACCTACAAATCCCTTTGGATTCTGAGTAATCATGAGCAAGTTTACAGATAGGTTTCTTAATTATTTGTTTTTCTTCCTTGGACTGACAAGAAGATTACATAGTTTACAAATAAATAGAAGAATGTCACCGAATGAATAGAGATGTTGGCAGTCATACTCAAGGGCTCTGGAACTACTTCTAATTGGTTCTATTGGTCTATATTGATTGGAATGAGAACTAGTAATATCATGGTGACAAGTGGTGTCCCTCAGTGACACCAGTACCACTGGGACCAGTACCATTTAATATCTTCATCGATGACATAGACAGTGGGATCAAGTGCACCCTCAGGAAGTTTGCTGATGACACTAAGCTGAGTGGTGCATTTGACATGCCTGAGGGACAGGATGCCATCTAGAGGGACCTGGACAAGCTCGAGAAGTGGGACCATGTGAACCTCATGAGGTTCAACAAAGCCAAGTGCAGGGTCCTGCACCTTTGTTGGGACAACCTCCGGTGTCAATACAGGCTGGGGGATGAGGGGATTGAAAGTAGCCCTGTGGAGATGGACTTGGGGGTGTTGGTGGATGAAAGGCTGGACATGAGCTGACAGTGTGTGCTTGCAGCCCAGAAAGACAACCGTACCCTGGGCTGCATCAACAGAAGTGTGGCCAGCAGGTCAAGGGAGGTGATTCTGCCCCTCTACTCTGCTCTGGTGAGACCCCACCTGGAGCCCTCGGTACAAGAAAGGCATGGACCTGTTGGAGTGGATCCAGAGAAGGGCCACGAAGATGATCAGAGGGATGGAGCACCTCTGCTATGAGGACAGGCTGGGAGAGTGGGGTTGTTCAGCTTGGAGAAGAGAAAGCTCCAGGGAGACCTTATTGTGGCCTTTCAGTACTTAAAGGGGGCCTACAGGAAAGATGGGGACAAACTTTTTAGCAGGGTCTGTTATGATAGGACAAGGGGTAATGGCTTTAAACTAAAAGAGGGAAGATTTAGACTAGATAGAAGGAAGAAATTTTTTACAATGAGGGCAGTGAGACAGTGGAACTCTGGTTTCCTAGAGAGGTGGTGGATGTGCTAACCCTGGAAAAAGTCAGCGTCAGGTTGGACTGGGCTCTAAGCAACCTGCTCTAGCTGAAGATGTCCCTGCTTATTGCTGTGAGGTTGAACTAGGTGACCTTTAAAGGTCCTTTCCAACCCAAAGTATTCTATGATTTAAATATTGTCAGCTCTTTAAAAAAAAAATACAAAGTAATATTCATAGTGAGAATCCATGATATCAAATTAATGTGTTTAAGTTCTGTTTCTAAACATTCCTGCCCTAGTGTGATGTGGTGTAACAGTACCTGTTTTTTATAAATTATGTTGTGATAAGTATTTGAAGGACAGTAAATTATGTTGTATTTGCAATAAACTTACCATCATGTAGTCAGATTGTTATCTACTGAATATTTAATATGTTGCATTTTCTTAGGGATCCAACAAAATCTGCACGTTGTCTTGATCATGGATTCTACCAATTTAAATTTCACAATAAACTGTGAAAGTAATCCAGCATTGTACAAGAAATGTCAGGTTTTGTGGATGGAAACCTGGTCAGAAAACAGTATGAAAAAGGTAAATTGCATTAATTAAAAACTGTGACTTGTTTAAATTAGTATCTCCAAAAATAACTGAGCTTTGGTGAATAAGATCAAAATATTTGAAGTTGTGAAGGAATAATTGTCACTGTGCTTATTTAATCCATTTGTGCAGTCCTAGAAAGACAGAAAGTTCTACAGAAAACTTAAGTAATAT
Source organism: Dromas ardeola (assembly GCA_013398915.1). Lineage (NCBI taxonomy): Eukaryota > Metazoa > Chordata > Aves > Charadriiformes > Dromadidae > Dromas > Dromas ardeola. Next base: position 50,682 of record VYZM01000583.1, read on the forward strand.
TAGCATCGTTATTTTATCAGTGACACTTTTGTTCTCTCTGTGAGCTGGCTTGAACAAAATGCTTACTACTATGATGAAACACAGCATTCAGGAACAAAATACAAATAGACTGCAAGCAAAATGTTAAAGCCAACTATGCTGTTATTTGCTGTCACTAGTGTGCTTGACAGCTAGTTTAAAAATAGGTTTGTTATGTGTATATGAGCAGCTATAGATCTAAGATTGCACTGTAAACCTTATGTTATTCTTGAATCTTTGTTAAGTGTTTGCTTGATGGAATGGAGTCAGAGTGTTCTTTTTAGAATCAAAATCTGCTTATTTCAGGGTATTCATGGGGTAGGTCTGAGAAAGATATATCTTCTGTATGTTAAGAGACTGAAAAATCTAAATCCAGTACCCTGAAAGGCTGCCACAGCTTCATGGCCCCAACTTGAACCAGTGGTGATGCTGAGCACGTATTCCCAGTAGTCACACACACAAACATGCATGTACAGCACATATATACATGTCATTAGCCACACAGAACAACACAAACAGAAACCTTCAGAACAAACATAAACAGCGCTGTTGGCATCATCCTGTTCCCCTCTCTCAGTGGTCCCAGTGAAGGTCTGTTAGTGGGAAATATGTACGTGTGCAGGATGTAGATCCCCCTAGTAGCCGGGCACAGACACACAAACCCCCCAGTAATTGCCTCTGGATCCTCTGGTCTCCCTAGTTGCTGGCATCTGGATGTACAAGCTCCTGAGGCTGCAGCCTCGCTCCGGCCGCTTGTGCACACACAGTGGATGGGTCCAATAGCCAGTAACTGGGCTTAGACATCCAGTCCATCTGGTAGCTGGCCTTGGATCTAGGATCTCCCCATTGTGTCCTGTGCGGGCACATACGTGTACATGTGCACACACACAGACACATGCAGCCAGGCCCCGTTTGACTCTCAGATTTCCTTCACAGTCTCTCTCAGGCAGTTGGCCTGGACCTTCTAATCCCTCTGGCAGCCAATGCCTGCGGGTGCCTTACCAACCCATTGTAAGTTTTGTGCAATCTGAAATGCTCTTCCATTGAATCCCACCATGTGTCCCAACGCTCCTGTGTGGTAACCCGCTCAGTCTAGTCTGTAAACTGATCTGTCCTCTCCCATTGACTCATCATGATGGGTTTCATGCCTGGACCATGGGGTTGGTTACTCTCCTGGGAGAGCCATGGGAGCAGGTGGCGCAGTGTCCATTTCTGCCTGGGTAACTGGGGCTTCCCCACCTCAGTTTCAATGGCAGGTTGTACTGAAAGTTCGTTTTGGCAAAAATGATTGGAACAGCTCTGTCCACTGTTAAAAAGTGTTTTTCAGAGTATTTTCACTTTCACTTCAGTAGGGATTTTTTTTAAAGTGGAGTTTTATCATTTAGTTGTATGCCAGAAACTTTGAATATACTTTTTTTATTTTTTACCATTGTACATTGTATAGTTGCTAATATATGAAGGTAAGTCCACTCTTAGACCATGAAAAAGACTTCAAAGAATTAGACTTAGTCATTGTTTAATTCCAGTGCTTTATCTGCAACAGTTGTACTTAAGACTGTCTGATTTCCTGTTGAGTTGGTTTTCATCTTTGACATTTGTGTTATCGTAAGAGTTCTCTGGGAAATAATTGCTCTTTCTTGCAGCCAACAAAAGCTCCTTTGCTTGAGAGAACAGGAAATCGTCAGACAGGGAAAGGGAGACTTGATCTTTTTAATGCTATAAATATTCTGTAAATACCTTATTCTGAATAAAGCTATCATATTCAGTCTTTTCAAATGAGAAACTAGACTGAAGGTTTGGGTTTTTATGTTAACTCAAATTTTCATTGTTTGTAATTTCCATACAAAAAATCATGTTCATTTTTTTAGATACCTGAAATGCTTCTGTATGATTCAGATGAACAAGAAAATACTGGAAAAGCACATAAGGAACTTAAGAAAAAACATTCAGGTAATATTTAAGTGGACCCACGAGTTATTATTATTAAACACTTACTCAGTCCTGTGTTGGGCATAGATAGTACCACAGATACTTTGAGTATGTTTTTCCCAGCGTATTCATAGACCTTGGTATTGTTCACATGGCAGACATTTTGTGCAAGGGAACATTAGTCTGGAACATACGTCCTGGCTCATCACACCCAGTCTCTTCTGTCACAAGCAATCTTTATGTATATTCAGTTTTATAAACTGATTAAGCTGCATCTTGTTTTCTTTTTTTTTTTTTGTCTTCCTTCAATGTGGATGTTATTTTACAACCTCCAAATTTTATGTTTTGAGAGTTTTTCAGTCTATATGTTTTCATTATTCTTGTCCTAGACCTACTTATTTTACTTTAATATTAAATTCCTTAAATCCAGTAACTTTAATTTCTTGTAAGTAATGCCCCTTTTTCAGAATTATTTGTTTTTATAATAAAACTTCAAATGTAACCTTTTTAAAAATAGGGTGTCAAACATAATCTAGGAGACCAGTGCCAGCACTCATTTACATAATACTGCTTTTAGCCACTTTTTATAACGCATTAGTCTAAGTAGCACTTAGAAGCCATAGAGCCAACAGAGCATAAAATGGTAAGTGGTTCACTTGGGGTTTCTTGTTTGTGTTGCTTTTTATTAGGCATTCCAGCCCATCAGAATAATGGCCAAACTTAGGATTTAGTGTTCATTCTACCATCCATCTTTATCCTGGATCATGGTACTTAAACTATGCCTCAGTACTTATTAAAGGGATTCACGCACCCTCAGTAAGTTTGCAGATGACACCGAACTAGGTGGGAGTGTTGATCTGCTGGAGGGTAGGAAGGCCCTACAGAGGGACCTGGACAGGCTGGATTGATGGGCCAAGGCCAATTGTATGAGGTTTAATAAGGCCAAGTGCCGGGTCCTGCATTTCGGTCACAACAACCCCAAGCAACGCTACAGGCTTGTGTCAGAGTGGCTAGAAAGCTGCCCAGCAGAAAAGGACCTGGGGGTGCTGGTGGTCAGCCAGCTTAACATGAGCCAGCAGTGTGCCCAGGTGGCCAAGAAGGCCAACAGCATTCTGGCTTGTATCAGGAATAGCGTGGCCAGCAGGAGTAGGGAAGTGACCGTGTCTCTGCACTCGGCACTGGTGAGGCCTCACCTCGAGTGCTGTGTTCAGTTCTGGGCCCCTCTCTACAAGAGGGACATTGAAGGGCTGGAGCGTGTCCAGAGGAGAGCCACCAAGCTGGTGAGGGGTCTGGAGACCAAGTCATATGAGGAGAGGCTGAGGGAACTGGGCATGTTTAGCTTGGAGAAGAGGAGGCTGAGGGGAGACCTCATTGCCCTCTACAGCTACCTGAAAGGAGGGTGTAGAGAGGTGGGTGTTGGCCTCTTCTCCCAAGTGAGTACTGACAGGACCAGAGGAAATGGTCTGAAGTTGCGGCAGGGGAGGTTTAGATTAGGTATTAGGAAGAATTACTTTACTGAAAGAGTGGTCAGGCCCTGGAACAGCCTGCCCAGGGAGATGGTTGAGTCACCATCCCTAGAGGTATTTAAGAAACGTGTAGATTTGGCACTTCAGGGCGTGCTCTAGTGGCAGAGATTGTAGGGGTTTTTTTTTTGTGTGTGTATGGTCAGACTCGATGATCTCAAAGGTCCTTTCCAACCATGAAGATTCTCTGATTCTATCATTTATACATAGATATGTTTTAGCATTTTTTTCTTTTGTAGGGTAATGCAATTGATTTTATACTATCCTTGGGCTTCTTTTGAGCAACTGTTCAACAAACTGAAAGACCTGGAATGTCTGGAAAAACCTTTTAGTCTACCTGTCATAGGAAACAAGGGAGAAGATATAAACAGTTCATAGACTTCCTTTCTAAATAAGTCCAAGTATATAACCCTTGGTATCTGCAATTAATTTTGCCTGCATTTTCAAATGTAATGACATTTTTTTTCCCTAAGAGTACTATGAAAAAAGTATATTCTTTGTGGTATTTTGAATGCCCTTAATTCATATCACAAAAACCCATATTCTGTTGTTCTTCCTTTGTTATTTTAATGTGAGATAAGAACGAACCTATTATTATCCATGTAACACATTATGTTGTACAGGTGATTCTGATTTTTTGAAGTCATTTCTGGCAATCCATGAATCATGTAAAATGTATGGAGCAACGCCTAGCAGGTATATGACATTCCTTCATATATACAGTACCATCAATAACAGTAAAAGAAGAGAGCTAATAAAAAGGCAGAACCACTTGCAGGTATGTATTTAAAACATTTTTAACATATGGCTTTTCAAAATACTCTCACATTTGGAAATGTCTTGTGTATTAATGGGCTGTAGCTGCTAATGTGGTTGTGTGAGGTGTCCTCTGTTGGTATATGCTCATGCTGTGGTTTCAGGAGAGGACTCGTATGAATCTTAATGCATATCTCTGATCAAATGCCTCAAAGGGTGAAGAGTGGTTTCTTGTTTTCGTTAATACTTTTCCTCAAGAATGTGTCAGACTGGGTATGTTTTCTTACAAGAGCAGAAAGTACTTGAAAGCACTTTAAATTTTTTCACCCATATGTATTGGAATTGTGTTGCAAACAACTCATGTTTCCATTCATTTACGTCCTGCCTCTGTATAAAATTTCCCTATGTAGCTCCATATTCCTTCCCTTTCTTTATATCTCTACAGCAACATCCTGCTTTGTGTGTTTCTTGCATCCTTCTAGTTCAGCAAGCTGTTATTCATGGTGCTCTTGTGTAGCTTTGGCCAAGATTCCCTGTCTTGTGATTTTGTCTCAATTTGTGTTTTGGAATTGATTTCAAATTCCTTTTCCGCACATCAGACCTTTAGACAATTCTAGACCAAATACAGTTCACCTCACAGATGTCACTTTACTCCTATTCTGTACATATAACATGCTTATTTTTGAAACCCATTTGTTATCTCTCCAGTCATACTTCTTCCCTCCCTGCTCCCGCCGGTATATTTCTGGAAAGATCGGTATGATCCTTTAGGACACGTGACTTTTGTCTTTACCCTTCTCTCTTCCTTTTCAGCTCCTTTTCCGAAGTGACCCTTGCTGCTATTCCTAAACCACACTTGCAAAGCTGTGTTTCTTCTTAAAGCATCTGTCAAAACCAAATGACTTCCTTGCCTTTTATTCTAAACTGTTTTTATTCTGCCTGCCAATATTTTTCCATTACTGTAGTAAGCAATTTAAGAAGATTTACGTTTGTAATGATAGAAATTGCTTTTTTATTTATTTAGAAAGTAGCTGTGGTTTGCTTTTGACAAATACTCATTTAGTTGTTAAATGCTCTGGTTAAATAAAAGCGATCGTTTAGATGAAAATTAGAGATGTGTATCCTAAATCAAAACATCTATCTTCCAGGTAGTTTTTTTTTTTTCAAGTTTATCTTGAAAGAATTCTGTTACCTGATTACCGTAGAGTAAATAATTTAGAAAGTGTGAAGAAAGAAAATAGTCAGTCTGAAGCATAATTGAAGCTTTGTTTTATACACATCTGTGTTCTTTAGAGAATGTAAAAATATGCAGAAATAGGATAATCTAATTTGTTTCAATTTGTTTAATTTTTATGGATTTGCTTTTAGAGGAGATATATGGAGTTAATATTAGTTAATTGAAATGCTATTGAATTAATAAGAAAAACATTATGTACTAGTTGCTGGTCCATTAAAAGTTTATTATTTTGAGAATTTTGTTTTCAGCTTTTTGATGTAGTAATAGATCTTATGGCAACACATCTAGAAGTGTCAAATCTCATTTTGTGTTAAATAACACTAAGAAAATGTAAATAATATCAAGAAAATGTGGAACATAAATGAAAAAAAATAAGAATATTAGTCTACATTGCTCTTAGTTTGTATGTATTCTTTGTAACCAACCTTCATTTAAATCCGTTTAAAATTCATTGCTAAATAACTGCTTATTATAAACCTTTATAGGCAGGTGTTTCAAAGCTGAATGAAGCTAAGGCCCTGGTAGATGAACTGAACAGAAAAGCTGGAGAACAAAGCATTTTACTCAAAACGAAGCAGGATGAGGCTGATGCTGCCCTTCAAGAAATTACAGTATCTATGCAGGTATTGTATATAATCACATCAAAAGTGGAAAAAAAGGAAATGCTTTTGTATTTTTGGTATCCATAACTGCCTGTGATTTGTATCCTTTTCAAGGGTTACAAAACCTGATGCTTTTACAAGAATTTGCCTAAGGGAATGGGTAAGCCCTGAGGCTTGAATAAACTTTCAGCAGGACAGAGGACCATATTTAAACTGGTTGAGTAGGAAGAGATCAGCGCAAGTTTTGCACCTGAGTGGTATTTACTGCTGTAGTTTAGTCTGAAAGCTTTCCTAGAACATCATAAATCCAAACTGATCCATTTTATGTTTATTATAGATAGAAACTTTAAACAAAATACTGACAAGTAGCAGTATCTTAAGTAACAAATACCAGGAATTAAATTTGTGGACTGTTAGAAAGTATGTATTTCATGTGATCCAGTTCTCTGAAGTTAACCTCAAAGAAGGTTAAATAATATCTGTGTGTTCATCACTTCTTGGATTTTTATTCTTCAGCTCAGAGGTAGACCTTCTGTTTTTTGAGGAGGCAATTTTCTTTAGTAGTGTTTTCTCAGTTAAGTGAAATCATTGTGCAGAAAATGGATCTCTACATTGATACTTTCAGAAATCATAAATATAGGATAAGCCGTAATGAATCTGCTGTCACTGCGTTGTTTGATTTGTCACTGGTTTAGTCTGATCGGTCTGAAGCAAACTTAAAGAAGCTCAATGACAAAGACGTTGTATGCAGTAAAGTAGATGCTTGCTCTTTCAAACCATTTGGTTCACAGAGCTTTAAAGGTGCATTCCTTCCCATTTTTGTAAGTCTACTTCCATTGGCAATTTTCAAGACCTTTAGGCTCTATCTGCCTACTGTACATGAATTTGAATAATGATGATTGGTGTGTTCACTGCTGGCCTCAAAGCATTTATTATGCCACTTTCCCTGATTTCTGTTTTAGATCTGTCTGCTGTTGTCCAGTAAAGTTACAGGTTGCGTGGGTAGCACATATTACTTTGTAAGACAAAATCAAAGAATAGGCCAAAAGCAATGAAACATGATGGGCCCACTGACATCAGAAAAATTACAGTAGAATTCTGATTATTTAGATTAGCATGAAGTATAGCTGCCCTCTAACATTTTAATGTCACTTCTGATGATCTAGTTTATGTAAGAAAGAGGGCTCTAATACATACAGACTCTTTTAATCTTCTTTCAGAGCAAGGCTTTTGACCTACAACTGAATTTTAAGGTTTTCTTATTCAGTGATCATTCAGTACATGTACATTTGCATGAAATGTCTAATCTAGTTTTATGTAGCTAATGTTTTATGGATTTGAATGTAATCTTCAGTGACATGCTGGTCTATAGCTTGGGTTAAGCGCTCAGAAAGATTATTATTAATCTCAAGGTTTTCTCTGCTTATATACATGTGTTACCTTCTGCTACAAGATTAACTCAGCTCGACAATTGCTGGTTATAATAATGTGTTATATACAGGAAAATATATAAAAGCATAAACTCTGGGCTTGGTTGGTATTTGTGGTCCCTGTTTCATTGGGGTTTTTTTGTAAGCTTTAGGATATGTAACATCCTTTTTATTGTTGTTTCATATAGTAGATATTTGTTGTTGTACTGAAGTGCTTAGGAATTCTGGAGGTGGCCAATAGCTGCTGTATGGCAGGCACAGTACAAATCCAGGAAAAAAAAAAAGATGCAAATCCAAACAGCTTACAATATATGTGTAGGACATAAGACAGGTAACCTTACAGACACAAATTTACAAGTAAATAATGTATTAGTATTTTTAGGCTAATGGGCTTTAGTTCCAACGCAACTGCTGCTTTTATAAACATTCTAGAAAAGGAGAGTTTTAATGGTATCATTAAAGACATAGAAATATGAACAGCTACAAATACAATGGTAGGAAGCTGCTACTTTCAAATGTAGTAAGAATGTTACAGACACTGCAACTCTTACCCTTTTAGAGGAGGACTGACATCTTGATAAGGAATGGAAAATCAGAAGCAAGGAAAAAAGGTCATAATGACCCTCAAAACCAGAGGTACAGATCTTGTCTGTGGTAAAGAAAGGGAAGGAGACACAGTGAAAGCAAAGTAATAATAATTTAGTTACATAAATATAAGCTTAAGCCAAATGCTTATGTATTTTATTGAATCAACCTGTCTAGTATCAAATAGTCTCAGATGTTTTATTGTAATCAGTATTGTGGAAATTATATTATAATCAAGACTAAAAGAAATAAGACACATAAAGGAATAAAATCTGTGTAAATTTGAAAACTAAAGGTATTCTTTTTGTTTCTTAGAGTGCAAGTGAGCGAAAAACAGAAATGGAAAAAATAAAACACCGGATAGCAGAAGAGGCTGCAGAAATAGAAGAGAGAAAAAGAAAAATTGAAGATGAACTAAAGGAGGTTCAGGTAAGAGCTGAGAAGGAAAAGTAATATTTTACACTGTGATTTTATTTGACTTACTCAAGTCCTGCCATGCAAAATGGTTCTGCAAAATTCATCCCTGCATTTCTTAAAGTTTGCTCTAAGTTATTTTGATATTAAAACTTTTATGCATAGAAAACAGTATTTTATTTGTCAGATTTAGATTGTCATTTTGGCATTTGTGTTCTATTAGATCTTAATTACAGAAAGAATTTTCAGGCAAAATCTTACCTCCAGTTGCTGTTTCTGTGCCGCCATTGTCTACAGCTGGGTTCTCCAAATTTTATGGAATATTTTTCAATTACTAATATTTTATATAGACTAACTACATTACTCTGCCTTGGTCAAACTGGAGTATCATAGGGCTTGGTACTATCAGTTGAATGGAAATAGTTTAATTACAGAGAATTTCCAGTTATTACTAAATTCTGAAAACGATATATCCTAATGGCACTGTAGCAAACTGCTTGCTCAAGAGACCTTACAGCTGTTAAGCATCAGGTTTTTTGGGAGGTATGTGTGTTCAGTCATTGCTTTTAGTCTCTATCTTCCATCCCATCCATTTTAAAATTGTACTAAAGAATAAGGAAAAAGTACAGCAACTTAATTTTTTCCCTTTTAAACATCACAGGTGCCAAGGAATTATATCCTTGTATTGAAAGTGACATAGAATTGCAGGATTAGCATAAATCCCTGTCTGTGGTCTTTGATAAATATGAAGGATGTGCAAAGTGTGCAGTGTCTTTCATGATAGTCTTTAACTTTCTTCTGTTTTCTTATCATTTTGTTGCTTTATTGATAAGGGCGAAGGCTGTCTGGATTTGTTTAGCTCCTGAAAAAAGAAAGCTTTTGTGACCTGTACTTCTACATATCTTTACAAAGATATCCTCAGGCATGCCTAAAAATTATAATTAGCATTCTTATTAAAATATAGCTGTATCACAATGAACTTTTAAGCAATAAAAGAACAAAAAACATGATTGATACTGTATCTACATAATGTTTATGAATTACAGTGCTGAATAAAAAGTTAGGGAACGTCAGGATTATAATATGATGTTTTATATATCCCTTAATAAACACATGACAATTTTTAAATAACTTGTGCACATGAATATCTATCAATAGCAGTTGGTTAGGTAATAAAATATGTAAAAAGAACAAGAATTGTATGAAAACTGAAATGGCAAATGTTCAGTTTCTTGTATCCTCATCTCTTTTTAAAATGTGCTTTTGTTTTAAGCCACTGGTTAATGAAGCTAAATTAGCAGTTGGAAATATAAAGCCAGAGTCCTTGTCAGAAATCCGGTCGCTACGGATGCCCCCTGACATAATCAGAGACATACTAGAAGGAGTTTTACGGCTGATGGGGATTTTTGATACATCATGGGTGAGCATGAAGAGGTGAGGATTTTATTTAAGCTTTAAACTTAAACAGTAATTTACATTATGAAATACTTTCTATTACATTGAGGAATAATGTGTTCTTTGGAAATAACCCCTTTAACATTTGTTTCTTCTTTACTTAGTTATTTAATTCTTTTTACAGTTTCTTGGCCAAAAGAGGTGTGAGGGAGGACATAGCAACCTTTGATGCCCGTAATATTCCCAAAGAAATACGAGAGAGTGTTGAAGAACTTCTTTCTAAAAACAGAACATCTTTTGATCCAAAGGTAATTCCTGATTGCATTACATAAAATGAAAAAAGACAAAAAGAAAAGAAAAAGACATGATTGTCTGATTTGCCAACGTAATTGTTAGAATGAACTTAAATTAGAGAAAAAGCGATGAATTCTGCTCTCAGAATTCGTCAATATAAAGAGATAAAAGTGTAGCAGAGGTTACTTTGCATACTGCCTCTAACAGTGAGAATTTTGTTGGTGACTGAGGAGCTGGTGGGATGAGAAGTCATTATGGAGCCAAGGCCCTAGAGATTTTTGTCACTGGTATAAATTAGAACTCAGATCAAGGAATTGTCACTGGCTCCTTCTGGCCTCCTTGTAGCAGTAAGAGTCTTAACAGTACACTTAATTAAAAAAAGGGAAAATAATGATGGTTAAATTTATGGGTGATATTTGAGAATTGCTTTGGCAGTAGCTATAAAAATGGATTCTTAAACACTAGTTCCTTATTTTTAAAAGGTAACTTTTAGTTCCCTCAGAAAGAACACACTGATAAATTATGCATTAATTTAAAACTTCTTCAGTGAAGCTTCATAGTTGTAAAGATACCCATTATTTTTTTTACACAGATTGATGGCCTACAGTATAATCTCTTAGCAACAATTTAAAAGATTAGTTCAGTAGAGGAGCTGGCTAATTGGCATATTTAAGTTGATAACTCGTAAATCTGCTGCAGTTATTTTTCCTGTATTTATCTCATCTACGTTACACTTCAAGGACTTTCTTGTAACTGTTGCTGATTTTTTCAGAATGCTAAACGAGCCAGTGCTGCAGCTGCTCCATTAGCGGCTTGGGTGAATGCCAATGTCCAGTATTCCCATGTCCTAGAACGGATTCAGCCTTTGGAAAAAGAAAAGGCTGGCTTGGAAGCGTAAGTTAGACACTGTTACAAAATAAATGTTCTTAATTCCAATAGTGGTGGGTGAAACTAAAGTTGCCAAGGAGGAATTGAAGTTTATTAAAAACAAAAGATGTAAGAAACCGTACCTTATCCATAGATAATAAAACGTTCATGCTGAGACAGAAAAAGCGCAGTATTTTATTTTTCCAGGAAGCTATGTCTTGGATATTTTTTGCCAAATCACAAGTTACCTGTCTCAGCTGATATGTGTCAGGGAGAAACGAACATCCCAGATATGCTTCAAATGTATTCTGTCAGTGAACCCCATGCTGGTTTTTGAGATGTGTAGTCCTTTTATTCCAGTCATGTACCAGGCATAATCAGTTTCTCCTTAGGCCCAAAAAGATGTGACATAATCTTATGACCATCCATAACCCGAGGAATCTATACTGATTGTTTTGCCACGTTTTAAAATTCTGTATTGGAAGAATTTGTTCTGATCTTTAAAATGCATTTGAATGGGGTGTTAGTTTTCCATTTTTTAAAGCTATGTGATGAGAAGTAGTCAAAACTTTACATGTGAAAACAGATTTTTGTTAATATAAATCACAAGAAAGAACTGTGTCTGAACTATCTCTGTGTAAATGACTTTCCTGTTACATTTACTCTTTTTTTTTTGTTTTGGATCCATAGTCTTAAAATAAATGTTCCATTTTTATAGTAATCTCAAGAAAACTGAAGACAGAAAACAAAAGTTAGAAGATCTTCTGAACTCTGTTGGTCAAAAAGTATCAGAGCTGAAAGATAAGTAAGTTGGGTTTGTTTATTTCAAGATATAAATAACATTGATGATTTTACGGTGTGAATAATGAAATTTATCTGACCAAATGTAACTCCCTGCTCTGCAAGATATTTACATCAGAAGTAGCGATAATTAGGCTATCTATACACTCATTGGAGAGAAACAAATACTGTAAGAATACAGTTCATCTCATCGATCAGATGAAATGCTCCTTAAAGGTACCTGCTTCTCACTACTGACTACGTTGGAAGCCTTCAGTGTAGACATCGTAGATGTTAAAGATAAGCAGTATGTCTCTCACCTTTTAAATCTCGGGGGACTTTAATGTCTCCTTAGAACTTTGGAAAAATTCCTATACAAGACTTCTACTGATCACAGCTTGAATAAAGGCAGTTCTGTTTCTTTTAGGATGGCCTACTTTTCTGACAGCTAGCTAGCTAGCTAGCTCCTTTTTTCTTAGCATCTCATCAAGTACGTGACTCTCAGTGGCATAAAAATTGCTGTGGTGAACCTTTATATTTTCTCCAAATTCCGTTTAATCCAAGCCTTTTAGTTCAATATTTCGATTATGTAGTTAATATAGGAGATACTTTACAACCTGGCTCATGTGCATATTACTAAAAGTCATATTTTGTAGTCTGCAAACAAAAATAAATTGGAGAATTCTTGTCATTCAGCTATAGAGTGATGTCTTAGATTAACTAGGTACTATATACTAGATATTACAGTTAAATCTATTACTTCTAAAAGGTGGATTATTAAATGCATTAATTTAATTAAATATTAAATAAGCTAACTAGATATTAAAAAACCCAAAATAATACCTAAACCGTTCCTGTTTTTTGAGGCCCGTTCTTACTTTGTAGTAGTTTACAAAATAGAGTACTGTGAATTGAACTGGGGTCAACCATGTGAATTAGCAATATTCTCCTTTAAAGATTCACAGATTAACTTTACCAAAAAGTTATGAATGTATAATATGCCATTGAACTTCCGTTGTCCTGACTAGATGCAGAAAAAAACTTAAGCACTTAAATCAAGTCAGTCTGCTTAAGTAGAAGAAGGAACGAATTTCAGACATTGTAGTCTATATTGCAAACGTATTTTTCAATCTCACCTGTGCATCTATCTAAATTTTGTTAGTTAAAAGTCTGCCAATTAGAAGCAGAAAGTATGAAAAAAAAATTGTAGTTGTGTCCTTCATGAACAATAAGGGAGGAATTCATGACAAATTCAGTCAATTAAAGTGTTTTCAAAATAACTGTCTATAAGTTTAGTGGTTCATGATAGTGTTTACAAACAGTAGTTGCTTTACAGGTTCCAGTGTAGAACAACAGAAGCAGCAAAACTTGAAGCAGAACTAAGTAAAGCTCAGAAAACATTGAAAGCTGCAGAGGTACTGATAAATCAACTCGATAGGGAACACAAAAGATGGAGCACCCAGGTTAGTGAAAATTTTCATAAATATGTTTTACAGTTGATAATTTGAAAATACTGTTTTTGCACTGTTTGGAGAATGTGAGTTATTGCCATTCTGTATGTCTCCTAAGTGTATATTTATTTGATTTCTCATTAGAAATAAAAGCTTTTCTTCCTTCTGAAACTTCCTTTTACTTCGCTGTACAAGTTACCTTACCTATATCACCTAGCTACAGAATGTGTAAAACAAACGCGGTATTTAATATAGAACATACAACATTCTTTGACGTTTTTCAATCACAATAACAACATTCTTTGACGTTTTTCAATCACAATAATAATGTAATTGTTATGATGGCTGAACATGTCAGCAGTTGAACCCTCCAAGTTGAGATACAATCAAAAGGGACAGATTTTGGGAAAGCATTAAACAATCGCAATCTTAAAACATGCCTCTTTTATGGCATCGATGTTGGAAATGCAAATGTAGACCTACCCAAGATGGTGGGTTGGTTTTGAAGTCTTCACTTAGGTGTTTGAAACTTTTCTGCTTCCAAAGTAGGGAAAGCGAGCATATCTTATTTGCTCAAATGATGTGTTTGGGAGAAGCTGGCAAGCCTTTGAGCATGCAAGCCCTTCTTCAGTCTGAAACAGAAAGGAAAATTTTTGAGGTATATAAAAGCTGAAAATAGCTACCACCTGCAGAAAGCGATACCAAGCTTTCTTGGGTATCTTAAAATGGGAAAAATCTTCCTACTGAGAGACATGGTCCTGTCTCTCCATTGACACTGAAAAAAGCCTAAACAAGTAGTTAGACTAAATGCCTGCGTTTTGAAGAACGAGAGTTAGCGTTAGGTGAATCCTTCTTGTAGGTTGACCTGCATGATGGAAAGAAATGGAAGATTTTCCTCTGAAAGTAGCTTTACAGCTATTCCATGTGCTATAGTAAGGATCGGGTATATTTGAACTCCAAAGTTTAACACTTCTAAAAGTGATTCCTCGCAGTTTTTCACTCTGGTACATTACCCCTCTCTAGAAAGTTCAGACTATCTATTAACAGTGTGCTGTAGACTGAACTGACAGATGTATTAGTCAGGAACTCATCCTATATTGAGGACTGTGAAAGAGCAGTATTCATCTCCCTTTAAAGTACAGAGGAAGTAATAAAAGGTTGCATTTTTGTTTGTGTGTATCAGCTTTTTTTAAAATGTCAGTTTGATTAAAGTAAAAAAATGACGGTACATTCAAACCAATTATGGCAGTCATATATTATTTTGATACACTGTATTTTTCTCCAAAATATGGGAACATTTTAAAGCAGAGGTGATATGTGCAGATAAATTATTTGAAGATATACAATAAATGTATTTTATCATGTAAGTCTGCAGTGAATCACACTTTTAAGTATAATAGATACATACAGTACTTAGTATCTGTGTGCATATTGTAAGTGGTACTCACTAGCTGACTGTGACTAGGGTCACATATTTCTTATTTTTCTTACTATAATACTGTTTACCCAGTTGCTTATAAGTGACAAGGTGAACTGTTCATCACATTCATAGATTTTTAGTAGCTAAATTATCAGAAACATCTGTCCGTGCTCTATCCCAGAGCTAGCTAGGTATAGATACCTGAAATGCGAGATGAAAGACAGCCCAAACTATATTCTCAATGTCTGACAAATTTAATTCTGACTTTTTAGTAACTGATGAGAAATATTAACATAGATTTTGTTTGCAATACACCTATACATTCTGTACTTTTTTTAAAGGTGTCAGAAATAACAGATGAACTGGCTACATTGCCTAAAAGAGCTCAGTTAGCAGCTGCATTTATTACCTATCTTTCTGCGGCTCCTGAGGATCAGAGGAAAACCAGCTTGGATGAATGGACCAAATCGTCAGGCCTTGAAAGTAATTTTGTGTGTGTGTGTGCGCCTGTGTCTGTGTATGTGTGTAAGTAATTAAGCTTGATTGAGGAAGCGAGAAATGTCAGTGACTTCTAATGAACAGTCTCAGTTGTCTTGGTGTTCCCAATGAAAAGAGACAACATTTTCTTACACAATAAATACTTGTATATAAAGACAGACTATTTCTTAGGATTATTCTATTAATTATTAAGATTATAAATACTTATAAATTATTAAGATTTAGCTCTATAGTCCTTTCTTAAAAAGATTTACGTGAATGAACGTATTCACATTAACTGTTGTAAATTTGCCAGTCCATTCTGAATGCTCCTGCTTATTCACTAATCATTTTAATCTATGTGTGTTAATAACACAATTAAATATTTTTATAACATCAGCTATTTAATAGTAATAAGTTCAAGCAATAAAGTAATAAATTTAAGGGAAATTTACAGACTTGCACTACCTCAGACAGTCTCCACTGTATATAGAGTGGTAAGTGCTTAAAAATTATGCAGACTGTAAATACTAGCACAAACTTACACTCTTTCATTTATCAGGGTTCGATTTACGGCGGTTCCTGTGTACAGAAAGTGAGGAGTTAGTTTGGAAAAGTGAAGGTTTACCTTCAGATGACCTTTCAATAGAAAATGCTCTTGTCATCTTGCAGGTAAATTTGGGTTTTTTGTCTTGCCTTGGAAGTATTTCAAATTCCACAAATTTCAGCAACATGGCATCTTTCTGGAATTTTGAACTCTTTCATTTCTGTTGTTTTATTAGCACCATAGGACGCACACAGAGAAACAAATTCTTATGTAAATTTGGGTATTCTGTAGTGAAACAAAAAAAAACAGTTAAAGAAAATACAGGCTTTTCTTTTTTGCTTTTCGAATTTTCTTTCACATGTTGAACAGACAAAACCTGGTATCGGTCTATTCAGGCTTACAGTGTGAATAATCATTAACACCAATACAATCAGTGGAAGATTATGCCCTATATATGTTCACTTTGACATATCATTTCTGATGCTTTTTTTTCTCAGAAAAAGGGTAAGGCTATATGCCTTTCAAAACATCTAGATTTTAAACCCTCAGATTTCATCAGATTAGCTTTGTGATAGGATACAAAATGCCATTCAGTTAAGGCCAGTAGCTAAAAATACTTGAGAAAAGAATGATACTACCGTGCTTCTAATGATGATTCAGTTTCATCATATAGTTTTATATATACATAATATATAATAAGTATACATATGCAAGGTCTGCTAGAAAGTAAAGATTTAATGCTATGAGGAGAATCTCCATTTGCTGCAGGTAGTTTGCTTGGATGATTGAGTATTCTCTCAAATCTGCTACAGCCTTTTCTCCAATTTAAATTTATCTTGCTTTATTATCTTGATATTAGATCTAGCTATTTATTTCTCAGTTTGCATAAAAAGCTCTTTAATAAATACCATTTTGTACCCTTAAAGCTACTTATATGCTAGAATAAAATCTTAGTTTCAACTTTTTCCTTAGTTGAATACATTGAGCTCTTAAAAATCTCACTGTGCGTGAAGACCTTTTTCTAGCCCTCCCTCAGCTCAAATAATTTTCTTTGTGTACAGTTTTTTTCAGCATCCTTTTAAAACTGGAATTGGATATGGTATTTTACCAATGTCTTCTACAGTATGGTTTTTAAGCTTTTGTGCTCATTGTCTTTTGATGCTTGAATACTGTCCGTGTTTCCCTGTCTTTCAGTTTGAGATCTGTGTAGTCACTCAGTTTGGAAAAGCAGGCCTCAGAATCTGAAAAAAAACTAACCCAAACCCTGAAAGTGTTCTTCTATCAGAGGGAACCAGAGAATTGCTGAAAGTACATGTTTAAACCCTCAGCAAGTTTGCTGATGACACAAAACTGAGAGGAGCAGCTGGTACACCAGAGGGTCAAGCTGCTGCCCAGAGGGTCCTTGACAGGCTGGAGAACTGGGCTGACAGGAACCTCATGAATTTCAAGGGGAATTACAAAGTCCTGTGCCTGGGGAAGAACAACCCCATATACCAACATGTGCTGAGGGCCACCCAGCTGCAAAGCAGCTTGGAAGAAAAGGACCTGGGTGTTCTGGTTGACACTGAGTTGTACATGAGCCAGTAACGGGCCCTTGCTGAAAAGAAGGCTAATGGTATCCTGGGCTGCTTTACGCAAAGTATTGGCAGCAGGTCATGGGAGATGACCTTTCCCTTCTACTCAGCACTTATGAGGGCACACCTGGAGTCCTGTGTCCACTTGTGTGCTCCTCAGCACAAGAGAGACATGGACATTGTGGAGAGAGTCCAGTGAGAGGCCACAAAAATGATTAATGCAGTGGAGCCTCTCTCCTATGAGGAGAGGCTGGGACAGCTGGGACTGAACGGCCTCGAGAAAAGAAGGCTGAGGGGGATCTTATCAATGTCTATAAATACTTGAAGGGAGGATGCAAAGAAGACAGAACCAGGCTCTTTTCAGTGGTGCCCAGTGACAGAACCAAAGGAAACGGGCGCAAACTGAAACACCGGAGGCTGCATCTGAACATCAGGAAACACTTTTTCACTATGAGGGTGGCTGAGCCCTGGCACAGGTTGCCCAGGGAGGTGGTGGAGTCTCCATCCCTGGAGACACTCAAAAGCCATCTGGACACAGTCCTGGGCTGTCAGCTAGCTATAGGTGGCCAGGCTCAAGCGGGGGATTTGGACAAGTCTACCTCCAGAGGTCCCTTCTGATCTCAACCATTCTGTGATTCTGTGAATTTTAAATGTACATGTCAACTGTGAATAGATCTCTTTCCACTTGCCCCACTTACTACCATCTCTGTAGTCACTCTCTGTTGTGACCATTGTGTAAGTTCTGAGCGCTTACATAATTAGTATATCAGTGGTTAAAGTCTCAATATTTAGAAAGCAATGTGTATAGCTTAACATATCTTTATATAATATAATAAAATAGTAAAGCTTTGCACAGTACTTCTATGGGAACCACACATTAATAAAGGTTTTATTAAAATGAAGACCTACTGTCTCATCAGTATACATTTTAAGATGACTATACCATTAGTTTGAGGAAATAAAAAAGGACTTCAGTCAATTTTGTTCTTAACCAAAATAGATTTTAGTAAAAATATACATATATTAATTTATTATTTTTTTCCCCTAGAGTAAAGTTTGCCCATTTTTGATAGACCCCTCTTTCCGGGCTACAGAATGGTTGAAGACACATTTGAAGGAGTCACGTTTGGAAGTTATTAACCAACAGGTGCAGTATTTACTCTTGGTCTTACAATTCTGTTCTGCTTGAGCTTGCTCTGTTCCGGACTTCAGAGAGTAGTTTTTAAAGGGGTGTGATAGCAATCACCAAAAATGGTGTTATATTCCATGAAACATGTAATTTCTCACAGAGCTCTAGGTGACAATGATTCTTAAACGCTACTGAAAATCGGTTTACTCAAGAAGGAGATCAGACTATTTAAAATTGGAGGGTCAACATCTGGTATTACTTCTGCAAGTTTGCCTCTTTGTGCTGCCCTCTCCAAGAATATTGGGATTTTCTGCTGAGAGGGAGATTTGTAAACAGAGAGGTCTTTTGTATTCTTGGTTGCAGTTTACTGGACTTCGGGAGTATGTATACACGCCTTCCCTATGATTTTTGTGTTGTATTATTTACGCTGGAAACAGTAGGTTGGATTTCAGTTTCAGATTAAGGTAGCTGAGCTTAATTGTCTACATGTCACTGTTTACATAGGTGGTGAGCCTTGGCTCAGTTGCAAACACACATTGGCATCTAGTGCCATTCAAAAGTCCCTTATTGAACCCCACCTGGTCTCAAGATATTGCTTTAACAGAATGTAGGTCTTCCACAGATCCCTGCCAGCTCTGTGCAGGCCTTTTAGATACTCACTGATGGTACTAGGTACATGTCTTTGGGTAATTGCTAGCTGATTGGCTTGATTACCTTTTAGGCTCTGTTTGTCTGCATTGTCTAGGATCTCTATTGACTGTAATGGAATCTGGAACACTATGTGGATGTTTAGACACCTATATGCAAAAGTTTGCATTTAGGTATCTTAATATCAATGTGAATCTGTCCTCAGGTCTTGATTCAATTTTGAGACATAGCTACCTAATAACAATTGGGGATGCATTAACTAGCCAGGACTTCCAGGTGCACCTGACAGAGGTGACACAAGACCTGTGGTAGACCTGCTGTCCTCTGGTGCAGCACATGGAGAGCTAGGCATGGTAAATAGGTTGCCTGTATGTCAGTAGCTGAATAGATCAAACTTATTTAAATTAAACACTTGTGGCTAAACCCTGAAATATCATATGATGCTTGTAATAGAATTTTTCAGTTATACTACTGATTTTTACGTTTAGACTCCTGGTATAAGTCCATCCTGTTCATTCCAAAGTGTTAATATTTCAAAAAAAACACGAATCAAAGGAATTTATTTTTATTTGCCCAGGACGCCAACTTCCTAACCACTCTTGAGCTGTCAGTGAGATTTGGGAAAACACTTATTATACAGGAAATGGATGGAGTGGAGCCTGTACTTTACCCGTTGCTAAGAAAAGATCTCGTTGCTCAAGGTAAATGACCAAGATCTTTACAAAAGTTTTCTCGAAGCTTTTGCAGGTTAGATCTATATATATCATATAAAACTCAATTTTTTGGAAAACATGAGTATTGTGTAGTTTTTTCCTTGTTAACATTAACCTGCTGCTTACACTTCAGTGCATGAAATACGCTGGAGGTAAGTGGAAAAATATTGAAAAGTATTTAAAGATTATTTTTTTTTTTCTGGAATTAGAACAAAGTGTTTTTATCAACTCTTCACAATTTAAATTTTAAGTTAATTTCTAGTAGTAATTTCAAACACATAGGTTTAGGGCCCACTTCGGACTTGGGCCTTAATAGCCCAGAAATTACACAACTGGTTGTGCAGTTAGAAATCAGAGTTTTAGACTGTTGGTGTTGCTGTTTTCTCTTTCGTTTGTCTGGGACTAAGGAAGCCACATCGGTCTGGCCCTGATGTGAGTTTGGAATGGAGGGGGGTCATAGAGATCAGCAAAATGGTGGAAAATAAAACCCCATTTACATTTTACAATAACTCTTCTTTGGAGAGAAAATGTACCCTATATAACTCTATATATAAACTGCTTTGGATGTAGTTGCTTTAAAAAAGCTGATATGGCAAATTGTGTTGAAAGTTGAGCAAAGATAAATAGTGATGATGTAAGTGCCTCAGCATGAGCTATGTTGAATTATGTTGCATATTTTGAAATTATATCAAAAGAACTGAGTGGATTAAAAAAATACAGCGATGTATTTTGAATGGCATCTAGTGCCATTCAAAAGTCCCTTATTGAAACCCACCTGGCCTCAAGATACTGCTTCAACAGAATGTAGGGCTTCCACTGTCCCTGCCAGCTTTTAAGATACTCTCTGATAGTACTAGGTACGTGTCTTTGGGTAACTGAATGATTCCCCTGCTAGCTGATTGGCTTGATTACCTTTTAGGCTTCTGCTGAACTTTGTTAAAGCAGAGATACAGGCTCTTAACTGATTTTACTTAAGGAATCAAATTAAGAGATGAATATGTCTGCAGAACTGTGGAGAACGCAGATTAAATTAAAATGTACTACTTTATTGGGAAATTGCTCATAACACTCAGACATCCTTTTTTGCATGTTAATTAGCTATGTTAATGCTAGGTCTGTGCAAGTCCAAACTAGGGAGCTGTTTTTTGAAAAGGGGGAATGGGTCACTATTTGAGTCTTTTCAGTCACTTCACAAGCAAGCACGAGCTCCTTCTCTTTGCCAAAACGTGGAGGTGGGCGCCTGTCTGCATTATTTTGCTTGTGATGACTGTACATCTTTTCATTACTTGGAATGAAACATTAAGAAAAATGTGAATATATATGCTGCAATAAATTTGGCCTTGTACAGCTTCCATTTTCTGTTTGACGTTTTTACAGCATAGACCTAAAATTTATTTTGATCCTTGGCACAGAAGCAAAATTGGTATGTGATTTCCATCTCTACCAGTGTTTTAGCGAGAGATTTATACTTGGAGCATTTCTGATCTGTGCCTAGGGCTAAAATTAGAGAAGCACCTGCCTGTGTCACCTCAGAAATTTCTCTGGAAAGGAAATTTTCACTTTGAAACTTTTCATCTTGTTATTCTGTTCTTCCTTATTTTTCAGTGTTAGGAGGTAAAATCTTACTCTATTCCTGTGATTATTTGAGTCTTTTCTGACCCCTCTAGAAAGGAAACCTGTGGTGAGAGTAGAGTGGTGAGATGCCATACATGTAGTTGGATTCTGTGACAGGCATATTGAGAAATGTCAAAATATTAGGAGTATAAACAGAGGTTGAAACCATGACAGCAGAAATTTTAATAAATTGCTTCTTTCATACTGTGATTAAATATATTTATAGTAAGACAAATTTATGGGATATGTCTTAATGGAATATTTTGCTTTCAATCTAATGAATAGATATTCCAGTACCTTTAGTTTCATAGACTTTCTCTATAATAATTGTCATAGAAAGTAATATTTTAATGGAATTATGATTGTACAGCAACATCAACCTTCTGCAAATAAATATAACAGATCCAGATATGAAATCTAATGGTTTTGGGTCACATTCAGAAAATGTTGAACCATCTTAGTTAGCCAATATGTAATTTTGGCTAGTGTGTTTTGAGGAGTATACCTATGTGGAAATGTAAATGAGTATGTTTAAATTATGACAGTATTTTAACACAAAAAGGGGGATTCTCTGGTGTTCTCTTTCCTATTCATTGTTTGAAGATTTCAAAGATTCGTTAGCATTGCTTTTACTTCAAGTGCATTTTTTGCCATTTATGCTTTTTGTACTGGGTAAGGATAACTAGACTACCCTGGTGTGTTAAATATTCTCACTATGTAACTTTCTTACACTGGTGCTATGTTACTGCATTTTTTTTGTCTTAACAGTGCAGGATAGATATATATGTTCCTTAGATTTTTTAAAATTTATTTTCTTTCCGAACACTTTATAAATACATTTTATAAAATATATTATATAAAATATATCTATCATCAGATAATTCTAGAATATTCCAATCAGAGTGAGTATAACTTCTATTTATTATTTACAGGACCCCGTTACGCTATACAAATAGGTGAAAAAATGATAGATTATAATGAAGAGTTCCGTCTTTTTCTATCAACAAGGAACCCAAATCCCTTCATTCCACCTGATGCTGCTTCTATTGTTACAGAAGTAAACTTTACCACAACAGCAAGTGGCTTAAGAGGACAGGTAGGCATTTAGAATAAAAACAATGTACGTATAGCAGACATTCATAGCTACATCAAGCTTCTGGAAGAAGCCCTATGGTGCAGTTTGCACTAATGGTCACGGAGATATTTTCTAGCACACAAATATAAATGGTAAAATTGATGCTGAAACTAAATTTAAATTTTAAAATCTTGTTTTTATGCACTATGGAACGAAGTAGTGAGTCCAGTAGAGAAAATGGAAATGGTCTTATTGACTTCAGTTGCAACAAATTAATTGCTAAGCTTATGTTTTCTGTTGAAGATGCATTTATGGTACTGTGGAAACATTTCTGTTAGTGCTCTCCAGCGTCCTAGCTAGAGAGTAATGCTAGCATCAAGATACTTTGTGCACAGGAAAAATGTAATGAAACCAAAAAGCTGTATATTTTACTTCCTCCAAAATGCTAGTAGCTGTTGAGATTTTTTCTATAACATTTAGGAAGCAAAATGTAGCATACAGATGGAAGAGAGGAAAAACAAAGGAGAGAGATAAGTTAAGGGAAGAAAAATCCCTCTTTATTTGGTATGAAACAATTTTTTCCAAACAAACAAGAGGCTTATAATGGGATGTAAATAAGATGTTGATGAGTAAGATATAATTCAAAATGTGAAGCATGGGATAACCATATGGATTTCTTTCCTCCACTGGAGATAGGGAATGGACATCATACAGTGTAGCCAAGTGAACTGACCCCAGGTGGAAATACAGAAAAAAAAGAGCTTTGTTTTTTGTTTTCTCTCTTTGTTGGCAGGAGAGGCATTTGACTTTTGGTAGACTTGCTGGAAAGAAATTCACTCCCATTCTTTCCAGTTTGTGCTTTCTACCCCCTACTTCTTGTATCTGGTAACAGTGTATACATTATGAAGACTGCCAGTCATTTGAACACAGATGTGATTCCGATTGATGTGCAAAGGTTTAGGTCTCAGCGTAAAAGGGTATGAATCAGTGTCCTTAACAAAGTGATCCAGTGCCTTTTGAGATGCCCTTGAGTATCTTACCTGGCTTGCGTCTGCTGTTATTCACAAGAGCATGGTTCACAGTAGTTCCTGGGTTATACTTGCCACTGCAGGATATTCTGGATGTCTATGTAGTTGTAAAGCTGTTGGATGTCTGGTGCGACTGGATAAATCCTTAGAAGTCTACTTTCAAACATATAGACTATATACTAGTATATGATTAATGAGTATATATTATGCTATATGATTAATGAATATATCTTATGAAATATTAAAGTGTTCTTTATCCTGTTGAATAATCTCCTTTCTTTTTAGCTTTTGGCTTTAACAATTCGGCATGAAAAGCCTGATTTGGAAGAGCAGAAGACAAAACTATTACAACAGGAAGAAGATAAGAAGATACAGTTAGCTAAGCTTGAAGAATCTCTTTTGGAGGTAAAATGAATTTACCTCTTTTATATCTGTTAGATCAATAAGATAATGTTCATATTGTTATGTGTTTGAATTAAAATGGTGAAAATGTTGGAATAATGAGCCCTCAGAATTTTTGTTTTGAGAAAATAAAAGTGTTATTTGCCTGGGGATGTTGGGAGAGTAAAGTAGATAGATATGTACATCTGTTATGAAACTATAGTATTTCAACACATTAAGCGTTGTCAAAGTTAAATGTATGAATTGTTGCGCCAGATATAGGCTGGTTTAGATTGATTAGAAGTTTCATTAATTTTAATGCATTAAAAAAGAGAAAACTTTATTAAAAAATATACTATTTCTTTTTTAAATTATGAGTTTTAAAAAAGCCACATTTTTAAGCTTGTGAATCATGTCAAATAATACTTTCTCAAGTTGAGAAATGATTGTGTGTTGTGAAAGAAAAAAAAAATCAAAGAAAAATTCTCAGTAGAAAACGGAAAGATATGTTGAGAGAGACATTTAAAACTTTAAACTGCCACAGTTATTTCTTACTAGCAATGAACTGTAATATTCTTTATAGTTAACATTTTGCTTTCTCATATTTAAAATTAATATTCTCAATTTTCAGTTAACCTTTTTATTTTAATGAAAGTAATTATGCTCAGAAACAGTTGTATACACCTCTATAAGAAAAGGTAATTTCCAAAGAAGAGGACTCTCTTCTTTTTCATTTGCATCTTGTCATGGATTTCACAGAAACTGTACTTCATGCCCAGAGGAATGGATCCTCAAGTCCTCCTTCATTCTAAAATATCATAGATACAGGGAGATTGACCAGCTGCCTCAAAACCTTCAGTCTGTAGCTGAGTCATAGAACTTTGCAGTATTCAACACAATGGACTTGAGCGTAAGCTAATCGTTTCTACAGATTCCTCAAAAAGTAATAAACTAACTTTAATAGACTGGCCATTAATATCTCAATTTTAGAATTTTGCACGTAATTATCTAATGTGATTTTAATTTCCACATTTACTGTCCTTATTAAACTCCCTATTAAGTCTCAAATACTAAGCTCAAACCTTTTTTAAAACTGATGGGGCAGATTTCTCTTACAGGCAGAGGGAAACTTGTTCTCTAAAAAAATTCCGTATTCAAAGTTGATCATTGTTCAGTATCTTAATGTCTGCCAGAAGCTGAGAGTTTAGAGATGCAACAAAAAAAATGTCCACCTTTTTAGAACAGACTTTTTGCGTGATCTTGGAACTCCAAAATTTTTCACGTTAGTCTAATCTGAACTGCCAAGTGCAAAATTTCAAGTAATTGATGCTTAAGATATCTGCAACAAAAAGTGGCCAAGTATTAATACTGAGGTTGGTTTCAACTTTCACATTCTTGTCAGCGCTGAAATCAGAGTACTCTCTGACCCTGAAGAAAGAAACCTAAAGCTCAGTGGAAGCTACCACGTGCTCCATGGGCTTTGTCAACAAAGATGTGTCAGTGATCTAGCTAAATTCAAGTTAATCCAAAAGCAACATTAGCATTCCATCTGTGGCTCTCTCATAGCTCACACTATGATTCCTCATAGCAAAATCGTATTCCTTGAAAAAAACAGAAGGTTTTGTCCTAAACTCTTTTCAGCTAGAGAACTAAGTGCATTCTACTATTTTAACAGGTGAATCTCTGCCTCCAAATATCCTGAAATGCTGTTTTGCAGGTAGTTGTTCAGAATTGACTTAACTAACAAGAATCCAATTTTGTGGTGTCATCTGACTAAAAAATTGTATTGAAGTGTATTTGCTGAAAGTTAGTAAAACCCCTTGAATAACAGTGAAGCAGTCAAGCTTTTCCCATTTCTTATTAGGAGTGAAATAGTTTACAGAGGAGAACTCAGGGAAAATCTGGGGTAATCTCAAGGATTTTGAAGGCATCTCGGATTTCCAAAACTGAAATTATTGTAATTGTGAATATTCATCTCAGTTGGAAATAAGAACAAAATTGTTGTCTTCAAAAACTTTGCAATGTTTTTGAGGAAAAATGAATTTATGAATGACTGGGTACAGGAAATCATTACAAGTAGCCAATTTCAGGTTAAATTGGTAGTTAAATAAAAGAAAAAATACCCTAATTTGTATTTACCGTGGGGATATTAGTGTGTAAGACTCTGAATGCTAGAAATAATTCTCAAAAGCTTGCTGGCAACTTAACTTTCAGAACCTGGCAGTCTGGGTTTTTGGAGTTTGCTCTTGGGTTTTATTTTCCATGCTTCTTTAAAACAACATCTCAGTTTTTGGAGTAACCACTTGCTTTCTAGTACTGTTGATGCATTCAATGATTCAGAAGTATGTACAGGACAGAAAGAAGAATGAGGTTCCAAAATGGTTACTTTCCAGGTGTTTTAATGTAACATAAATGACTTTTTTTTTTTTTTAAACAGACACTTGCAACATCACAAGGCAATATACTAGAAAATAAGGATCTTATTGAATCTTTGAATCAGACTAAAGCAAGTAGCGCACTCATCCAAGAATCACTTGCTGAATCTCACAGACTTCAGAGTTTCCTTGATAAGGTAGAAGAATATTTTAATCTTCTACTGCTGTGTTTTTCCTGCTAAAAATACTGTTCTTCCATATAAAGGGGATATAAACATCCACAGGAGTATAGATCAGTAACATACTAGATCAATTTTTTGGAGTAAAATATATTTGGGGTATACAAGTACAGAAAGTATTTTCAATAATTAAATTCCTTTGGTTTATACATGGTAAATATCTATACAATTTAAAATCGAACAGTTTGAATTAAAGGAATTTTCCCCAAGGACTTATTGGCAAGGAATGGGTTTTGACTTTATTTTTGCCGTTGTCTGATGCAAACAGTATGGCTCATACGGATGTTCTTACTTAAGTATATCCCTTGTTATTGCAAAAATTTAAATCATTGATGATGCTATTCACCTGACATCCTGGTTTTGTAACACATTATAGAGTTTTTCTCTGTGTTCTTATTTGTTTAGTTTAAAATTTTCTTTTGAATTTTAGGACATGTTCTGTGGTGGGAAGAGACCTCAGTGCCCTAGGGATTAATTTCCAAAAAGTTCTTCATAATTTAAAGAAGTTTTTGCTAAAAATGCTTTCTTCCAATTTTGAAATCTAAAGATGGCATTGAAGTCTTGAGTGCACGTCCCTCAAATTGAAGAATCGGAATTCTAAAGCAGTGGGAGTCATGCGAATGTTTTGGGTTTTTTTTGGTGGGACGAATAAATGTTTATGCGGTAACCAGTAGATGGCAGTAATGCACTGGGTTTTTATATACGTATGTTTTTGTTATCCACAGGAGAGGGACGCCTATCTCCCTTTAGCTGAGAGTGCTAGCAAGATGTACTTTATTATCTCT
Organism: Dromas ardeola; assembly: GCA_013398915.1. NCBI lineage: Eukaryota > Metazoa > Chordata > Aves > Charadriiformes > Dromadidae > Dromas > Dromas ardeola. The sequence continues at coordinate 77,968 of VYZM01000583.1, forward strand.
GACTTGTCCAAAATTAATAATATGTACCGGTTTAGTTTGGCGGCTTTCCTGCGGCTTTTCCAAAGGGCTCTGCAAAGCGAGCAGGTATCTTCTCTTTTCCTGAAGCTGTTAATGCTGCAGGCGAATCAATCTGCTTTGATCCTTAGAATATGTTAGTTGCTCTGGACGCTTTTAGAAAATATTGTATAATAACTTACAATGAATTGTATAATTAGTGATACCGACTTGTTGTGCTTCAGATATTCAGAATACAGGCACATGGAATTTTTAACGATCTTGCATTACGTATAAATCATAAAATTGCTGTGCCATGTGAAAACAAAGTAACTGTTATTTGTAATTTCAGGCTTGCTCTTTAAGGTGAATTAGGAAAAACAAGGTTGTTTATAACTTTACTGAAGGATTTATTTAAATAAATTAATGATCTAATCTGCAAATAACGTTGATTCTGTATTTTTCCATGGTACAGTTACCCAAAGGAAGATCAAAACTTTATCTACTTTTATACAGTTTGTTAACATACATGCAGCCTGTCTTGTTAAAAATGTAATTTTTACTTTTCTGTATTCTAATGGCCAGTATATTCTTACTGAAACACAGAATTATGGATTTATCCCATGTCACCTCACTCTTTAGATCTAAAAACCCACACTGAGTGGGTTTTCTATTCTTTCAGCATCTCCAAAATCCATCTTAGTTCTTTTTCTTTCCACTTTAAAAAGGCATTCACCAGCCTTTCATCATCTTGCTTTTGGATTCCCCTTTATTCTGGCTTCTGTGCTTACAACTTTCCTTCAGCAACAATCATTACCAGGAGCATGGTTCTGACTATGCAAACTCGCCCTCTTTACCTATTGCTTCTTTTCCACAACATGAGCTTCTAACTCCTTGTTCTTACTTTAACACTGTTTCATAATTTCTTTTCTTCTTGCCTATTATGTTACCTATTTAAAACTCAAATTCTGGTTTTGCATTCTTTGCTTTCTTCCTTCTTTTCTTCTCCTCTATCCAATTATTCATTTTTCCCAAACTATCTTTTAGACATGGGAAATTAGTCAAATCAGCTTGTGAATCCAAATTGCCCTCCTTTATAACCTCATCTCTTAAAATTTCAGCATGGTAGAAAGGAGTTTTGATAAATCTCATACTACCCNNCCCACACTGCCCGTTACCTCCCTCCCCTCCCCCCCCCCCTCATTCTTTCTTCTTTATCCTGTCTTTCTTTCAGTTTTCTCCTGTTATAATTAGTCTTTTAGTCTGTAAGCTTTGAAGGACAGGGTATATTTACCATTTTCTACAATGTTTACTTCAGTTGGGCCAAATTTTTCTGCAAGTTTAGTAGCTACACTTAACGTCATCATACCTGTTTAATAACATTAAATACAGTACTTCGATACATAACCAATTTTTTATAAAGTGAAAACTATGAGATTTCAAGGATATTAATGTTAGAAAAAGAAACTGTTATCTCACTCTCTATGTATTTACCCTTCTATATAATGTCGTATAATGTTCATAGTCAAAATATTCAAGGCCAAAATGCTCATTTCTTAATGCTTCAGCATGAACTTCTCATTTAATCATCTACTCATTGATAGCTGCCACTGAGTTCAATAATATGTTTTAGAACTAGTAAGTGTCACACTAGTAAGTGTCCAGATTATTTGTGTCATTCTGCTGAAATCTACAGGGTACATAAAAAGATTTTTACTTCCACGTAAATTTTTGAAATCCAAAATTTCTTTTTAGGATTCAAGTAATACTGAAGAAAGAATCAAGTCGCTTATTGAGTCATTGAAACATACAGTGTATGAATATGTTTGTCATTGTTTGTTTAAGGTAAGATTGTATTTTTTCTGGCCTTTGTACAGTGCACTGGGTTTGAAAGTATACTTTTAGCAACCAACACTTGATCTACTTTAAATAAACAGTATTGTGTCAGTACATATGTAATACATGCAAAACATTACACTTGCAATATTTAACATGCAAAATGAGGAGGACTAAAAGTTAGGGTATGACGGAATTAGGATTGCTTACGCACATTTCTCCACAGAGCAGTTTTATAATTGACAAGGCTATTCTCAGCCTAGTCCTGTTTCTGCTTCACCTCTGGCTCCTCATCTCTGCTTCATCCTGGCTTCATAGCCAGTCCCAGGCTTCGCCATCTTCTGAGTACTCTTATTCTTGAACAGAATATTATTTCTAGCATTTCTAACATTTCTGTTATTTCTAGCATTCCTAAATATGAGTGTTTGACTTAGCTGTCATGATAAGGTTTTGTGTGATTATTTGTTCTTTTTTTATTTATTTAAAAAAAAAAAGGAAACAAAAAACCACATTGTAGTATTTTCCTTTCTCATTTTGCATCCTGCCCCGGATCTCTACCTGCTAGCTTGTTTGTTTCAATCTGTTCCCCTGTTCCTCCATATAATGTTGTTAATCTATATCTTTGCTCTGTATTTGAATCAGGTGGCTTTTCTCTTCTTGCTCTCTTGGTGAAAACCTAGGATAGATATGCCTTTCACTTTCAATTTTAATTTTTACTTTCACATATAACAGTCATAACAGGAGGTGTTTGTCTCAGTACCAGGCTGAAAAGTAGTGGGTCTGCATAGATGATTTAAGCAGTAGTACAAATCATGCAAGAATGGAGTTTGATCGGTGAGAATGGAGAGATCTTAGAAAATTTTACACCACCTCCTCCGCTCTCCCCCCAGTCTAGCAACACTATATTGAGGATGCAGAGGTAGCAGTTATTTCTAAGGATTTTGGTTTATCAAAGTCCAAGAGGATTCTCATGAAATACTCTCATAATAATTTAATGTCTATGTTTGAAGTCATGCCTACATGAAGCCTTCCAATAAGTCATCACATCTTCTGAATATTGGAAGGCAGCTATTTTTATATCTCAGAAAAGATTAAAGATTTCAAAAGCAAGACACAGAGGAGATTTCTAGTAGGAAAGATTTTCACTGTGAATGATCAGATTGGAGTTTAGAAAATATTGCAAGTGTAAGTGTTAGCGTGCAGCTTCAGGCTAGCTGTCCATCCAGGTCTTCATAAATGGTATAGCTGATACAAGTTCATACCTTTTTAGCATGTTAGAATTGGGAAGGGTGGTTTTGTTTGTGGTTAATATTTATGTTTGTGTGTACATAGACATCATGCATGCTAGTAAATGAAAAGGTGCCAAGAAATTTACCTGAGCACTGGAACTGGCCCACCTCTTCTGTTAATCTGTCAAAATAGTTGCTGTCATAGGTTTGGCCTCGACCAGTTCGTGTTCTTCCAAACAATTCCCGTTCAAGTTTTGGATACTTAACCACCCAGGGAGCATTCGTTGTCTGGCAGGATGAAAGACCTGAATGGTGTGGCCTTCAGCCATTCCAGCTGTTCTCAGTGTCATAATCATGGACATATTTTATTCATCAATACAAAGAGAACTTCAGTGCTGTGCACAGTTTGACTCTGATTCCAAGTTGGGGCCTGTTTGCCCTCCAGTCCTGCCCCTGTAACAAAACCAATAGTAAATACATGCAAAAATAAAATAGAATTTCCTTTATTTGCTTTAATTGTATCCTTGGGGATACTTTGTACCATACGGGTTTGTAATTGAAAGAATTAATAAAACAGAACTATTTAAAGTAGCAAAAAATGACTTTATGTGTCAGTATCCATAGAGATACAAATTATGCTGAGAGTTTGTTGTGTCTGCCATCAAGCAGTTCTGCAGTTACCCAAATCCAGTTTACACAGAATTACACAGAATCACAGAATGGTTTGGGTTGGAAGGGACCTTCAAGATCACCTAGTTCCAACCCCCCTGCCATGGGCAGGGACACCTCCCACTAGACCAGGCTGCTCAGAACCAGCCTGGACTTGAACACCTCCAGGGATGGGGCATCCACAGCTTCTCTGGGCAGCCTGTTCCAGTGCCTCACCACCCTCACAGTAAAGAATTTCTTCCTAGTATCTAATCTGAATCTCCCCTCTTTCAGTTTAAAACCATTACCCCGTGTCCTATCATTACACTCCCTGATAAAGAGTCCCTCTGCATCCTTCCTGTAGGCTCCCTTTAAGTACTGGAAGGCTGCTATAAGGTCTCCCTGGAGCCTTCTCTTTCCCAGGCTGAACAACCCCAGCTCTCTCAGCCTGTCCTCATAGCATAGGTGCTCCAGCCCTCTGATCGTCTTCGTAGCCCTCTCCTGGACCTGTTCCAACAGGTCCATGTCCTTCTTGTGCTGAGGACTCCAAAGCTGGACACAGTACTCCAGGTGGGGTCTCACCAGCGCGGAGCAGAGGGGCAGAATCACGTCCCTCAACCTGCTGGCCACGCTTCTTTTGATGCAGCCCAGGATGCGGTTGGCTTTCTGGGCTGCAAGAGCACGTTGCCTGCTCATGCTGAGCTTCTTGTCCACCAGCACCCCCAAGTCCTCCTCCTCAGGGCTGCTCTCAAGCCATTCTCCACCCAACCTGTATTTGTGCCTGGGATTGCCATGACCCAGGTGCAGGACCTTGCACTTGGCCTGGTTAAACTTCATGAGGTTCACACAGGCCCACCTCTCAAGCCTCTGTCCTGTCAAGGTCCCTCTGGATGGCATCCCTTCCCTCCAGTGTGTCGACTGTGCCACACAGCTTGGTGTCGTCGGCAAACTTGCTGAGGGTGCAAAGCAGCTGTGGCTCCTGTGAATTATATATAGCCTCTTGGTAGTTTCCAAGGTCAGTCATTCTAAGGGCAACTAAAACCAGTAAGGATATGGTCTCTAAGCCACATATGTCCCTTTATTCAGTCAACCATGATTCTGGAACCTGATCACCAGTAAATTATTAAATAATTCATATACAATCCTTTTTCAAAAATTTGCTATAAGAAGATTTCAGGCATTTTTGTTGCACAGTTTAAAAAATAGTGGATTCTCTTTAATATGTTTGCATTATTACAAGTACCTGTTTTTTCTTCTTCACTTGAAATTAGATGCACTTAGATACAGGGTTTGGGTTAGTGTTTGTCTCTAAGTTGCAGAGGTATGTAGCAATTTTGAATTAGGATATGTGTCATTAAGTCACTACCATGGACTTAGAGGTGTTTTATTAATGACATTTTGTTACTTAGAAAAAAAGCAGAAAGGTGACTTTTGATGATCATATGAATACATTCTTACTGCTTTTCTTTCAGGCTGATCAGCTAATGTTTGCTCTACATTTTGTACGAGGAATGCACCCTGAACTTTTTCAAGAGAATGTAAGTGCTAGAGGAGAAAATCCCAACGTGATTTAGTTAAACTTAATCTGAAGAGTAAATAACTAGATAAAAAGTTTTTGTCAGTAAATGTAGGACTTGGGATTTTACATTTATATGCTACTGTTTTTCTATGATAGTTACTTTTGGATGTCAACATTTTATTTATTGTGTTCAAAGTGGAGATTACCATGAGAAAGGTAGGTAAATGGTTGCCTTTTAAATAGGGGTCTGAAAAAGGTATTTATGGAGGGTTCTTGCAGTATTTTGCAGGCACTGTATTGGTGTTTCCCACCACCGTGTGGCTAGACTTTTATCCATCTTTCCAGTTAAATACGAATTTTCTTTTATAAGTGATGGATACACACCTGTTTCGCTGTGACCAAGGGTCGATTGCGCATCGTGCCTTGGTACTGACATGCAGAAAAGGAGAACAAGACCTAGGAAAAAATTAAATAAAAGTCTGATTCTGCAACCTGCAGTTGAAGACACATAAAGCAAAGAGTCGTCTTGGAAGGTGAAGTAATGAAGTTATCTTTTGTGCATTTCAGCCATTGATTCTTCAGTGACTAAGAAATCCCAGCGATCATTAATGTCCTCATTTGCAACAGTGTCTTCAAGTGTGCACTGTACAGAGAGTGTCCTTCTTCTATGTTGTTCTCTGGCCACATAAGTATTGGATTCTTTGCACCATAGTGGCCTATCTTTGAGAGGAATTATGAACTCATCCTGGAATGGTTTCTATTTTTGATAGCATAGTGGCGTGCAGTTGATATAGGTTCAAATCACTTTTAATAAAAATTGCTCTCCATTCAGTTTTCAGGCAAGTGCTGCATTATTAGCATATTCACAAAAAATTGAGATGTCACATGATATTTTTGACAGTGGTCTGAATGAGCCCTAATCTGAAATTGCCTAATTTATAGGGAATTTACCTGTTGCTTAGAGGCTACCCTGTCCCCAACAAAATTGCAGCAGAGCTTGAGTACAGCTAACCCTTATTTCCATGGGGCAGCACACATCTCAGTAATAGCGTGTTCTTCTGTTTGGGTGTTAGATAATGCTTTTGCACAACATGGGGGTTCATAGTGAATTTACATGTTTCGTGTAAAATGGAACTTTTATTGGTGATTGAGTTGGTAACTAAAATTTAAACACCTGTTAAAATTAATATGAGCAGGTTATCCTAGACTGTCTTTGTAGGAAACAGGAAAAAACAGATTTATCAAAGAAGCAATTAGTTTCATCATAAATGAATTTTGTAAAATAGGTCAGATGGTTTACTACTAAAATTGCTTACTTCTCTCCCTTGCCCTTACAGGCAGACGAGGCTAGCTGGCTGAGATATAGATGCCAAAGTTATAGTTGTCTATAGTGTAGTGAAATTAATCCTATTAAGTCTGCCTAAAGTAGAACAACAAGCACAATTGACTCAATACAATTGCTCAAACATGGCTGATTAGCGTGTGTCAAGACACATTTCATTATCTAAAATACCTACATTGAAAGGAGTGACAATGCTATGGCTTTCTGTACTAGAAGCTGGAGACCAGAACGAGTATCAAATGATAGTAGATGTCAGTTCACTAGAGAAGAGTCCATGATAGGGTAAAAGGTAAAATGCGTTTGAAGGAAGCTATGGAACTTGATCATATGAAGGATGTGGGTTTAAGGTACAAGGCTGAAGAAGGCTTGGTTGAAACTTTTTGATGTTATGCGTGGAATGTTGTTTTGTTGCAGACATTGGCCAAATTAAATCCCACACTCTTTCAGCAATGAAGCTGCCTGATAAAAATAACTCAAATTAATCTTGTTGGTAGAGGCATACCCTAGCTACTCTTCATTACTAGAACTTCCTTAATTAATCTTTATTATTTCTTTTCAGCTTCTGAAAATATCTTGCTTTATCTTTCTAGTCCTTGAGTTTATAAAGTAATGAAGGCAGCAACTTGCAAATAGTTTTCTGACTAAATTTCAGCCTGGCTGCCCAGGCTTCTTACGTATTTGTAAGTACCGCTATATGTGTTGGTTGCTACTGTTTAGCATGCATTTCCATCAGCTATTAAAGCTCTTAACCAGCTTAATCTAGGTTACGTATAATGCACATTCCTGCAGTATCTGAGTACTCAAAACAGGCGAATAATATCAATAATTTTCTTATTTCTCTGAAAGGTAGAACTTATTTTAATTAAATTGTTAAGAAATGAGTGCTTGTGCAAGATATTTGTTGAGGAAAATGAAGCTGAAGTGGTTATTCTTTTAAAGTTATTTCTCTTAAAGCTTTTAATGTGATGAGGCTAGAAGTTGCTTATTATGCTGCTAGAGAATTTAGTATTCTAAGTTCCTGTCCCAAAAGAGTTCAGCCTTCTGCACTTAGGAATTTTTTGCATAGTGATGAGAAATTTATAGTACAATTTCAACATTATGCTATAGAACGCCTTGGCTCTTAGCAGAGATACTATCTTTCTGAATCAATATGTATAGATTTTTCTGAGGTAGTTTTACATGTCTCTATGTATTATACTTCTGCTTCATAAAAATATTACACAATTTCTGGTTTTAAAACTGGGGAGCCTTCATGTATTTTTCTGTGCATGAGCATTCTCTTTGTAATTGGGAGAGGAGCATCAGTTTGTGATTGAGAGAGAGTGGTTTCAAGACTCAGATAAATTGATGGGTGCAAAAAGCTACGCTCTGGTCTGTATCAGAGTAGTATTAGTTGATTGACTTTTTCATTTGGGATGTTACTGTTGTCTTTAACAGTTAAAAAAAATCATAGAGTTATAGATACTGATTATATAAAATTTCAATACTTATGAAGATTTTTTTAGTATATTTCTTACCACCTCTAAATACAGGATTATGTCATTTCTAGTATGTTTTTAAACACTTATCTAATCTGTCTTAAAATTATTAAAAGGTGTCTTCCTTGATACAAATACCAAGTCTAAAGATTTAATCATACATAAATTCAACTTACATTTCACTTTCTTAAGGTAACCAAAGTATTCATAATACCAATTTATTATATTATGTATTCCTGCTGTTCTAATAACTGCATCTTTCAGATACCATAAAATGAGATGCTATTGAAACATGGATTCTGCAGTTAGCTGTTCTGTGTGGGCTGCTGGTGCCCTACCAGGCAGTTTGTGTTTCCTTGCCAGCCATGTATGGCACTTCTTGTTGGTCTGTAGTTAGGCAGTCTGGGTGGGGGCTGTGGGTGCTGGGAAAGGATAGGGCTTCTCCTTTTGTTTCTTTTTCTTACAAAGCGCTGCAGTCAGTTACCTTGAATTCTGCAAAAGGAATTGCATACTGGTAGTATTACTTAGAGTTTTTAAAATATCTTATAATTCCATCGGAATCTAGGCTTAATTTGTTTATCTTCCTGGTTTGCCTACATGCTGCTACATATTAATCTTTATTCTTAAAGTTGTCTTGTGACTTATCTGAGTTGTTCATTTATTCCCCCTAGGAATGGGAGACTTTTACAGGTGTCATCATTGGAGATACCATAAGAAAACCAGTAAGCTACATTTATTTGTGTATTTTGAAATAAGGAACATTTACTTAAATCCTGAAAAGTTGAAGTTGTATCCTTACTGTATGGTTTAATTAATTGTATTAATACATTGAAGGAACAAATTACACAGAGTAATATAAAATATAAAAACTTTTTGAAATTTTTGAACAGGGCAACTAATTTTCTAATTTGCATAGCTTTTTGCCTTTGTTGCTTTTTTTCCCCCTTTTTCTGTTACCAGGATTACAATTTGTTTTTTCGTTGGGATGTTTGAGAAGGTTTTAAGCCCTCTTAAGTAACTAAAATCAGTGTTTCTGAATTCCTCTTTCTCCCGGTATCACGAGAGTTGTACTTTTTGCATGGATTGATGAAATTATCCACACACTTTGCTAACTTTGACATGCTTTTTTCCCCAGCCTCACAGTTCTAATTCTGGAGGAGTATTTATATATTTTCCTAGGTGACAGAGCTAGCTTAAGAAGCTTCTATTGCATGCCTGACTAATCTTGCTAAATGTCCATCAATTCTATTGAATCTGTATACTTTCAAAATAACCTTCCAGTAGAAAAGGGTAGAGAAAAAAGCTAAACTTTCCGTAGTCTTATCCATTATAGCCCTCCTTTGAACCAAATATTTTGACAAAGCTTTTGAAAGGAGGTTTTAGGAAACACGAGCCCAATCAGGAATCATGAGCTCAGTCTTTACCTCTTCTTTTGTTAATCACCTCTTCTCCTGCAGTCAGGGCTTCATTTCCATCAGGCTTAGCTGCAGTTTTCATCATTCAGAATTACTTTCAGCCTTTAGCCTTTTTTAGATACCTATCAGGGTACCTCGTACATTCAGTAGTACAAGAGAATGACCAATATGAGTACCTTGTTTTTAGAATATTCATGATACCAACTGTGTTCAGGTGCATGCTGGCAGAAGTGGCAAGTCACTTAAAGCATAATGTATTATTCAGGTTTTCTTACTCAGGCAGCTGGTTGCTAAAAAGATCCTTAAATTCCCAGTTTCTCTAGCGCTTAGATGACTCTACAGGTTTTGCATTTCATTGTGAATATAGACATCACTCTTCATCAATTATAAAGACTATGGAGTCTTTATAATTGAATTAAATGCCAGTGAACTTGGTGACTGTCAAGTATTTTCTTGCTGTAGGTCATTTTCAAGCTATGTGAGATCCAATTGTATAATGGAATCTAACACTAGTTAAATTTAAACACCATCTCTACCCCATCTAATGCACAACTCATAGATTTTGGAAAGGTTGTGGACATATGTGATTCAACCCCGGTTCTAACTGGAATGTGTATTGCAGACCCATCTCAAGTTTATTCCTGCAATTGCTTCCGAGTTTCCTACTTGTGTTCTTTCTCAGACTTCAGAACTCATGGCTGAGCCATCCTTTCACAAGAAAGCTTTCCTTTTTTCTGATGAACATTTAAGATTATTCTTTAAGTTGCTCAGTGGTTGAGAGATCCAAGGACATTTCCATGCAGAGACTGTCAGACTGGTTAATGGGCACTGTAAGATTTTTTTATAAAAAATGATTTACTAAATATGGAGATTCCACGGGATCTTAAGCTATGTTGTTCATCCTTAGAATTTCCTCCATCACCAGCATCTAAGGAGCAGAAAAATAGAGCTGTGGCCAAACTTTACCAGTGCAGACATGTCCAGAAGTGATGCTTTGCTTAGTGAATTACCCCTGAATTGCCCTTTGTGTGAAGAACCACCTTCTTCATGACTGCGAATATGTGCAATGGCGTTATTTTTTGAAGTCAGTTGCTTGGAGTGCATGTCCAGATAGCCAATCATTTGGGTCACTTTTTTTTAATAGAAAACTACTTAAGAGTCGAATGTGTCATTCTAAATGATATTTTCAGCCTCAAGTGGTTAAGCAAACGTTAATGTGAACAGTATATCTCAAATTTAAATCATTGGTAGGTTTTGTTTTGTGATGCTGTTTATGAACTTAGCAAAAGACCACAGAAAGATTCCTGTTGTGAATGCTATTTTTATTAAAAACATGGGCTTTGCGGTCTTATTACTGAATATAGCGTTTCACAAAAATTTGTGTAACTTATATGTGTAATGTAACTTGCTTCAATAAGGATTCACAAAGAAGTGTACGTGACCAGATTCCCTCTTGGATAGAACAGGACCGAGCCTGGGCAGTAGCATCTCTGAAGGTATACATCACATGGTAGATTGATTTTACCTTAAAAGGCCTTTGGTTTTAGCAAATAGTAATTTGGACTTCAATACTCAAATATGTGTTTTTCAGATGGAAATATTTTGTTATTTTAAACTGTTTATTCTGTCTTCCAGAAACCATGGCTTAATATATGCCCACTTGAAAAAAACCCTAGTTTTTTAAAATTTAATGTCATTTTTCTGAGCCTTTTCATGTACGTCTCTACCCCATCTAACAATAAATTTCAATGCGTGTGAAAGAACCTGTAATCTTACTGAGATTAGAAAATACCGTAAGCCTACCCAAGGTACTATAATTTCTATACCTAGAAAAAATATGCAGAGGAAAAATTGCAAAGAATATTGAAGTTACAGGTTTCTGTTATGTAATAACTTTTACAAACCACTTTATATTGTATTAAAAACCATAAACTGTTAATTGTGAAACTAGTTTTCTGCTTACCTGATTTCCATACGCATCTTTAAAGGTATTTCAGAATTTGTTACTGCTATACAAAAACAAAAAAACATTTTATTGCATTGATTCATCCTACAACAGTCAACACTGAAGTCCTCTGATCCTGAAGGGAATGAAAATACTAGTCCTTGAAATTCTGTCTTAGGCTCTTCTCCTCCTGCATGTAGCTCAGCAACAAAAAGGAAAACCTTGACTAGTCTTTGTCAAGGACTTTTGCTGCCAAATTCAGAGTTCATTATTTATACATTTCTTTTCACCAGGGATCAGGAGCAATTGCAATAATGGTGTAGCAAGCGTGATTATTAATGGTTTAAGAAAGCAAACAAACAAACAGAAGCGGGTAACTGGGTGAATCAGTAGTATGTACTGATAGAAAAAGAACGTGGTCATGATTAAAGGAAAGGACTACAATTGAGTAGAGCCCAAAGTTTAAAACCGAAGAACTTAAAAGTTTAAAAACAAAAATATAGAGCAAATACAGACTTAGCATTTCCAGGGAATAGGTAAACAAATGGTTAATTTTAAAACCTGCCCTTTTCTTCTTTAAGTCCAAGGTTAAAATTGAATTGAGTTATGTGATAGGCACAAGTATTTACAGGTTTAGCGTCATAGTGGTATTTGGAAGTTAATTAAAATATACAATGTCCAAATGGCTATTCTTTATTGTTAAAAATGCATTATTTGCTTTGTAGATTTCTCTCCCAGGTCTCTATCAGACACTTTGCTTTGAAGATGAAGGTCTGTGGCACACTTTTTCTCAGAGCTCTGTGTGTGAACAGGACTTTCCATCTACTATTGTAAAAAGAATTTCCTTATTTCAGCAGGTAATCTTTTAATATTAAATTATTTTAAAATATTTATGAGTTTAGCATTGAAAGTAATTTTTACATCTTGGGAATTTAGGCTTCAGGGCTGGTTGAATTACAAGCAGTGACAGTGTCTACATTGTTTTACAGATTAACTAGTTTATTTAATCTAAGGATTTTTTTTTCTATAATACATATTTAGTTACGTATCGGAGTCTTTTCTGTGTTGGCATATTGACTAAAACTGAATATACCATGTAAGGTGACAACCTCTTTATTAATCTTGATAGAATTAATTTTAAATAGGTATTAAAATTCTTTCATGGTTGCTTTCTAACTGCAGAATTTGTGAGCTTGTTGAATGTCATTAATTTAGTTCATCATTAAATGTGCAAACTCACACATCTGACTGAAAACCACAAAATGTAGTAGCAGCCACGGCTTTTTAGAATAGTAGTCATGAAATACTACTTTTCCTGAAAGCTTGGTGATTAAAGAACTCACCAAGAATGTTGGAGAGACTAGTTCCTTCCTCCACCTGGGGGTCCTTCTCCTCTGGAAGAGAACAATGTCATCCCTCTTGTGTTGATGGAGAAAAGGATGTCGTTACTTACTTTCAAATGATGCTGTGATTTTTCATTTGAAATCACTTCATATAAAATGAAGGCCCGTCCAAAAAAGGGATGGGGTATAAGACAAAGTAGTTTCATGCTGGTTGGCTCTTGAGAGCTTTCTATTTGGAGTTTTTGTGGAGGAAGAGAATTTCTAAAATAACATGCGTGGAATTTAGGAACAAACCATTTTGGAAAGGAATTTGTCTGAGTCATGTTTGATTTGAAGAAATGCATAAGAGCAATTCTTTCATATGCAATGTGTTGTCATAAAAATTCTTCATTTATAGGAAAACAAATCTGGAATGATCTGCATATTACATATCCAGGTCCTTGCATAAAAAGTATTAAGAAGTTTCTGTTGATGAAATATCTTGGAACTACCTGGTTAGATTTATATGCCACTCATAAGTTAGTTTCTTTCAAACTGTACGTTAAACTTAAAAATGGTGCAGTAGCACTCAGTGTAATTTCGGGCTTAAAAAGTAGTACTTCCTTAAAAATTTAATGAATTTAGATTTTTCCTCCAAAACTAACAACTTGGATATTCCAGACTTGGAAACTGGAATGTGATGGGCGGTTCAGAAATGCAGTTTACAGGTCTGCAAGTAAGGGGGTAGGAGAAGCAGTGGTAATTTTAACAAATCATTTCTACTGGAGTTGCATCAGTTGCCTGCACTTGTCTGCACTGAACATTTGCAGCCAGCTGGTAGGGAGACTGCTAATTTAATTTGTATCTGAATTGATTAGCTGCTCATGTTCTGTAGTCTTTTGAAAAACAGTAAAAGCACCTGCATAACTACAAGGTTTGAAAATCAGAATGTCTCAGAAAAAAAGTTAGATATAAAACTCTAAAGGTGTGCTTAAACAAAGGAAATTCTTTCAAAACTGATTATTTTACTATATTACTGCACTGAAATCAGAAATAGCAGTTTTCCATTTAGGAAGTTACTGCCTAAATACATGTATAGAATTTATATTACCAGTATAAAGCTAAGTTTGCTTTCTGTAATTCTAGCTACCCACATAGCTACCTTTTTTCTAAAACACTAGAAAAACTTCCAGCTTACAAATAGACATTAGATACAGATCTATCTTCTGATTCTGCTACAAGCTACTTACAAACGAACAATTACATTAGATTATTTTGGAAAGGAATAATCAGATAGCTCTATATATTCTGAGAAAATAACTTTGTTCTAAAAAGAAGTTTAAAGAATTCAGCCTTTTTAGAAAAGTCTTGCTTTTTAAATTGCCACAATATACTTTTATAAACTCATTTCCCCTGAATATATTTTATTTTAAGGTACTTGTGGTCCAGGCTGTCAGACCAGACAGGCTGCAGAGTGCCATGGCTCTTTTTGCATGTAAAACCCTAGGTAAGTTAATTTTTCACTAGGGTGTTTCCACCCAACAATTAAATGCCTTTTTTTTGTCCTATGTTTTGCCTTTATTTTATAGTTCTTATGGAATCCCTAAGTTTCAGGATTTGAAAATATGCTGTGAATGGATTTGCTGATTTCTTTCTTGTAAAGTTTTGTTGAAAAGTGCTTTTAAAATGGTTTGGTTTATATTGCGTAGTGATTTAAAATAGAATAAAAGATCTGTCAGATTCTTTTAATGAATTCTTGAACACAGGACTAGTTAAGAAAGAATATCCATTTTTCTTTAAGTTTTACACTGCAGTATTTTCCTTAAGACACAAATTTTCCCAAAAGATGATTTTATTTAATGTCATTTACCATTTAAAATCCATTAGGTTTCATGTTTTCTAAATTGGACATCAAAAGATTGTTTCATATTTTCATGTTTCATGTTTTCATTTTTACTGTCTGTTTATAAATGCATGTGATTTTGAGTGAGTCAATACTACGATTGTCTATTTGTTCGTGTCTGTCTGTTTCCTCTCTTCCTATTGTATCCAAAGTTTGGGATTTATATTCCAAATAATCTTAACATTGCAATACAGCACACCAAAGCCTTCCTTTAGTTTTTAGCAGTTAATGACAATACGCATATGGAAGATGAATCATGAGTGTCTCATTGGGGTGGACACTGTGGTTTTAAAAATCACCCTCTGCATTACTTAGGGACAAGGCAGAATTTGTTGCTTGAATGTGGTACAGTGTCAGGACAGAAATGGGATTAACAGAAGGGAAAGGATCTAGACTGTAAAGCCAAATTTAAGTGGCAAAGCCTGTTTTTAATGTGGTAGAAAATGAACCTGGAAAATTGACTCATAGGCTGCCAAGATCATATGGCTGGACTTATATTTCCAGTACTTGTGAAGATCTGCAGTTTGAATGATCTCAAGATGGGAGATTTTGCATTATAATGCAATATATGAGTTATGTATAAAAAATAATGAATGAGGTAATTTTAAGTTCTTGAAATACGTGTTATTTCTTACTATTTTAAGATTAGATATAAGTTTAGGTCTCTAGTTCTTACATTTTTATTGGCATTTGTGTGAGAGTTTATCTTACTCCCTCGTTATGCTCTGTCTGTGGGCATTATTTCTTGGTCAGAATTGGTTCCATGTCTACCACCAAGGCTAGTATTTTCAGGAGTAAGTTTAGCCTGCTCTGTCAAACATTATCAGTAGATAGAGAAGATACTTTCATCACGGTGAGTGTTACAGGTCCCATGCTGACAATGTCCCTGCCTGTTGGAATCAAATGGCAAGTGCAATGTGCGGTATGTGCGGCTCAAAGCCCAGCAAAGACCTGAGTTCAGGTTAAGTTTATTTACCCACTTATAGTCTTCCAAATCTTAATTTATTACAGAAATTGGTTAGGCCTGTCTTGATACCGGTTCCTTGGAGGCATTCCACAAGGGTATGGTTTTTGGTGAATGACAACTACAGCCTCGCTGAGGAAGGCAGAATACCATTGACTCCATTTGTAGGCAAGGTTTCATCCACAGATTTTTCATGCATATCGTGAGATTTTGTTTTGAGATCATGTCATAAATCATGACTAGCGCTTTCCAACTAATAAAAGTGGTCAGGCTTATATAAATTTCTTTTCATATTTTTTTTTCTACCATCTCTTTTTCAGGGTCCTTGCTCTGAAACTTCTTAAACAAACTGTTTCACTAAGTTCAAAAGGGAACTGTTAAATTTCTAATCTCCTTTGGCTGTTTTCCTGTGAGAAAAATGAGTTCCAAAAGAGCTGTAATAGCCTACAAGAAAGGCTTCCACTTCTGTTTTATCCAGACATGCTGTTTTTCCCTTTTTTCATCTTTTACATATATTTTTAAATTTATGGATGAAGGGGGATTAAAATAATTTCTTTTGAAGATAAAGTTCATAAGAATTTTCTATAAATGTATTTTGTGGGGACCCAATGTATGCTTATTTCTTTTATTTTACTTGCTATACTGAACTATACCATATTAGCAAAAATCATATTGACAGTATACTCCCAAATAATTCCGTATCTCTCATGGAGTTGTTTTTTTTTTTCATCTCTTACTTAACGTAGGTTTTTGAGTCAGGCTACATCAGAAATGGTATTTAAAGAGGCTTGATTTTAATTACCTACATTTTCATGTTCTTCAAAAAAGCAGTATAGTTATGAAGAAAGAAAATCAGTGTAGGCTAAGCAAGTCTGTATTTTATTCTCAGAGAACATTTTCTATAAAGTAGACCAGAGCTGTCATGGTCATATTGCATCTAGGCCAAAATAAAAGTACTTGACGAAATTAAAAAAGTCATT
Organism: Dromas ardeola; assembly: GCA_013398915.1. Classification (NCBI taxonomy): domain Eukaryota; kingdom Metazoa; phylum Chordata; class Aves; order Charadriiformes; family Dromadidae; genus Dromas; species Dromas ardeola. Next base: position 94,543 of record VYZM01000583.1, read on the forward strand.
TCAGTGTTGTTTTATGGATCTTTTAGAGTTTAGGGCTTATTGGCAGTGAGCAACTGAACTCATCAAGGGAGCTGCCCACATCAGTCGCCTTATGGCCTCAGTTTATATACTTATCTCTGCTTATGTTTTATCTCTACATGCCTAATGAATGTACAATTAAAATATTTTCCAATATTAGTCTTCTTTAATTCATTATGTTAAAGCATTTTGATTGATAGTGATTTTATCTGTTTAGTTGCATTGGTTAGAGTCTCTGTACAGATACGTGCAGAGAACCCAGACCTCATACTAACCTTTGCCAGCCTGACCTGTTATATTCAAATTATATAGTATTGCTCTATGTGGACATAATAGATCAAGTCTGAAAGCAGACTGTGCCCTCAAGGAAATGTGTATTGAGTCGTTTAGTAGGCATGGCATAGATGCCACTGATTTGGGCTCTTCTGTCTTGCTTTATGTTGGGATTTGCTATTGCACCTAACACGTCATTATTTAAGGACCAGTCCAAAGATGGATTGGAGATATTTGGTTCATGCTGTTTAAGTTTATGTTACGCATAGCTTTGGACTCATGTATAAATGCCTTGCCTATACTATGTCGACATTCTAAACATTTAAGCTGTATATAAAGCAAATAACAGACAAAAGTAATTGTAGTTCCAAGAACTGTGTAAAGTCAAAGTCTAATAATTAAGGCGCTCGGGACAATACAGGAGAGAAGTTCTGCGTGTGGACGTACACATTGCAATTAGTTTGAGCAAATAGCACAGCTTTTCATACTCTCATATTCCACCACTTCTCTTTTTGTATGTTTTCTTGAAGACTGCACTCTAAATAAAGACTGCAGTTTATATTTATATATATGTATATATTTATATTGGGGGTTGGACTAGATGATCTCCAGAGGTCCCTTCCAACCCTATGATTCTATGATTCTATATTTGTCAAGCTGGAAGTCCAGGCACCATTTTGGTGCTTGTGTCTTTTTCTTATCAACATAGGGTGCCTTCTACCTGCATATTTTAAGGTTTTTTTCCCATTGTAGGACCAGTTTTATGGTCTCCATTGAAGAGAACTTTGACAGCCAGATACCTCTAAAGTGGTTAATGAAGCACTCCATCCTGTCTAATCACTTTATTTCCATAATAATTCTAATTATAGGAATAAAAGAGTTATCTCCATCACCTCTGAATTTGAAACGTCTGTATAAAGAGACTCTGGAATTTGAGCCCATCTTGATAATTATTTCTGCTGGTGCTGATCCTTCTCAAGAGTTGCAAGAACTTGCCAGTGTTGAAAGAAATGCAGAGTGCTACCATCAGGTCAGTCTTACATAAGCCTCATGATTAAAGGCACAATGTGTAAAATTTTACAGTAGTAATATCTGTTTTGCCTTGGTTTTTAAGGAAGTTAGTATGTAAAAGTGTAGTTTGGTGTCTGTGTATTTATTGTTCCCATCTATCTCGCCACTAACTTCTGATTCCATTGGCAAAATGTGTTAGAGAAGAGAGACACAGTGATCCTCACAGAAGCAGAATCCTCCCAAGAGGCATTGCTCCAACTTGGAGAAGGGAAAAATGAGAAGGTAGATGGAAGAGACCAAAAGAGACTGAGAATTGTTCTACATGCTGAAACATTATTTTTTTTAGTGTGGAGTAATGGAAATCTGAACAAACCAACTGAAAACTAGATGTCATAATTTCCTCTCCTTATAGGACTTGCATATTTCTTTCTTAAACAGAAAACATAAATCACGTGTTCAGTGTTCATGAATACTTAGGCATTTTGTGACATTCTGTAAAATATTTTGTGAAATTTTACAAGCAAATGTTAACCAATTTATTGCTGATGGAAGTTCCTGAACAGAACTATTTAAGATAAACCATGCGGGAAAGCCTTCAGATTTCAGGAATAGGCATACAACACCAAAATTATTTGCCCAGACAATATAACAGTTGTTTTTTGTCATGGTTTACAACTTCTTCCCTGTTTTACATTCAACACAAAACTAAACTGCGTGAAGATAATTCCCCTTGAGTAGACCTTAATCAGGAATTGTACTGTTAAGAAATCACTTTATATTTTCTGTGTTTTCTTCAAAATTTGATCTGTGCACAGGTGTTGAAAACAACTTTTCTGTTTTTAAGAAGAAATTTACTGTAGCTGTTAAATTCATAGAATAACCTAGGTTGGAAGGGACTTATGGAGATCATCTACTTCAGCCCCCTGCTCAGAGCGGGGAGGTCCCCCCTCCAAGGATGGAGATCCCACAAT
>VYZM01000583.1:96925-120123 GCA_013398915.1 Dromas ardeola
CCACATCTCTCTTGTACTGGGGAGCCCAAAACTTGACACAGTATTCCAGATGTGGTCTCACAAGTTCCAAAGAGAGGAGAAGGATCACTTCCCTGGACTTGCTGAAAGCTTTAACTAATACAGCCCATTATGGGACTGGCCTTTGTTGCAAGGGCCCATTGCTGGCTCATATTCAACTTGTCCGTTAGGGCCTCCTTTTCTCCAAAGCTGCTTCCTAGGCAGACCCCAGCCTGTACTGTCGCATGGGATAATTCTGTCCCAGATGTAGGACTTAGCATTTGGCTTGTTGAACTTCATAAACTGCCAGCCTGTTTCTCCAGCCTGTTCAGGTCCATGTGAGTAGCAACCTTGCCTTCCAGTGTATTGGTTAGTCACCCTCCCTCCCACCCCCTTTGGTGTTATCCATTAGCTTGNAAGACTGCACTCTAAATAAAGACTGCAGTTTATATTTATATATATGTATATATTTATATTGGGGGTTGGACTAGATGATCTCCAGAGGTCCCTTCCAACCCTATGATTCTATGATTCTATATTTGTCAAGCTGGAAGTCCAGGCACCATTTTGGTGCTTGTGTCTTTTTCTTATCAACATAGGGTGCCTTCTACCTGCATATTTTAAGGTTTTTTTCCCATTGTAGGACCAGTTTTATGGTCTCCATTGAAGAGAACTTTGACAGCCAGATACCTCTAAAGTGGTTAATGAAGCACTCCATCCTGTCTAATCACTTTATTTCCATAATAATTCTAATTATAGGAATAAAAGAGTTATCTCCATCACCTCTGAATTTGAAACGTCTGTATAAAGAGACTCTGGAATTTGAGCCCATCTTGATAATTATTTCTGCTGGTGCTGATCCTTCTCAAGAGTTGCAAGAACTTGCCAGTGTTGAAAGAAATGCAGAGTGCTACCATCAGGTCAGTCTTACATAAGCCTCATGATTAAAGGCACAATGTGTAAAATTTTACAGTAGTAATATCTGTTTTGCCTTGGTTTTTAAGGAAGTTAGTATGTAAAAGTGTAGTTTGGTGTCTGTGTATTTATTGTTCCCATCTATCTCGCCACTAACTTCTGATTCCATTGGCAAAATGTGTTAGAGAAGAGAGACACAGTGATCCTCACAGAAGCAGAATCCTCCCAAGAGGCATTGCTCCAACTTGGAGAAGGGAAAAATGAGAAGGTAGATGGAAGAGACCAAAAGAGACTGAGAATTGTTCTACATGCTGAAACATTATTTTTTTTAGTGTGGAGTAATGGAAATCTGAACAAACCAACTGAAAACTAGATGTCATAATTTCCTCTCCTTATAGGACTTGCATATTTCTTTCTTAAACAGAAAACATAAATCACGTGTTCAGTGTTCATGAATACTTAGGCATTTTGTGACATTCTGTAAAATATTTTGTGAAATTTTACAAGCAAATGTTAACCAATTTATTGCTGATGGAAGTTCCTGAACAGAACTATTTAAGATAAACCATGCGGGAAAGCCTTCAGATTTCAGGAATAGGCATACAACACCAAAATTATTTGCCCAGACAATATAACAGTTGTTTTTTGTCATGGTTTACAACTTCTTCCCTGTTTTACATTCAACACAAAACTAAACTGCGTGAAGATAATTCCCCTTGAGTAGACCTTAATCAGGAATTGTACTGTTAAGAAATCACTTTATATTTTCTGTGTTTTCTTCAAAATTTGATCTGTGCACAGGTGTTGAAAACAACTTTTCTGTTTTTAAGAAGAAATTTACTGTAGCTGTTAAATTCATAGAATAACCTAGGTTGGAAGGGACTTATGGAGATCATCTACTTCAGCCCCCTGCTCAGAGCGGGGAGGTCCCCCCTCCAAGGATGGAGATCCCACAATATCTTTGGGCAACTTGTTCCATTATTTCACCACTCGCACAGGAGAATGTTTTTCCTAATACCAAATCAGTATTTCCCATGTTCCAACTTGTGAGTCTGGCTCTGTCTTCTCTGTATTCTTCAATCACGTAGTTGTAGACAGCAAGAAGGTCTCCTGACTGCTTGGCTAAACGAACCCTGCTCAGTGTGCCCTGACCTTGTTGTTCATCTGCTCTGGAGTCACTTCAGTATGACCACATCTCTCTTGTACTGGGGAGCCCAAAACTTGACACAGTATTCCAGATGTGGTCTCACAAGTTCCAAAGAGAGGAGAAGGATCACTTCCCTGGACTTGCTGAAAGCTTTAACTAATACAGCCCATTATGGGACTGGCCTTTGTTGCAAGGGCCCATTGCTGGCTCATATTCAACTTGTCCGTTAGGGCCTCCTTTTCTCCAAAGCTGCTTCCTAGGCAGACCCCAGCCTGTACTGTCGCATGGGATAATTCTGTCCCAGATGTAGGACTTAGCATTTGGCTTGTTGAACTTCATAAACTGCCAGCCTGTTTCTCCAGCCTGTTCAGGTCCATGTGAGTAGCAACCTTGCCTTCCAGTGTATTGGTTAGTCACCCTCCCTCCCACNATTAGCTGGCTGAGCGTGCACCCAGTCATGTAACTGAGGTCACTGATGAAGACATTAAACAGTATTTGTCCTAGTACTGATCTCTGAGGGATACCACTAGTTTCTGCCTGCCATCTGGACTCTGCACCACCAACCATCCTCTGAACCCAGCAGTCCACCCATTTTTCTGCCTATCTTATTTTTCACTTCTCCAGCCCATATTTCTCCAATTTGGTGATAAGGAGGATATGGGAGACTCTGTCAGAAGCCTTACTAAGCTCAAGGTATACAACATTCACTGGAACCCCCTTGTCCATAGTGGCGGTCACCTCATCATAGAAAGCAATGAGGTCAATCAGGCATGAGTCGCCATTGGTAAATCTATATTGGCTGTTCCTTATCACCTCTGTGTTCTCATGTGTTTAGAAATGACTTCTAAAAGGACTTGCTCCATAACCTTCCCAGGGACTGAGTGGAGGCCGACAAGCTGGTAATTACCTAGATCTTTCTCCTCCTTGCCCTTCTTGAAGATAAATGTGATATTTTCCTTTTTCATCAGCAGATGCCCCAGATCAACATAACCTTTTGAAGATGAGAGCAAGGAGTGACATTAGCTGTCCCCCCAACACTCGTGAATGCATCTTGTCTCGTCCTGTAGACTTTTTTATTTCTAATTGTATTGCGTGATTCCTAAATCTCTCTCTCTGCTGTTGGGTATTGCTTCACTCCTGCTTGTAGGTTTTTGAGACCTGGGAGGCCTGAGAACAAACCTCAGCAGTTAAACCTTAGACGAAAAGGGTCAACCTTTTCCATGTGCTTGTCACTATGTGCCCTGCCCCACCAAGCAATGGGCTCACAACTCTCCTTGGCTGACAGGAACCTTATAGAACTCAAGAAATGCAAAGTCCTGCCCCTGGGAAAGAACAAACACTTGCAGTGATATAGGCAATAGATTGACTGGCTAGGGAGGACCTCTGATGAAAAGGACTGGAGGGTTTTTGTAGACTGCAAGCAGGACATAAGCCAACACTGCACCTTGCCAGCAGAGAAGTCTTTGTGATGACCTAATGACAGCCTTTCAATAACTACAAGAAGGCCACTGAGCAAATGCACCCAGACTCTTTGCAGTCAGGCACGGTAGGAAGACAAGAAGCAATGGGCATAAATGCTAACGAGGTAGGTTACAACTGGATTTAAGGAGAAACTTTTTCACCATGAGAACAGTCAAGCAGATTGCCCGGTGCAGTCTCCATCCTTGGAAGTTCCCAAGAGTTCACTGGACAAAGTCCTCAGCTTCTGGTGTGATCTTTCATAGCTGGCCCTACTTTGAGCAGGAGGTTGGACTAGAGATCTTTCAGGATCCATTCCAACTTAAATTATTCTATGATACAAGCAGTTTCCTAATATTCCTAATTCACATTACAAATATGCTTTATAACTTTCTGTAAAACATTATTTCCTTCTGTCATGTGAAATATTCAGGGGAGGGGAGTTGTTATCTAGCTGGTCGCTGGTTAGCATAGAAATGGAAAATGTCAAGTTTAATGTTGCTTTTAAATAGTCCTTGAAATTGTTCCTTTCCTGGAATGTGCACTGGTGTAATATATTTTGCCCATCAAATTTTAAAGATTTAGATCCTACTGCCAGCTTATCTAGCTGTGAATGTTTCAGAATGCATATTTCTTACTCTGCCACATGTTTTTTTGTGTACCTCTAAATATTCTTTGCATGTTGGACTTTTAAAATGCAGCATGGTATGGTACTTGATTAAGGAACAGTACTGAAAGCTAAATCATCTGAAAGTTGGCCTACTGATGAGAATATTTTTTGTCATTATTTTTTCCAGCCCTGTCTCACGCAATTTGAATAGAACATAGAAGATCAGATTTTTCTTCCCTGTTGAAACATTTTTCATACAGGATAAAGAACAGACTACTAAATTTGTGTGGTGTACTACCATATTGTCTGGTGACTTTCAGTTATCTTCTTTTGGCTATTTTAAATTATTTCAAGATATACTCAGTTTTATTTAGGTAGAGAATATCCCTGTGTTGTCATACAAAGCTAAGGCACCCAGTTTCTTTGATAAACAGTTTTAGGATAAAAAGACAGGATGGATTTTCTCCTAATGGATATTTGATGAAGTCATAATAGTTAAAATAGTTCTATTTTGCTGTAGCAGTAATGCCAAGACAAGACTTTTCAGATTGGCTAAGACTACTTTCTTTTCAACCTGTGTGGTTTAGGGTTTTTTGTTACGTATAGCTTCCAATTAGATTCTAAGGGAAAACTAAGGTGAATGTACTGTACAGATAGTCTAACATTGATTGTTGCAGTAATTGTGCCACACAACAAGTCCTTTCTTTATTTTCAGTTTTCACTAATTTATCTGAAAATTCAGTTTTGGATCTTTGTATTTCCATTTGAAGATCAAAATTGATTTTAGCCACAATATGGTACTATAAAAAAGAAGAAAAGACTATAAAGCTATTCATATTTCCCAGCTGGAAAGAGAGCGGCCTTAGTTTTTCACTCATCTCAATATGAAACTGTTTCTCTTCAAAGGAAGCACTCCTAACTTACAGTCAAAAGAAAATTAATTCTCATTTATCTCTTGGTTTTGTTGTATCAGCAATTCTGCAGTAATACAGTTCAGTCACTGATATTTAAATTACTTTTTGAGTTCCCAGGGAATACGATCACTGTCACCAAATGATGTATGTTTTTTTCATAAAAAGACCAGGTAATGTTGTTTCTTAAGAAACTCTGGTTAGATAGATTGTAAATAAAAAAGCTACATTTTCATTAATCTTTTCCCCACTTTGGTAGCTTATCACATTAGAGAAAATTCTGGTCATCTTTAGCACACCTTTTTTACATATGCATTCTAACTTGGAAACACAATTTTGTATTTAACTGTTAAATGAGATATGATGAATTCCTGTTGCAACTGTGCCTTTCATTTCAGATTGCAATGGGCCAAGGCCAAGCTGACCTGGCTATTCAAACTTTAAAAGAATGTGCACGCAATGGAGAATGGCTGTGTTTAAAGAACCTGCATCTTGTTACATCTTGGCTTCCTGTATTGGAAAAGGTGAGGATAACTAGAGAATAATGCGTTGGAAACCAGACAAGATTGGTATGCAACATTTCTGAAGCATTTCAGGCACTTCCATGGTGATGTTTAAAATTCCAACAATTTAAAAATAAACCTTTGCAGTTTAATCAATCATGAATAAGGTGAAATGCTTCAGATCTAAGCAGCTCCTTCCTTTGTGTGAGTGCTTTTATTTTTATACAATGTAGAGTATTTCTGCCACAGTGAGTGAACAAGTGATCCTGTTAGGACTTCTGGTACTTCATGGGATACTGCCCATGTTTGCTGAACTCTGAATCTTTATGCTTAAATTTATTCTGATTTTTTTTGTTTCAGTTCTAGGACTTTCTTTTTAGTAGTTCTTTTTTGTTAAGTGTAGCTTGTGTCTGAGTCACTAAGAGGTTTTTGCTAATTTGAAATTAAAATGTCTAATGTTTTATAGAAATACACTCTTGTGGCACGCAAAATCATTAACTTGCTAACTAAATCAAAGTGACCTTACATGTATATCACTGTGAAATCCACAAAACAAACTAACTCAAAAAAAGAAAAGTGGGGAATTCCTATCGACAGTGAATAGTAAGGCAGTGTTTATAAGCCTCTTACTAATGATAAAATTTTAGATCTTTTAAGTATTAAAATATGGATATTTATCAGAAGTTTCTTATTCTTTCCACAAGAACATAATACTGAATGTGTTACACTTCCTGCTGAGCTTAATATAGGCTGAGATTTGCTGATGTTTGACTCGGCATATCCCCTTGTCTGTTTTGTGTACCATTAGCAAGTGTCAGGCTATGTAATTCATAGGTTTGAACTTTCTCTTAAGAGAGCTCTACCTATTTATAATTCAGTTCGATTCAGGTACATAAATTCAGTTCTCACAATCTTTCCATTTGAGAAGATGAAATATGTCTTCTGGTCAATATGAATTTTATCAATATGAAGATGATACCTTCACAACTTAAAACTGACTGCCCTTAGCTGTCTTCTAGCCAAACACAATGTATCAGAGGATGCATGCTGCAGACGATTGCACTTAAACCAGAATGTACATTCCCTTGTTTTCTCTTCTTAAATTTACTTCCAAGGCTGTGGATCATTTTCATATTTTAGTTTGTCTCCCGTAACATCCTCATAGACAAGCTGATGAAATACAGACCTGATTGTAACACAGTGAGGCAGACTGAAAACTGGTAGACTGAAAACTGCCTAACTACATGGCTCAAAGGGTTGTTGTCAGCAGCAAAAAATCCATCTGGAGGCCACTTATCAGTGGTGTGCTCCAGGAGCCAACATTGTTTAACATCTAAATTAATGATGTGAATAATGGGAGAGAGTGCAACCTCAGCAAGTACAGATGATACAAAACTGGGAGAAATGATTCATACAACAGACGGGTGTGCTTTCATTCAGAAGGACCTTGGTAGGCTGGAGGAGTAGGCTGACAAGAACCTTGTGAAGTTCAGCGAAGGGAAATGCCAAGTGCTTCCCTTGGGGAGGAATAACTCCAAGCACCCAGACAGTCTAGGGGCTAACCGGCTGAAAAGCAGCGTGGCAGAAAAACTTGGGAGTCCTGGTAGGTAAGAAGGTGACTGTGAGCCAGCAACATGCCCTTGCATCAAAGAAGGTCACCAGCCTCCTGGGCTGCTTTAGGCAGAGTGTTGCCAGCAGGTCAGGGGAGCTGATCCTTCTCCTCTGGTCAGCCCTGGTGAGACACATCTGGAGTGCTGTGTCCAGTGCTGGGCTACCCGCTACAAGAGAGGCATGGTCATACTGGAGCCAGTCCAGTAGAGGGCCACAAAGGTGATGAAGGGACTGGAGCATGTGTCATTCAAGGACAGATTGAGAGAGCTGGGACTGTTCAGCCTGGGGAGGAGAAGCCCTGGGGGGACTCTTATTATTTAGTGTGTATTGGCTGGTGGGAAGGAGCAAAGGAGACAGAGCCAGACTTTTCTCAGTGGTGTCGCGTGATGGGACAAGAGGCCACAGGCACAAACTGAAATACAGGAAATGGCATTTAAACATAAGACAATTTTTTTTTTTTACCCAAGAGGCTGTGGAGTGTCCATCCTTGGAGATACTGAAAACCTGACTGGACACTGTTCTGGGCAGCCTGCTGTAGCTGACAGTGCTTTGAGCAGAGAGTTGGACTAGACAGTCTCCAGAGGTTCCTTCCAACTTCAACAGTTCTATGATTTTTGGTTACTAGATATAGTTGTCATTTTGCCTAAAGAGCAGAATGATTCATGGGTTAACAGAATTTTCTTCTTTATTAAAAGCACAGAAAACAATTATTAGGATTATATTGTATAGATTACCAAAATGAATGGATTATGAGAAGATCTGTGAGAGTTTTTTGAGCTATGTTTCTTCCAAGACAAAGAAACAAAACTGTTGACGTTGTTATTGAGTCAATTGTCAAACAACTTTGGTATGACTGTATCAGATGCATTTAAAGCACCAGCAGTATGTTTTCATACATTCAGTAATTACATATTTTTTGTGAAGCCTTTGTATTTGAAATAGCATTTGACAATATTTATTCTCTTCGAAGTCCATTTTCCTATCTTCAGTTTTCTGCGAACCATGATATGGAAGTGTGCATACAATAAACACTTGAAGAAAAAGAAATCAATATAGCTATACAGTTGTTGAAAGTCATCGAGATCTGTTGTTGATAGGCAGCCCACATTCCAAGCCTTCATCTTTTGACATGTAGCCTTCTGGTATTTTTTTACTTAAAAGAAGTAAAGAACTGCAGTATATTTCTATGCTCTGAGTTTAGGATCTGAGAGGGAGTTGCAAATATTTTGACAAGGCTAGGGTGAACTTTGAACTTGAGCACAGTGGGCATATATAATGTGTGGAGACAAGACATCACGAACTATAGTTTTTTGAATAACCTTACTAGTAAAAACAGCTAAAGAGTTTTTAGACAAGTCTAACTTTCTAATTTAGGGTATAATAATTTTGTAAATACTGTTCTGTATATTAAAAAAACCCCTTCAATATATGACATCTCTTAACAGGAACTGAATACGTTACAGCCTCAACCAAACTTCCGTCTTTGGCTTACTACAGAAGTTCATCCAAAATTCACTCCGATTTTGCTTCAGTCAAGTCTGAAAATAACTTATGAAGTAAGATCTGTTTGGAAAGCGTTTATTGCATGTTTTCAAAGAATGACCTTTGATGTATAGTAAACTATATGTTTAGATAGAATAAAGTTTGGACAACGTGGACTATTTTCATACCAGGTTTTGCCTTATATTTCAACTAGATGTTATACAAGAAATGCTATGAATTTACCTTGGAAGATTTTTAATGATCATTTGTAATATACATATGTGGAAATTTGCAGAAGCTGTGCTTTAAATGGAATGTTTGTAAAATTTCTTTCCAGATATTCTTTCCAATTGAAAGTTTGAACTTAATGTATTTGTTTTGTTTTGTGCTCCAAATTCTTTTATGCATTTAATCAGTGTTTCTTGAAAGCAAAAACCTACACAGGGACACAGATGAAAAACAAGGAATTCGTCCTTCTTGGTGAATGTACTTATCTGAAGATCACAGAATCACACTTTGGCTTTCTTATTTTTCTTTTTGTCCCCATAGCTTTTTATCACTGGACCCTTTCAACAAAAATGGCTCTCCTCCCATACAGCAGAATATACAGTTAAAGGCCTCTACTAAAAATTGAGAGTTTTGCTTTCAGAATGGATCAGCCTAAGGAATAACTGTGACCATGCTCCTCCAGCTTGTTGGAAAGTGTATGCATCATGTGTGCATTTATGTATTAATGTCCATTATGGAAATCATGGTAGGGTTGCCACTGACTCTTCCATTGGTCGTGGACTGTGGAGATTTTGCCTACAGCTAAAGCAAGAAGCTCTGACCTTTTAGAGTTCAAGGTTGCTGACTTTAAAGAAGCCAAAATTGTTACAATGTAAACTGCAGGGTTTTTTTAAACTTCTGGGGTACAATCTTGCTTATATTGAGGTCTACAGAAACCACAGGATTGTACAGGATTGGCACATTTCTTTTCATCTAGCTTCTTGAACTTACTGATCCCACTGTCTTTGGAATAACTGGAACTTCGTGTTGATGCAATGTTCTAAATCGTCTTGTTACCTTTTTTTCATTTATAGTAATTTTTATATTAAAACATTTATATTATAAAATTTATATTAAATCATTTATAGTAAATATTTTATTAACATGAAAGGGCAATGATCACCAATGACTTGACTAATAGTATTTGATGATTATATGGTTGTGGTATGTCCCTTAACTGTTACCAATCAAGATGTAGATAGTTTAAAAGAAAATCGTCAATTGACTTCAATATTTTGGAATTATTTTCCACAAGTGTGCATATGCAACATATGCAACTGTGGTTATCTTATAGAAACATTAACAAACATTATATTTCAAAAGAAAGAGAGAACATTCTTATAAATATGAAAATGTGATTTAAATCTCTTCAGAATTTATGTTTGCCTTCACGCTTGTAAATTATTTGAAAATGTCTGGGTATCTAATCAGTTGTTTTTACTTTTAAGCACTGTAATCTTTGTTATTATGCAGACTTTAACTGCAGTTATTTCTACTGGTTGTGAACACTACCTAAAACTAGATCAGGGAACTAGCATTTTATCATACATACAGACCATATCAATATGCTAGCTAACAGAGTGCTGTGATGGCATAAGGCAAGTTGTCTCTGATCACAGAAATGATAATTGGTAGTTGAGCTTGTAAAATCAGGAGAAATGTTCTTCAAAAAAATGAGTTTACTTTTATGCTAAACCTATTTTGATAGAGTACTATTCTTTCACTAAGTTCTTTTAGTGTAGTTTACTCCTCCTATCAGTTGGTCCTGGTTCCAATTTCCTTCAGTATGTTTAAGTTACTTTCAGTATAAGATCATTCTGTTGTTAGGCCATTTATTACAAGCAGATTTTTTTTTGTTATTTTTTTTAAATTAAGTACTGTTTGTCATCTCACTAAGTTATAAATCATAAGTTAAAATTTAAGGAAATAGTACATAAAAGTATTGGGTTTTCTGTCTAGAACAATGTTTTTCCTTCCAATTCAGGCACCTCCAGGTCTCAAAAAGAATCTCTTGCGAACCTATGAATCATGGACACCAGAGCAAATTAATAAAAAGGGAAATTTGTCACGAGCGCATTCTCTCTTCTGTTTAGCATGGTTTCATGCTGTATGCCAAGAAAGAAGAAACTATATTCCCCAGGTAATAATTCTTTTTGCTACCTTTTTAAAAATTTACCCAATTTATTAGCTTTTATACTCAGAAGTATTTTTCATCAGGTATATGATTGGTCATGTTGAGAGATGAGAAAAACTTGGATGCTTCTGGTGCCTGGCTTCATTATTGTCTCCGAATTCATTGCAAAATAAGATCTTGGTCGCTTGTCCCTCTGAAAATTGCTGCTGTCTGCATGGGATTATTTTGTGATTTGTGTACTAACTGATACTGATGCAGGAGTGAGGTTCCATGGAAAAGATTCTGTGAATCCTGTTTGCTTGGGACAGGAAATAATATTATGGAAACATGATTGAATGGAAGACGTGAGAAAAGAGACACTTTGGTGGGAAGGAGGAGATGACATTGTCTTCTCTTTCTGCACACAAACCCTGTTAAAGGAGAAGGAAGAACAAGGGAATTTACACGTTTCTTGTGAGGATTATAATGGTTTCAGAGATTGTGATGTGGTTTTTCCTCAGACAAATTTTTGTTTAAAGTAAACATTTCTTGCTGACTGAAGATGCTTAAATTAAACAGAACACACCACCCCCAACCCCCAGCCATCAAACTGTTCTATGTCTTTTTTATTTTATTTAGACTAGGGGTGAAATTAACCTGTCATTTTAAAGATTTGATCTGACAGAGCCTGAAATGTTTGAGAGTTTTTTAGTAACTTTGTGCTTTATAAGGTTGTTTGCCTCTTGCAGTAACAGACTTTGAATATGATGTTCAAGAAGTAGAATATGTGTTTAAAGTACTGATCTAACACATGAAGTCTCATTTGGCTTTGTTCAAATTCATGTTTTCCAAGTGACACAAGATAGGGTTACTGCTTTCTCCTTAACTCCACTGTAACTGTGGTTGGCTCATGTGCAAACTTAGTGATGGTTTTATATTTTGCTTAAGATTACTGGTTTCTAACATTGATGGCCTGCAATTAATCCCAGCTAGAAGCTCTTCTATTTTGTAGTGAATTTCAGATTGGTTTGGGTCTATGTACAGATCTGTCCAAAAAAAATACATGAACACTGTTGAGAGACTGCAGCATCTTTCCAGTTTATGACCTTCAGGGTGACTGGCTGGTAGCTTGATTGTGATCTGTGGAGCAGCTGCAGTCCTTCCCTGAGGCTGTACCCATCTCACTGGATGCGTGCATGATATCTGACAGATTTGCACGTTTCTCATCATGAGTCATATGCTCCTGTTCCTATGATATGATGCATATACAAAGGTTGCATAAGAAGATACAGCAACAGGAGATACCTTTGAGATCTGGATATCCTAAGTACTGTATCATATATCAGTATTTATTTATACTTATCCATTTACATTGAAAGATTTTTCTGAGAATTACATACGCATTACACATTAAGGCTATATAAAGAATAATGCCACCAAGAAAGGAGGTACAAATGGAGAAAGATTAAAATATGCATATGGTGGTCAGCTTTTTTGATGTAATTGTAGCAGTAATTGCTTTACTCATTAGGGTTTTTTTCTGTCAGTAGAGAAGTGACATGAATTAAGGAGTAAGATGACAAAAGTATAACGTAGACTGTTTGAAGAACCAGAACTATTTATTAAAAACCAAAGGAAACTGAAATGCAAAAAAAGCCCATAGAAATTAAATCATAATTCAATGCGTGGTCTAGTCACAGATGTCAACAAGTGTTAGTTGCAGTAAATACTGTTAGGAAATAAAAGAGCCTTAAGTTTACATTCCCCTTACTCAATGGATTCTAGTTTGTATAAGTATGTAAAAACAAATGTACTGGTAGAGATGATATTTTCTTATACTACCTCCACTGAATGTTTCCGAAGATGGACTTTAGAAGACAAAGGTTGTCCCTTTTTTCTTTCAGTATTAAGTATTATACAGTATTCAGTAACCACCTAATATTTGTATTTTACTTCATGAACATCATTTTGTGACTAATTAAATTCTTTGGATTTCTTTTAATGGTAGGGTTGGACCAAGTTTTATGAATTTTCTTTATCTGATCTCCGCACTGGTTTTGACATTATTGATAGACTGTTTGAGGGTAAGTCACTTCTTAAGGAAAGATTTCTCATCTCTGTAGCATAACCTTTTCGAATGTGTATCATTTAAAATTTTTAGAATTTTAAAAACCAATTTGTATAAATTGGTTACTTTGCATGATTGTTTTGTTTGGAATGGGGCCATTCTGTTTAAAGGCTGCTTTGAAGGTATTTAAATTTTGCATTGGAAACTTCATTGCAACATCTTCACGTATGACCAGGTAGTTAGGTAACTACATCAGTATAGGAAGTAGTCTGACCCTGAATTAGCAGCTGTGCTTAGACTTCATCAGTTTTTTTGGATGTAGATCCAGACACTGAGGATATGTCTGTATTAGTAAACTGAAAAGGGCTGGACGCAGGCTCAAAACTATTCCATGATCAGGTTTATTTTTTCCCATATTTGGCTTATGCAGACTGGCATTCTTGTAGGCAGTGACGAGGCATGGTTTGTCTGATAGCAGAGCCTGGAGACTCTTTCCAGTAGGCAGCAGTAAGAGGTTATCTTATTTTAGGGCAAAAGAGAATTTAGCTGTATGGGTGCAAGCCACCTTGTGCCTTGACCTTGGGTTCAAGCAGGACCTGTCCCTTTTTACCATTAGTAGAGATGTTGCATAAAGAGCTTTATTTTACTACAACACTTGGGTAAGAGTGGAGATGCTGCAAGGCTCATCACCAGTAAGCAAAGCTGGAAACACAGGATGAATTATAATTCCATTTTTGGGAGGTTGGGTAAACCAATAATTTCTTTCTGTCAAGAACTATTTTGCTCAGCTTCTTGATTTCGGAGGAATAAATAGGAAATACAGGAATGCCTAGAAGGTGAAGTCTTCCATTTCCATTCCTTCCCAGTGTAAGCTTCCCCATATATTGAATAAATGAATTGAATATGCATTGAATATGAATGGGGTGCTTAGGCTTAGGGTTTAGTGGTGTACTTGGCAGTGTTAGGTTAAAGGTGGTCTTTTCCGACCTAAACGATTCTATGATTCTAGGAGTTCTTCATATTGAAACTCACTGTTAGATAGAGCCCACTTCATTGTTCTGTTAAGTAGCGTAGTAATTTCTTAATATTAATTAATATGAAAAAGGTAATTTTTTTTTAAAAGTCTTTGCATTTTATATAATTTCAAAGTTAGGCACTGATATTTAGAGATAATTTATGATCATTGACTTAAATGAGATTTATGGATGATTAGTACTTCTGGAACTGGACCTTAGTTATTACTTGAAACATATAATGATGTAAAGAGGTTGAATCATTAACTATCAATGATAATAATTAATCTAATAATTAACTATTGCTGTGAAGATAACTTTTCTTACTAAGGAATGATTGAAGTATTTGAAAACACCACCAATAAAGTAATTGCTGGTTCCTTTTTGCAAGGGACTTTAAGAAGTACCTTTCTAATCAAGCTTTTACCTGTACATGAAAGCTACAGGGTATAACTAGATCATTCTCCCATGTAGTTATTTTGGACAACTGTGATAGAAAGGAGGGAAAATAGATTATTTTGAACTTGTGGGGTATAGCTAAGCCAGAGTAATCTAATTGCAACATCAATCTGACCAGGAAACTAATAGTAACATGCTTAGTTTTATGTGCTATGTTGTGTGATTTATAATGATTTAAAAGGTACCCTTTCTAGACATCTTCATGTTTGAAAGATGACATTTCCGGTAATGCTATCTAGTTGAGCATGATCTGGTTTTGGTTCAATCAGTCAGATTGTACTGTGATACAAAATAGTGTATAAAATTTTGAACAAGGGAAATTCTTTATGACAAAGGAGCACATAATTAAAATTTTATTAGCATTGTTTTTGAAATACATATAACCAATTGGTTTATCTACAATAAAGTACACTTCCAAACTTAAGTAATATTTCTAATAACTCATTTTGAAACACAGTAAGTGTTCATTTCATTAATGACAAATATTTACAACCTCTTTGAAGTTTCTGCAACTCTTATTATTTGGTAATATAGAAGAAAAACAATTATAAAATAATTATTTGATGTGTTTGTATTCTTTATTTCACTTAAGAACTGCAGTGGCAAGAAGAAATGCTTATAATGCAATGCTGTTATTCATTGGTATAAAGCTAATATGAATTAATTTATAGGTTCCAAAGATTTTCAGTGGGAATTTGTGCATGGCTTGTTTGAAAATGCAATTTATGGAGGCCGTGTAGATAATTACTTCGATATGAGGGTTCTTCGGTCCTACTTGGAGCAGCTTTTCAATTCACGAGTCATTGGCAGTTTAAATGCTAGAAGCAAGAAGATTACTATTTTCCCATGTTCGATCTCTTTGCCGAATTCCTGCAGTATTTTGGTAGGTATACATCTTCTATCACTTAATGTAGAAACTAAAATAAGTTATTTTCAAGAATTATTCTTGGAAATAATTCCACAATGAAAACCAGAGTTACAATCCAATACCTCCATTTATTTTAGACTTATTTTGTGTGGAGCACTAATTCTTAAGTTGTCAGAACTATTCTGCTGGTCTGTTCAGTCAGTCTTCTTTTTCATGATATCTGGTTGGACTATAGTGCAGACCAGTATAGCTATGAAGAACTGAGTAAAAGAAATTGGGTCAATTTCTTGACCCAATGACAAAGAAGGATATCATTACATTTTTATATAACTCAGTATATTAATATAATAGCACTTTTGTACAGACTGCTAAACATTCTTATAATTCTGGATGAAATAGGAAAATCTAAATATATGTCTTTATTTACAAAACATATCGGCATTCTGACATAATCTGCTAACATGCCGTGGAGACTATATGACATTTTATTTGGAGATAAATAGGGATTCTGATTCTGCTTTAGTATTCCTTTCCTGTAAACAAGAGGGAATTTAACAGAGTCTAAAGAGCTGCCCTCTATCCTTTCACATGCTATTGTTGCTATTACTATTAGTAAGATTCATTTACATTTTAATGTAGTACTCCATACTGGAGCTCCAGTATGGGTTGATGTAAATGTAATTATGCCAGTTAAAAGAAATAGTTGCCATTTGGCATCCTGTACCTTGATTCTGACTGTTTAGATTTGGGGTTTGTTTATTTCTTTACTTTAAATATGACGGTTATTTTCTATAGATGTCCTGAGTTAATATCACAAAGAGGGAAGGAATAAACAAACCAGGCTGGTCTCTATTCTTGTGGATAGCATGGTCAAATAGATGAACCTTGCTTCTTGCCTGAACTGCATTTAATATCTCTCAATTTCTTATATGATTGTTTATGTGACAGTTTATACTTTTATGTCTTAAAAATTTTTCTGCAAGTAGTTTTGATTAGTAGAACAGTAATAATAAAGTTAAATTTGATTACTTAAGTTAATTGGAATAGTATCTCTTACTAAATAGTGTTCCCTTGGTGTTTGGTGTTGAGGTCTGCTACAATTGTTATCTCTGAAGTAAGATTCGGTGTCAAAGTAAATCATGGACACCTAGGACATCCTCCTGCAAGCCAAGGGCAAAATGCACATGATACAAGGAACTAGGGTGCAGCCAGACTTTCAAATAGTAAATATTTTTGCCTTTAAAGCCACAATAAAAGAGACATCCAGCACCTCTTTCTGTTTTGTACGAGAGCAGCATCACTAGCGGCTATTACACTGTAACCACTATTGATGCTATTCTGCATCTCCAGTGATCGTGCAAACCTATTTTTACCTAAATGATTTCACTGTTCTTTGAGTGATATCTTCATAGTTTTAAAGAGAAGTGAGTGCGCTTCATTTTAGGAATATGTATTATACTCTATTATTCAAATTCCAAATACCGAAATCTTTTTTTTAATATTGTCATTAATCTTACTTTTAAGTTTTGAACAGAAGTATTGTAGCTACTTTTCAGAGACAGTCTTAGCACATTTTTCTTTTCAGTTGATAGCATCACTGTAATCAGAACTGCTTTTTCTCTTTTAGAGTGGAAACACTATATAAAAAAGATAATTTTTGATAAATAAAACTAAGACATTTATAAATAAGATTACCAAGATATTTCATGTGTTATATACTTATTTTAATCTTTTTGTTATGCATTGCACTCAATGAAATCCTTTTCAGCCTACACTGTTAATTTTGTAAACTGAACAAAAAGTTCCTTCAGTTACGTTTATTCTTTCCTTCTAATGCAGGACTATCGTAATATTATTGAAAGCCTTCCAGAAGATGACAAACCTGACTTTTTTGGCCTGCCTGCTAATATTGCTCGTTCAGCACAACGTATGATCAGTTCCCAGGTAAAGTTACATTTTGCATTGACCTCTGAATCTCTTCTGCGTCAAGTATAAGTTAGAGAACCCAACCACCTGTTCATAAATAGGAATTTCCGTAAGAAAGTCAGAGTTAATGGAGGGAGTTTTTCAATATGTTTCCTTTGATCTATAAAATGTTTTAATATAACAACAATTATCTTTAGTTACAAAGAAATTTGTTTAGGACTTAAATAAACAAAAAATTATTGAGAAAGTTTACAATAATATAATTCAGTTTATATTGAAGGCAATACACATATGTAAGTGGTTTCACTAATTCTATTTATACTGTTAATCTAACTCCTGTCAGTGGGGTAGTTCTTACAACTGCTTTTCGCTGCAAGTTAAGGTTTTAGTTTTGGTCACCAAATTCTAATACAATAGTTTGATAGATAGCATATAGATAACGTTTTATGTTTTTTCTGAGAGACAAATTCTGAAGAATTCTCCCAGTAGTCAGCATTCTATCTTTACTATTAGAAATGAGAAATTTTGAAAAAAATATTATTCTGACTAGAGAATAGCATACAACTTCTTAGGCATCTCATAGTGAGATTCTCAACATCATGAAAAGTAAGTTCCAGGGCTTTTGTATTTTTTTAGTTTAAAAATTCACAAATTTTAAATATATCCGTTATTGTTTTAGCTGTAAGATGTGGCAGATGGCTTTATCATAGTCAAGAGCTCTCAGCTATCATTTAATTGCAGTCTAGTCCAGATTTAAATATATGTTCAATATGTCAGAATGCAGTTATCCTAGTGCTGGAATAATAGGCAATGATCAAAGATTTTTCACCTATGTGTTTTAGAGTTGTACGTAGAAACTTCAGCTTGAGTGAATGACCTGGGTCACCCATTATGCTGGGTACTATTCATAGCACAGCTGGTGCAGCTATTCTTCTCACCTGTTGTGGAGCCAGAAAATACTGAGTGTCTGTCTTGTTCTCCTCATAACTTCTATTTTGTCAGTCTAAGAAGGGAAAAGATGAAGGGATTTGAACTCTGGATATCTTAGTCATCAGTACATTGCTTGGTTTGTTGGACAAAGCTTTTTGTTGCTAATATTTTATCATTTCCCTTAGGTTTCAATTCAGTTGCCTAAAAATTGGTGTCTTGTATCATCTTGACATACCCAGTGTATTTAAGACATCTATTAGGAGCTGCCAAATATGACACAGGGCCCAAGTGGATGCGTTTTCTTGTTGGGCCTCAACTGGAAGTCAGGAGCAAAATGGCACTAGAAGCCAGTGTTTAAGCAATTTATTCCCACTGCTTGTGTACCCTGATCCAGTAGAGCATGGATCTGGAGGTCCGGTGTCATATCTGCCTATCCATAACATTTTCTTGGATAACCTACAGAGTCTGAAATGGCATTATGTGTAACAACTGAATTGTGCCACTAAGGCCTAGTGTCTAGGAGGAGCTTGACTGAGAAGTGGCTGTACCTCTGCCTGAGTTGAACTTCAGTGATGCTCATAGGCGGGTGAAAGTCCACCTCTTGTTTATTCAGGTTTGCTGGGAATTCTAATACCTTTTAGCTCAAGTATGGAGCAAGTTTAGGACTTTGAGGCAAAGTTTAAATTCTTTGTTTCATAATTTTTTCATTGCTTTTTAGTTAAGTCTGGATGAGAGCACGTGATTACTGTATAAATGCAGTGAAACAGTGCAAATATTTAACTAGTGATTAGCATAGTTTATTTGACTGGTAAATTAGTTGCATCAGATAACATGAAAGTTGATTGAATTGAGAATCTTATATTAGAGGTATGAAGTGAACTGGTCTGTGTATCAAGGCTCACTTTAATTTTCTGCACAGCCCTAGCATGCTGTCTTATATAAGGACAAGTTATAGGGAAAAAAAATTAATACACGTTTATACATAATACCATATTGGAAGGGACCTCAAGGATCACCTTGTCCAACCTTTCTTGGCAAAATCAATTGGAAGTTCCCTGTAATTGGAATTCCCTTTAATTTCAAGACTTAGAATTAATTTTTTAAAAAGTATCTTATTGTTTGATCACACTCACCTAAAAAGGGCTCCATGCAGAAGTTTCTTATTGGTATAGGACCTTTGATCTGTTAAAAAAAAATTACCTTTGAGTATTGCATTTCTTAAATATCAAATACAGTACTGGTAAATTTGTTTAAATATATCTGTTCACTTAAATCCATAGTTGTATTGTAAAATTGTTTGTTTTATTATTAGCGTATGAAACTATAAAGCTATATAAAGACAAATCAGTAGGATGAGGGTGCATAGGGTAATATGCTGAGCTCAAGAGCTCCTCTATTACAAAGCCAAAAAATGCACCAAGACTCAGTGTAGCTCTATTTGGTTTTGCCTTAATTTTTTTTACATAAATACCAACTTTAAATGCTTTTGTTTCTGTCAGATACACTGTAGGCTGGCGATTATTTAATTTATTTCAGCTATGCTTATATAACTTGTTAAGAGCTGCAGTTGTTAAAAATGCTACTATTTGAAAATAAGTCCTTAGTTAACCTCCACAAAATCAGAATAGATTCAAAGCTCCTGTATGAAGGGAAAAAGGTAATAAATACATTTACATGCAGACTCACACTCTACTGAACTGGTCTGTCATAGCATTAATTATAATCAATAAACTCTGGATTATAATATTGAAAATACGAGACAGCTGTAGTTACCATTCTGAGAGATACTTCTTTGTCACATGAGAGATTTCCTCATCCTTCCAATAATAGTTTGTGGTACTTCTTTAAGTCTTAGGCAGTTTACGTTAACAGGAATGGGAGATTTTTTAAAAATTGTGTTTCTGCCTAACTGTGAATCTTATTCCTATTCCATTTCTGACGGTTTGGCAGCTGTCTTAGATCCACAGGGGATCCCATGGTTCACAATCTGAAATGGAATGATTGCCTTCTTGCAGGAGTGTTTCTCATAACTCCATTACCAAGCTGAAGCAGAGAAAAGCTGAATGCGTAAGATAGTGAGAAGTTGCTGCCAGCTCAGTTGCCATGTCACTAGCACCAGAAAGGTGAAATTTAATACCATGTCCACTACTTCACTGATTCTGTGCTAAGTGTGTGGTATATTCTCTTGTAATTTATGTCTGCTATCCCATATAGTGTATCATCTACTAGCCATTATAATTTCTCAGTCTGTATTTTTACTAACATCTTCTTCCTTGTGCAAAGATGCACAGAATTGTATTGTCTTCACCACTGAACTCATTTTTGAAAACATACATACTTGTTTAAACCAACTGACAGCAATTTCAACTTTAGTCATATGCTTAGATTCAGAGATTTAAAATAATCATTCAGATATACATTGATTTTAAGTAAATTGTAATTATCAATCTTTTATCAGTTAAAAATCTTTTAAAATAAGTATTAAAATAGGTAACACGATGATCTATTCTATTAATGGCAAAGTTAAACTGATGTAATTATATTGCAGGAAATCTGATACCATTTTATGACATCATTTCACTACACCAGGTGAAATACTTAGATAATAGCAATGTAGATTTTATATAGACTTTCTATGAATATTATTTATTTTCATGTATAGGAATGACAGTTTGTATTGCTGAAACAACACACTTTGCTGGAGCAGCAATTTGCTGCAGCACAGTGCGGCAATTTGCAGTCACGCAGAGATTTTCTCCTGTAACCTACTGCATTGCTAATACTTAGGTAAATCTAAAACAGCACTAAAAAGAAATGGACTTTTTTCAGTAACCTTGCAAATACTGATTATATTCACAGCTTTTCTTTTTTCCAGCAGAGAACCTCAGTTCTAATTTAAAAGCTGGATATTGCAGCTGTATTATTTTAATATTGGTAATTACTAATTGAATTGTTAGAAATTATGTCTTACGGTGTTCTGTAGTGTAATTCAGAGAGTATTAATATTGCCTGTGTACTAGTAAGTGCCATTTTGTTTTTAAGAAAATATTTGACTTAAATATACATGATCTTTTCAGCAAAATGACTTACATTTTTTTCTGGATTTTGTGCTTAGATGCTTTATGTAGGTAGAGCTAGGTAAATTTTGAGAGGCTGGATTTCCGGAGTTCACTGTTGCTCTTTGGTTCTACATTACCTACTGTTACAACAAGCCTTTGACACAACATCCCTTGTGTTAAATATGGTGATGAGTAATCTCACGTCGCTTGCTATGTTCTCTCTGCAGAACAGTGCAGTTAAAATAGAAAAGAACTGAGCTGACAGTGCAGCTGCAGGAGTCAGCATAGCTCGTCCTCTCTGTTTTACACCAGGTAGAGATTTTCTGTACAGCTGCAGCTCAAGTTTCCTCATCCTCAGCAAGAGTCCTCACCACTCAGTTATGGTCATGCTCCTTTCTTATGATCTGATAAACACTGTATTTTTGCCTGCATCTTGGCCTGTATTCAGGTGGTTTAATCTCCCAATCTAACCTATAACCAATGATTAGAGCAGTCAGAATACGTGGAGTTTTGCTTTAGGTTCCCTGTGGATGAGAATGACCTTTCTCCAGTCACCTTCTTGCGAGGTGGGCTTTTGGCTCCGGTGCACTTGTCTTTTATTCTTGGGACCATATTTATTTTCTTTTATGAATTCCTATGAACCAATTTCATCCTGTATTATAATTTTTAATAGAACCATATATAAAGTGCCTTAGTCAAAATAACATTTATCATATGTGACAAATAGAATTTTTACAGACTGAAATGGACAGTCCTGCGTATGCATTTTTACACCTTGGAAAAGCACTAAGAGCTATCTTGTTCTGTGCAGGCTTTAGCATAGAATCATAGAATTATACGATAGTTTGGGTTGTAAGGGACCTTTAAAGGTCATCTAGTCCAACCTCCCCTGCAGTGAGCAGGGACATCTTCAACTAGATGTGGTTGCTCAGAGCCCCATCTGTCTGACCTTGAATGTTTCCGGGGATGGGGCATCTACCACCTCTCTGGGCAACCTGTGGCAGTGTTTCACCACCCTCATTAGAAAAAACTTCTTCCTTATATCTAGTCTAAATCTACCTTCTTTTAGTTTAAAACCATTACCCCTTGTCCTATCGCTACAGGCTCTGCTATAAAGTTTGTCCCCAAATATTCCTGCAACTAATATGACTTACTCCCAGTAACCACCTTGGAAGATGCAATGAAAAAGCAGAGCCATTGTTTTGTCTTCCTCCTTTCTTTGCACAGACTTAGTCATCACAGGCACTCCTTAGAGACTGTAGCATTTAAAGCCCTCCGTTAGCGTTGTGTGGTCCCATCAAATCCTGTCGAACGGCTATGCCTGCAAATGACTACAGCCTGTAACTAGTAGTTATGTATGATCAGACGACTGGTTAATCTAAACATTCTCCAATAATATAGCAAAGCATTTTGTGTAAAAAGCCATTCAGTAACTGGCAAGTTATCCAAGACTCTTCAAATATGACTGCCAATGATAATCAATATGGCGAGTCTGCTTAATGCTAATTTCTATATAGAATACTGTGTATAATAATTTTAATAGTATCTTGCATCAGGAACTCAGCATTCTTATATACATACAGATTCATAATGCTTCACAGCATCCCAGGAATGGCAAGTGGAAGGCAAGCCTGTGGACTTGCAGTTCACTTTTTAGGACCTCTTGGGGGTGATTGTGCATGCATAATTGAAACTGAATTTTTAAAGTTCCTGGAGGACTGTCTCCCATGGGAGGGACCCCATGCTGAAGCAGGGGAAGAGTTTGAGAGGTTCTCCCCCTGAGGAGGAAGGAGCAGCAGAGACAATGTGTGATGAACTGACCACAACCCCCATTCCCCGTTCCCCTGCGCCGCTCGGGGGGAGGAGGTAGAGAAAATCGGGAGTAAAGAAGAAGGGATGGGTGGGAGAAAGGTACTTTAAGATTTGGTTTTATTTCTCATTATCCTACTCCGATTTGATTGGTAGTGGATTAAATTAATTTCCCCAAGTCAATTCTGGTTTGTCCTTGACGGTAATTGCCAAGTGATCTCCCTGTCCTTGTCTCGACCAATGAACCTTTCTTACTATTTTCTCTCCCTCC
>VYZM01000583.1:120146-187132 GCA_013398915.1 Dromas ardeola
CCCCCCCCCATTCTACTGAGGAGTGGAGTGATAGAACTGCTTTGGTGGGCACCTGGCAGCCAGCCAGGGTCAACCCACCACATCTTCAAAGTGCTTAAGGGCATCACAAATGTAAAATAATCCTTTGAGCTTCAGATTGTTGAAGAGTCCGCAGACTGTAGCTTCTTCCAAGGGTTTCAATGAAATACAATAAAATTATTTCATTGTAGATTTTATATACCAATTAAAAATGTTGAGCTGTGAATACTTATAACTTCAAATAAGGGGGTTCCGATTCACTTCAGCTGAAGTTTCTGAGAATATTTCACCTCCTGTATTTTGTCCTTTGTAATTTTATTAGCTTTTGAACCAGGCTAGAGATACTCTGCAGTTCTGATGGTTCAGATTTTGCAACAAAATTACTTACTTTAAGAACCTGTTTCAGACAAATTTTATAGTCTCAAATATAATCCAAATCTGACTAGTATTTTCTGTGGCAGGGTAGAGGATATAAAGTAATTTAATTTACCCTGGTACATTTCTCTCAAACCCAACTGCATGCTTGTCTTTACCTGTTTTGTCTCAGTGAGTGATGGAAATCACTTTCACTTCTCCTAGTTAGCAACTCCATTATTTTTATTATCTGAAAGTAATTGCAGAAGGATGGTTCCTTGAGATACTCCTTTTTATTTTAATCCTAGATATTTATCTCAGCTCATTTGATAGTAATTGATTTAGCTTTTCTGTCACATCTAACTAATCTCAAAGTGTCTTCATGGAATCCATCTGGTATTCATGAAAGCACCATAAAGAGTCGAACAATTCCCGTAACTTTAATGTGCTGTTTTGTGTTGTTAACAGGAGAACTGACTTGCTGTTTGACATATATAAAGGAATGCCTTTCCCATCATGTTATACTCTAGGTGCTTTTTTCTGACCTTCTGTCCCTCCATTTCTCTTTGGACTTCGTTCATCACTGCCTGACAAATCTAGTTTAAAGCCCTGCTTGCTAGCAGCAAGGCGGTTGGCGGATACTGTTGTTACACTTTGTCATATGGATTCTATCTATCAATCTCCCGCAAGCAAGGTGTCACAGCCATAAGAGCCAAAGTCATGCCTGCAACACCCCAGCTCTGCAACCAAGTATTGTGACCTGGTGCAATGGTCACGTGCATCCACTAGCAGAATTGGGGAGAACACTGCCTGGGCTCCCACATCCACGGTCACCTGCCATGCCCTCTGAATGGCAGTGGTTCTGATCCATGAGTCAGGCTCAGGCAGCCCAAATGTCCCCCAGATAGAACGTTTTCCTCCTCACCTGTTTCTACTCATTTTGCAATTGCACATCTGCAGGTGGAGAAGTTAAAAAAAAGAAGCCCCAGTGTAATTCATCTCATCTAACTTGAATCATGAATATTAGCCACCTCATCTTAACTAGTTACCCATTTTTTTGTTACTAGAGAAAGACAAGCAGCTACAGGGAATAATTTGTGCCATTCCTCGATAGGCATCTAAAATAAAGGGATGAATCACCTTTTGGTATGAAAAGGTCTTCTGTGACTGAAAGGTAAATCTTAATTTGAGTTAAAATTTTGTAAGCTAGCAGGTCTCATGAATTTTATTCAAGCTTTTAAGATATAGTTCCCATGAAAAATTTGTTGATGCAGTTCTTTCTTTGACATAGTATAAAGCTTGTGTGTTTTATTTCTCATACTCAGTGAAAATCTCATCTTGCAGATTACTGCTATAAATATTAACTTGGATGTGTACAGGTCTAGAATACACACTGCTATAGAGTGTTTGAAAGTGTGTAGAAATGATTTGTGTCTGCATTCAAACTTATTTTCATGTATTCATACCGTGACATTCCATACTTGTCATGAATGGAAGCTGAATCATTTGAAAACGTAAGAGTTTGTTCGATCAGAAACTCAACATGCAGAAATAATACTCACACATTACATCAGGATGACTTAAGTAAATTATGGTATCTGAAAAAAGTCAGGTTTACAAAATCGAGCAAAAAGCATGCTTTTTGCTAACTCTGTACTCCACAGAAATTGCACTAGTACAGAAATCTTACACTGAATGCATTCTTTTTCTAGATGTGATTGCTTAAAGAGAAACAACAATTTCTTTAATGAAATCCATTAGAAGTCAAAAGGAATAGCTCATCATACCTTAGTGCAGCTGCTAAATATAGTACTCATTTAAAATAATTACTGTTGCTCATCTGCCCGTGCTTGAAACTTAGAAATTTTGTAGAAAAACCCAATTATCTTTTTTATAGTTATTTTTCATTTTGTGATGAATACTTGTTGAGTTAAAATTAATAGTAAACTAATAATGGAAAACAGTCTAGGGCAGTCTAGTAAGGTAAACAAGTAAGAACCAGGGTCACAAAACTTGAAGTGAATCTTGCATCATTAACTGTAATTGCAATGATCTCATTGACTTCAGTAAAACAACATTTTATCCTTAGGGGTTCTTTTTTTTTTTAACTTAATTGCTGTCCTCCTGTTATTTTCAGCAAGTCACTGGGTGATGCTGTACCTCTTCCAACCATTCCTTGCATATCTTGTTTACTTAGGTTAAAGCTGCTCTCTGTCTTCCTAAAGCTGGTCCGATGTATGATTGTAGTACAGTTCCAGTGCTGGTTTTACCTCGGTAATGACAGCAGGAGGGATAGCGTGTGTAGGGGAGGGTGTACAAGGACACCTGGAACTCTTAGGTTGCTGGATCATGCTTCAGAGTATACACCAAGTCTCCACTGATGTTATTACCCAAGTCAGCGAAAGTAAAGTTAGGGTGACTGTGTCCACCCCATATTACAGTCATGTATCTGACTGCAGTGTTTCTACTGTATGTAGAATAGTGGGGCTGTGGTTTGTAGTTTTCCAAGGTGCAATTGTAATATAATGATAGCTGTACTTTCTTACGTGTTTGTCAACAGACTATATTTTCTCTTTCAAAATCTAGCTCAACAGGATGCTGAACACTGGTACCTAATTTTAGATCTACTGCTCATCCATAATTCTAATCATGTCACATACAGTAATATGGTATAATTATTGAAAATAATGCAATCAAAATTATTCTTGAACTTTTTATGTTATTGCTATAGATGTCAAGATGAACATAAATCTATTTTCTTAAAATAATTTAGCATTTATATAACCCTTGTATCAGCTGTGCAGAGTATGTAATTACTGACACTTCTTAAATGCATCCCACATCACAAATACATGACTAATAGGCCCTAGCAGAAACTGATGAGTAACGCCAATCTGTGTTTGTTATTACCCTGCAATTGAGCGATCTGAGTACTTAACAAGAATTTTTATAACCTGGGGAGTATTTTATATATACCTGTGGTGCTGCATGAAGGAAATGTGCTGTGCCACATCATGGAGTAGCAGCCGCAGTACTGTACTCTAACAGAAAACACAGCTCTTTACCATTGCAGTGAATCAATGCAGTGCTTCAAGCAGCCTTATCAATTCCCAGAGGATTTACGCTACGTATATGAGAATATATTGGTGCTCGGCATTTGAGAAGTTTGTTCTCTTCTAAGAACAGGCTGCAATTTTCTGGTTTTCTTAAATTTTGGCAGGGTGTGTAATTAGCTAAGGTCAACCACCTCTACATAAACCCCTTAGTTATTCTTCGGGAGAAGGTGTAACTTGGATATTGGCTGGGTCGGTAGTGGGCTTGTGCTGTCCATCTGCAGCATCCTGCTGATTTTCTTTTCTTCTCCACTGAATCCCTGCTCTACAGAGGATCCTCCTGGCATCAAAGATATATGATCCTCTTCTGTATAAAGGAAGATACAGGTGGTGTTAATGTCTTTCCCTCGTTTGCTTTGTGTTTTGATTAAGAAGGCATGTATCTCTATATTGAGTCCAGTCTTACTTCACATCCTTATTGAGTGAATGCGCAGCTTTGAGGTGGCCTTGAGGAAACCACAAACAAGCAAGCCGAGACCTACACGGTTTCTTACTCATCCACATGCAGTATGAATGATTTGGTTATGAATGCCACTGAAGTACCTTCGTCTTAACAACATCCATGGACTCTGCTCTTGCAGAGAGTGTAAGGGACACAGACAGACTGAAGTCCAAGAGGTTTAATTGGCAACTCAGTCTTAGGCTACTTTCACAGCCATGTGGCTAACTGCAGCCAAACCATAAGGAGCAGCATGGAAGCATGTAGTTGTGTCAGAAGGCATATCAAACTGAAAGCCATTCCCTCTCTTGACACAATGAAGACATAGTTGCATTGCACCGAGTTACTACTTTCCCAATATTTACTGAAGCGACTATGTTATAACTTCATATTTTAGTTTGAGCTGTAAAGTCTTATAAAAACAGAAATGTCTTCTTGAACAGCTGTGTAAAGGGATATATTGTTTCATTCAGAGAAATAAAACAGAGAAATGGTTTCTGTGCTAAGACGACATCCTTTTAAAACTGGTAGATGGCAGTAGAGTCTTTGCTTTGATGTTTTCTGTAGATTTACTGAAAGGAGTTTGTTAGCCTTTTGTACAAAAATCCTTTTATCTGTTCCGTAGTCATGAAAAAAATTACAGTTATCTGACTAGCAAATCTGCTCTGTTTTGTATTCTTAGAACAGTAATCATATTTAGTTCAGAAATGATTGATCCTAGATTTTTTGATTCTTTTTTAATTCAGTGACGTAGAATTTCACAATATATTTTTGGCTATTATTTTCCTCTTTCTCAAATTGTAATGCTGTGTGTAAAATTTGATTTTGTTGTATGATTTGTAAGATAGATTGCTTATGAAATAAATACAAGACTTAGGTATAAGGCTGTGTTTATTATGTATTGTATTTGTGAAGTAGCAGTTTCTGCAGTAGCTGTGAATTACGGAGAGCAAGACTTTTTCCTCATCTTGTGCATGAGTAAAGAACAGAAATAGATTTTGTGTTCCCAGAAATTTGGTTTTATCTAAGTTCCAGAGAAGGGAAAGTTAAAATCTTGACATTTCCCCTTTTTTATTTTTCCATGAATTTTTATTTTAGTTTTCAGGTCAAACATGACTTTCTGTTAGTTCCATATGAAGCCACATGGGATCATTCATTGTCTTTATTGTTTTCCATTCCGTTCATTATCTCTCTTAATTTATCTAAATGTGTGTGTTTTTTACTATAATGTGTTGGTCAATACTATAGCAGCATATATCCACAGAAACCCATAAAGTATGCAATAGATTAAAAAGCTGAGATGCACAATTAATTTAATAAGTAGGTAAATAAGTATTGACATTCTAAGTTTGATTACCCCGCCTTTATTCATATATGCAATTTATATCTTTCTCTGCTGACAACGCAAAAAAAAACCAGTGTATGAATTTTCCACTAAGAATGAAGAAAATACTCAGTAGCAGTTCCTGTGTGCTGTTCATAGTTATTAGATGCACTGTTCACAAATGAATTACTCTGCTGATTTTATCTAAATATTGTTAGGATTAGTCGACATTACTTAAAACAGGCAGCTTCTACAAAGACTCATGTTTCTGAATAATCTTCTCACCTCTCTAATTTAGAGAGACCATTATTGGTGATTGCTTTTATATTTTGATTACCTTTCTTTCCATTCCTCCCATATTTTCAGCGATGGCACTGTTTTCCTCCTTTATGGTAGTTTTTTTACTCTTATCATTATTCAGAATATTTAGATGTGTGTTTGGACTGGACAAGTACAACATAGAAGAGCTTTTATTTTATAATATATTAAAAGACTGTGTTGCCATAACAAAGGTGAGCATTTAAAGGTTACGTATTGTAAAAGTACTCTTGTTTTGAGTACCCTCTGTTATACAACTATGATTAGGTTTTCAGTTTCCTTAGTATTATAAGTACGTACCTTGGTACCTTTCCAAACTAGAGTGCAAAGGATATGATTCACCAGACCTAGATGTCTGCGTCTGTGCTAGTCACATCTAGTCTCTCTTTGTGGCTATACAAATATTGTGTTTAAGGCACATTTAGTCTCGTCCTCGAGTAAGTATCTGAAGTTGATTATAAAACATACATACTATGCAGTGAGAGGAGCCTGAATTCTCCTTGAGTTTTGAAGTTAGGTTTCCAGGAAATGAAAATCCTCATTCTAATTTCCACAACATAGACCCATCATTCTGAGGTACTTATGTAAGGAACCTACTTTTCCTACGTACTCAATAGGAGGGCCTTCCAGGTGACAAATTAACCCACTTAAGATCTGTCTGTTGATTAGGCAGGGAGGCTAAGGTGGTAATCTTTGTCATTTAAGTAAGTTTTAAGTAAGTTTTAAGTAAGTGCCTAAGGGTAGGTGCGGTGAATTTGTGCTTGTCTGTTTTAAGTTTGATTTAAGTGACTATGTACAGTGCTCTCACTCAACCCAAGAGTTACTTTGTCTCCTTAAATACAGATTCCTAATCATATTCCCTTTGTCAGCTGAATCAAGGTCTCCTTCTAGGTTCTAATCCAGCCTGTGCGCTCATTCCTGTCCTGACGCCTTACAGAGCCATTTTTGTCTTTCATATGGCCCCCAGGAATGTATTCCTGATACTCCTCTTTCTTTTAAATCCGGTTTCCTTTCCAACTCCAGACTTGTTTCTCTTGCCTGGAGGTGAATACAGTTCCATGGAGTGGCTGCAAACATATCACATAATCTGGGAGAGTTTTGTCATACACCTGCTCATTCTAATAGGGAAATGTATCCCACTCATGGTTTTATTGAGGTCGTTCCCGATCTTAACACATTCTTTGTCCCAATCCGTGCATTTTACTCTCTTGTTTTTACGGGACATAAACTGAAACAAGAAAGTTCCAGATTGGATATTAGGGGAAACCTTTTCATCACTAGGACAGTAAAGCAGTGGAACAGGTCATCCGGAGAGGTTGTGCAGTCTCTGTACTTGGGATTTTTCAAGGCCAGGCCAGATAAGGCCCTGAGCAACCTGGTCTGATCTCAGAGCTCACTGTGCTTCAAGCAGGAGGTTAGACTAGAGAACTCCTGAGGTCTTTTCCAACCTGAATTATGTGATCCTATAAAAATATCGTTTCCCTTTTCATTCATTAACATTCAGAAAGGACTGATTTGAGAGTAATGAGTAAACCTTTTATTGGGCTTTAGCTGATTTGCAGTAGCATAGACTGGTCAGCACTGTAAGAAACTTCACTCTGATTTGTGAAAATAAAATACTTATGCCATTCAATTTCTAAAATCAAACTTGTCATCGTACTTAAGCAGTAATACGAGTAACTATTTTACAATCTCTAATTCTTTCCTAAATTTGGACAGATTTTGTGGATGTAAAAAATGGCACACAAAAAAACGTTCATCAAATTCACTGTCCCTTAGGAAAAGTTTGGGATGCTGAAGCAATTCAAAGATGAGGTCAGCCTCATCTCATGTATTTTGACATGAGTAAAATGTATTTTCCTTTGTTTCTTGAAGGTGAATGACTGTTCTAGGCTAAAATTTTCAGAAGGTATTGAGGCTGAAAGAGCCACCAATACACAAAGTTTCAGCCCAACACATTAATTTTAAAAAATTACAGTCAGTTGAAAACAGTGTGCTGTTGTGGAAACTTTAATAGTAAGTTATGCTACCATCATACCTGTTATACTTGAGAGAAGACATGGGATGAACTGGAAACAGTTAAAGGATTTCCATGAACATTTGATAAAGGTCATAGTATGTTACAGCACTCTAGAACACTGAGAGCTAAAACTTGATTTCTTTTGATTCAATACTTTTAAAGTGCTTAACTTTTGATAATCACATCCCAATATCTTTGAGCTCCTTTGATAAAACATACAAAGCAGAAACAGATACAGGTGCATTGAAGAACAAAGATTGAAATAATGCATAGATAGTGTATTTCCTATTTTAATTATCTTGAGAAATTCTGTAATTAGATAATTAGAAATAAACAGCTAACCCTATACACTGGAGTTAGAAAATACTCTAATTACTTGATCTTGCAGTCACGACTTCTCAAATTCAACTCAAATATATGGAGCTAAGTGTTTATACCTATGAAGGCACTTAAAAAAAGATTAAAATACTTAATATTTTCAATTCCACATAGTCACAAAGCAATCATACAAAATTTTTGCAGCTTTGTAGTATAAATATGCAAGTTTATATGAAGTACTGCATACTGAATTACCAGTTAAAGTATATTTGATATAAAAGTTTTATTTCTTTGCAAATCATGTCAGGCAACTATCCAAAAATAAATTATAAGAGCCAGAACTATAGCTAAAAGAATGGTATCTGGAAGGCACAAATGTGTGTTTATTATCTGTATTGCTTGTCAGAATATTTGCATGTGTGAAGAGTGAAATGGAGGAAGAATAACAGGAATGATAAAGATACAATGATCAAAACATTAATCAGAGAAAATATTTTTTTGCTAAATTAACCAAGAATCTTTTCTGCTATACACAATGGCTGGAGCACACAAAGAATTGTTGAAGTTTAAAATTAAGTTATGAGAACGGGAGTATAAAACGGTATTTTCCATAACAGAAGCTGAACTGAGCAGTGGCTCGTATTTTCTTTCCCTCCCTTTAGCTACCAGAATACTTGCAGAAGCCTTTCTTGTAGGCATTCACACCCATTGCTGGTTTCAAACCCAGCTGAGATTTGGCTTTCCTCACTCCAGTTGAGCAATATCTCGATATCTCTGCTGGGTAGTCCATCCCTACTCCCATCTTCTGTGGATTATCTTTTTACATTTGAGATCACTAGCTTCCTCTTCGTCCACATCAATCTTCTGCCGTGCTTGAGCTTTGGCTTAGTTATCATGCTTGCTTCCTGCGCATCAGAAAGGATTGTTCTTGTGCTTTGAGGAATTTGTTCTTGAAGATTAACCAACCCTCCCAATCCCCTTTGCCCTCCAGGGCAGTTGCCCATTGGATCCTGCCAAGAAGATCCCTGACTAAGCTAAAATCTGCTCTCCTGAGGTCCAGAGTTGTTATTCTACTACTTGCCTTGCTCTCTTCTCTCAGGATTTTAAACTTCACAATCTCATGGTGCAGCCAGGGGTACCCTTGAGCTTCACATCTTCTACCAGTTTCTACCATTGTTTATTAGCAATAAAGGGCTCTAAAGAAATTGTCTTCAACGAATTCTAGAAATCTGCATTTCTTGCATGCTGTCATATTGCCCTCACGGCAGATACTGAGTTGGTTGAAGTCTCCCCTGAGTATGAAGGCCCGTGATTCCTGGGCTCCTTCAAGCTGTCAGAAGGCTTCCTCTACTTTCTCGATCAAGGAGTCTGTAGCACGCACCTACTAAAGCACCACGTGTGTTGGTTTGTCCTCTGATCTCTGCCGTAAGCTCTCTGCTGGCTCGTAGCCTTTTCCTAGGCAAAGCTCTGTTCACTCCAGCTACTCCTTTGCCTTGACTGCAACTTCTCCTTGCCTTCCTTTCTGGCAGTTTACTTCAGATGAGAAAAAAGTAAGGTTTTAGTACTATAAGATGCTTTGTCCAGATATTCATTAGGTGTGCATGGACTTCCTCTTGGCAAACCAAGTTGCAGGGTCATGACTAAAGTACTTTATTATAATAGACTATGACTTTCATCAACTAATAGTGTTTTTTAGGACTTGGAATTAATTTTGCTTTTAATTCCTTAAATATAATGGAGAAATAAAAGTCCTTTTCATCATTTCTGAGATCTGGAACCACAGAGTATGCATAATTCTCTAGGACAACAGATTATATTATCTTTTCTGAGGAAATAAAAAAAGATTTTTTTCAGAATTAACATTATATTAAGAAGTGAGCTTTTCATGAAAAAGAACACTATTTTAGCTTAATTAAAAGTATTTTTAAGCTTGTTTTTCTAAATAAAGGTTTACGTGTTATACAGATGGATTTTATATGTTTATGTGTATGTATTTTTTATTTTATGTCTTGTAAGACATTTAATATAAGAATAAAATTATAGCAAATGTTATAGAAGTTAAAATAATGGTTCAGCGTACTATGATCTTGCAGTGCTTCATCGTCCCTATCAAAGCAGATAAATAAGAAGCTGCTCTTTGCTTCAGCAAAAGAAAATGAAAAACAAAAGAAAAGAAAACACTACATCCTTGCACATCTTTCAAGAACAGAAAATAAGTCAAAACCCAGTAGACACAACTTGACTTCCTGCCTCATTCTGTCTAACAATTAAATAGTCCAGTCCTTCTGAACGATTAATAATTTTTTTATTATCAAGTTTAATTCTTTGAAGTCAAACAAAAGAGGAGAGAATTTGTAGGTTGTTCTCTTAAGAAGTCTTGCAAAAAACGAACTGTGAAAAATAACTAAAATTTAGTGAAAATACCTAAAAATACCAGGGGTTTAATATGCAGGACAGACTGCAACATCACTGAATAATTTCAATTTCAGTATTCTTTCTTTATGAATGTGTACATATATTTGATCAGTTTAGGTTTGGAGTTACCAGGGTTGCTAACAATAAAAAGCAGTTGGACCTAATGAACTGGGAGCTCCCCTTCTTCCTGAAGTTTTGCAGTTATTTTTTTAATTGCTTGCTTCCTTTGTATAATAAATATGCATTTAAATAATTTGAGGTAGCATGGATATCTAAGTAAGTGAGAGATCCATGGGAGATTGGGATGAATTGACTATAATTGTCTTGGAGTTTTGATGCCTGGTAGGTACTATATGTATTTAGTAACATATTCTGGTTTTTTGTTTCTCCTTTTTTAATTACAGATCGAGCCTAGTTAAAGGCAGAACTTGAGTTTTGTCTGTAGATTTCGTAGGCTTTTTAATTAATTATACACCTCATTAGTTTTTAAATTACAGTTGAACAAAGACAATGACTGATAAGAAAAATATGGATTTTTTGTTTGTTTGCTTTGGGCTTAATATGAATGAGGCTCAAGTATGTTCTATATTTGGATACGGGTATTGTTTGTGTTTTGAATAGATCATGATTAGTAATTAAGTATGCAGAAAAGTACAGTCCACAGATAAATCGGAGAGTATTTGCTATTGTATCGCATTTTTGTACTAAAAGATGTTTGTTTATCTTTCTTCAACATTTGCGTTTGTATTCTCATCACTCAGGTAATTTCACAGCTTCGGATCCTGAGCAGGTCAGTAACTGCTGGCTGCAAATTTGACAGAGAAATATGGTCTACTGAACTCTCTCCTGTTCTCAACCTGTGGAAGAAACTTAATCAGGTAGGAAAGTAGCTAATTTGAAAATACAACTTTTTTTTTCCCAGTAACTATATTAAAATGAAGGTCTAGGGAATTATCTTGAATACTGAAATATAAGAAGTGAAAAAGTAAATGAATTGTATTTGAGTTGCAAAGTACAATATTACATGTATGTAATTAGCTATGAAGTCTGTATGTGGGATAACAGGCTATCACTTTTTTCTCCATATGGAGGTGAGACCATAGTCACAGATGAGATTAAAAGCTTGTATGTGTTTCCAAGAATGCTAATATATTTTAGATTTGAATGTAGTCTCTTCATTTCTGTAATATTCACAAAGCGGTTTAATGATTTTAAATACTAAATTAAGTTTTTCCTGTATAATACTAAAATACGGTACTAGCTTTAAATTGAGGTTCATTAAAATCCTTGCTACAGTGCTTGCAATATCCAATATCACTTCCTTTTTGTTCCTTTGTTCTGGTTTGTTTTGGTTTGGAGGTGTTGGTTTTTTTTACATAGATAGTAAAGCTTGATTCCCAGTCATTGAATTCTTATTGTGGGTATCCGTTTAGCTGTAATGTGTGCGAATTCTCTTTGAAATGCAGATACTATGCATACTTGGGAAGGATCCCTCTCACCTCATACTAGGTGCCTCCTAGACATTTTTCTCCTTAGCAATAACTAATAGATCACAGACGTTGTGGCCCAAAAACGTCTTGTACACAACAACATTGGAATGAGAAAAATCTTTCACTTACTGAAATAACCACATGAAGAAGTAACATGAGGTGCACATTAGGATTTGCCATCACATTTTGAAATCTCTCATTAAATTCTCATTTAATCCATGCTAAGTGTATGGTATGTCATGTTTTTGTCAAAATAATCTTTTGGTACTAGATAACTTCATGTTGAAATCTGTGGCCTCTGAACATGGACTGCTATTAACCAGGGCTGTGATGCTGTAAGAAAAAGCAGTATTATTTCAATGTGACGCCTTCCATTATATCTTACTGATTAGAGTTAAATATACCCTTAGGCCTGCAAACCTTCCTTACAAGAGCTCAGATGAAACTGTTGCATATGCGTATACATACACAATCAGAAAACGAGATTTTGATTGTAGTGTTTGGAAGACTGATAAATGAGGCCAGTTTTAAACAGTAAAACAAAACTGCATTACATTAATACTCATTAACAGCACATATTGCTGATGGCTAGTTCTTTATCATTATTAATCATTACCACTGCAAATTCAAAGTACCTATTCTTTGCTACCATTGCCCTCAAATCTAAGATGTCCTTTCATATGAGTTTTCAGCCCTTACCTCTGTTCCTAAGCTACAGGCTGGGTGATGGTTTATTTTTCAGGCTGTAGCAGGTACCTTATTCTGTAACTTGACTGTTTTGCTTTCCTGTTTAATTGCCTCTTCTTGTCTTGAAGCAAAAGCAATCTAGTTACTTCTTAATGTTTCCCTTCCTCAATGACCAGTAGGTTGCCATCAGATTGTTGTTTATAATTCTCAGGCCTCTCTTTTCAACCTGTACCCATACTTCCAAGATGTTGGCTATTATCCCATGCTTCAACTTCACATCATAAGAGAAGACACCTGGTACTGAATTCCACTTCAAAGAGCAAGCTCTCTTAACAAGTTGATAACAAGTCTGGAAGGCCACTAGTGTGGCTTGTTCTTAGCAAGAGCAATTTTATTTTTACAGGACCACTGGGTACAAAAATTTTATATATTGTTTGTTATGCTTATTGTATTATGTTTGAGTTCAAAAAAAGCTAATATTAATTAAAACTTGTGCTTAGTGTGCAGTACTTCTATGGATGCAGGAGGCCTCTAGTTTAGCTAGAGAAGCAGTCTGTTCACTAAGGATTAGCATCAATTTGACTGATTTAGAATGTCTGGGTAATCTCTGGCTATAATCCCTTGCCACTGACCGTGCTGCCATTCTTCAGTTTCCTCCTGTGAGTCACCCTGTAGCTTCTCTGGTTCAGAAAACTGAGTGGACAGTTTCTTTCTGACTTTTTAATTTGTTGGTTTGAAAATAGCCATTTTTTACCACACTGTATCCGAGAACTTTCTTTAGAGATGTAAAATGCTGTCTTCGATCGATGCTGTCATAAGGGCTCGATTTGATTTCCTAAAAATTAGGCTTCTAGCACTATATAAGAAACCATCAAATATTCATGGCCTCGCAGATATTACACAGAATCTTCATGAGACCTGTGATCTGCCAGAGTAGCATCTAGAGGCAGAATGAGACATCTCAAATGTCACTAGATGCCTGCCTGAGTCAAGCCTGTGGTGCCTATCTATTCTTTGGCTTAATTTTAAATACAGGAAAATGAATTATGCAATATTTATGCGTTCTGTCCTCCTCCTCTCCCAATATTTGTAGAGTCACAATATGCATCTGGGTTTGACCTACATTTTTACTGCTCATGATATCTAAATAAAAAAGACTCCTATATAATCTTGATTTTTTTTGATTTTCTAACATTTTTATTAATTTCTTTATCTTTTGAAGATCTTCTTTAGCATAGGATGACCTCTGACCTTCTGTGGGGTTT
The DNA here is from genome assembly GCA_013398915.1 of Dromas ardeola. Lineage (NCBI taxonomy): Eukaryota > Metazoa > Chordata > Aves > Charadriiformes > Dromadidae > Dromas > Dromas ardeola. The sequence goes on from VYZM01000583.1 coordinate 133,908, forward strand.
TTTTGGGGGACATCTGTTTGAGTGTTTCAAAAAATTTAAATAATAATGCCCTTTATAAAATTTAGTTTTCATAGTCTGTTCAAAAAATTCTTGCTTTAAGGTTTGAAAAAGTGTAGGCATCTTTAAAAATCTTTAAAAATTCTGCATACATTACATACACTTCTACATTCTAATTTGTAATTGATAGCTCAATGAAGGCATCATGTTTGTTTTCAGAAGTTTTAAATTAAGACGTGGGAATTGGAATGAAGAAAATAGTTGAATTGCTGCTTAAGTTAACAACCATACATTATTTTATTGATGCATGAATCGGCACAGAATACAATAAAATGATTTCCCATGTATGAAGAAGTAAAATCACAAAAACTATCTATTCCTGAAGTCTGTATAAAATTTTTTTCCCCTCAATTTTGGAAGCCTTTACATTTAGCTGCAGACTCTTTATTATAGAATCATAAAGTCATAGAATAGTTTGGGTTGGAAAGGATGTTTAAAGATATCTAGTCCAACCCCCCGCCACAGACAGGGACATCTTTCATTAGATTAGGTTGCTCAAAGCCCTGTCCAACTTGACCTTAAACAATTCCAGGGATGGGGCATCCACAGCTTCCCTGGTCAATCTGTTCAAGTGTCTTACCACCCGCATCATAAAAAATGTCTTCCTTATATCCAGTCTAAATTTACCCTCTTTCAGTTTAAAACCATTGCCCCTTGTCCTGTCAGTTCCGTCTGTTTTATAAGCCCTCTTTACATATTGGAAGGCCATAACAAGGTCTCCCTGGAACCTTCTCTTCTCCAGGCTGAGCAACCCCAACTCTCTCAGCCTGTCCTTACAGGAGAGGTGCTCCAGCCCTCTCATCATTTTCATGGCCCTTCTCTGGACCATCTGGGATACAGTACTCCAGGTGGGGTCTCACCTGAGCAGAGTAGAGGGTCAGAATCACCTCCCTTGACCTGCTGGACTCGCTGCTTTTGATGCAGCCCAGGATGCAGTTGGCTTTCTGGGCTGCAAGTGCACATTGCTGGCTCTTGTCCAGCTTTTCATCCACTGGTATCCCCAAGTCCTTCTCAGCAGGGCTGCACTCATTCTCGTCATCCCCCAACCTGTATTGATACCAGGGATTGCCCTGACCCAGGAGCACGACCTTGCATTTGGCCTTGTTGAACTCCATGAGGTGGTTGTTGTTGTTATTACTATTATCTTCTTTATCTATTGGATGCAGACAGTCATAAAGTAGCAGCAGATGGGATAGCTGCTGACAATGCCTTCCATTTTATTTACAAGAAGCAAATATTAGTCTTCTACCTGTCAAATGTACTTATCACTAAGGGTAGTTGGAAATAATGGTCAAATATCTGTTTCAAACTACTGAAACTCAAGAAGCGCCCAGTATAGATCTGAATTGAATCTAGCTAATCTATTTATAAATTCAAAGCTGTATTTAAAATCAGCTACTTTTTATTCCAGAGGCAAAAAACTCTCAGAAGCTTGTTAATATTTAGACAAAGATTAAGTATGTTTTTAAACATTTTTATTCTAGTGCTGAGTATGTAAATGAAGGATTAACTCAAAAAGGATTATCTTACAAATACCTTGAAAATAGTTATTGTACATCTAAGCGGTGATGCTTCTGAAGGATACAAAATTTACTACTTGACATGGGTTTGTCCTGTAGAATTTATATTGGAGTAACTGATCATAATCTTTAAGCGTGGACATATTTTTGTCTGTACACTCTCAATACTGTGTGGTGATCACTTTTGTGTTTTGTAATCTAGTGTTCAAGTTTAGATAAAATAGCATTTGACTGTGCATTTCTCTGGACTGAACATCAGCGTTTCATCGTACAAAAATCAGTCCAAATAATTTACAGTATCTAATACAGGTAAATTGACAGAATGTCTATGGAATTTATGTAGTAAATGAATTTCGGAAATCAGTGATAAAACAAAAATTTTACCTAATATTGGACAACATTTCACAAATCTGTAAATGGACAGTTTAACTTCTTAGTGATGTCCCCACTGAAGAATTACACCACATTAAAGTGTGTAAAATAATACTTGTATTTTTTCATGAGTGCAAATTTTAATCTCTCAATCAATAGTATTGAGTGCAGCTAACAGAGGCAGCAAATGTTGGCACAGCAGTTTGTGCAAAAGAGCTTGCAGAAAACCAGCAACTTTGCTCAGTGGAGGATACACCTTCTCAGCAACCATAGTGACGTGCCACAGGGCACAGTCCCCAGCTGCTGTTGGAGCGATGGACCCTTTGAGATATGAGATCTTTGACTCAGAGCTGCAGAAGGAGGATGGAGCTCTGCAGCTCTTGAGCTACAGGGAGTACCTGATGCCTCTTCCTTAGGCTGGGGCAGCAGGAGGTGGTCTTCTAACCTGCAGGAGGTGTACTTGTTGAGGATCTGCGTCATCAAATTAAGGAGCTGTGAGAGGAGGAGGTCAGTAGACTTTGCAGCATCAGAAATAGATTAGCCGGATCTTTTCTGAGACGCTGCAGCCTGAAGAGCTAAGCCTCTGACGTTCCTGAAGGCGGAGTCTGCGTCTGTTGGGGTAGGAAGTAAAGACTTGCAGGATGGCAAAGGCTGGAAGCTTGTGCAGGGATGGGGTTAGGGAAGCCAGAGCATATCTGGAGCTGAAGCTGGTGAGGGATGTGAAGAGCTGTACTGGCATACTGGGTCTGGCTGGGGTGGAGTTAACTTTCCTCATAGCAGTGGATATAGTGCTGTACTTCGCACTTGTGGCTAGAACTGTGCTGATAAGACCATGAGTATTTTGGCTGTTACTGAGCAGTGCTCGCACAGCATCAAGACTTTCTCTACAACCTCCCACCCCCAAGAAAAGCTGGTAGGCTGAGGGTGGGCAAGAGATTGGGAGGGGACATAGCTGGGACAGCTGATCCAAACTGACTGAAGGGCTATTTCATAACATGTGACATCATGCTCAGTGATAAAAGCTAAGAGAAAGGCTGGGGCAGGGGTGGCATTCGTTATTAAGGCGCTTGTCTTCTGAAGCAACCACTGTGCACAGAGGTCCTGCCTCCCAGGAAGTGGCTGGGCATTGCCTGCTGATAGGAAGTAGAAAATAAATCTCCTTTGGTTTTGCTTTGCTTCCTCATGCAACCTTTGGCTTTCTTTTTCATCTTATTTTCTCCCCCTGTCCTGCTGAGGAGGGGATTGATAGAGTGGCTTGGTGGGCACCTGACAGCCAGCCAAGGTCAACCTACCAGAACTGTCTATGGCTGGGATGGAGTTAACTTTCCAGCCTGTAATTTAACAGCAGGTGTGGTGCTGTTAACCCATCACAACAGCAACAAAATGAAGACTAGGAAAAGTGTAGGTCTACTACTGAATGGAGATGAGGACTCGGCCACAGAGGACATCTGAAGTACTAAGTGCCTTTATGGCCTCTGTTTACTGGTAAGTCTGGCCTTTGCCAACCCCAGGTTGCAGCTGGCAAAGTACAGAGCAAGGAAGACTTACCCTTGGGAGAAGAGGATCAGGTTGGGGAGTGTTTAAATAAACTGAATGTAAACAAATCCACAGACCTCGTGGGATGCACCTGTGAGTGCTGAGGGAGATGGCTGGTGCCGTTGTGGGCAGCTCTCAGTTATCTTTGAAAGATCAGTAGGATTGGGCGGAGATTCCTGAGGGCTGGAAGAAAGCAGATGTCACTTCCTTTAAGAAGGGAAAAACGGGGGATCCAGAGGACAATAGGTCAGTTAGCCTCACCTGGGAAGGTGATTGAGCTAATAGTCCTGGAAACAATTTTCAAGGGTCATTAAGGTGATTAGGGGGCAAGAGCATCTGTTGTACAAGAAGAGACTGAGAGGACTGGGAATATTGAGTCTGGGGAAGACAAGGCAAGAAGGACTGGGGGGAATCTTTATTATTTAGTGTGTATTAGCTTGTGGGAAGGAGCAAAGGAGACAGAGCCAGACGTTCCTCAGTGGTGTCCTGTGACAGGACGAGAGGCCATGGGCACAAACTGACATACAGGAAATGCCATTTAAACATAAGAAAAAACTTTTTACTATGAAGGTGGTCGAACACTGGAACAGGTTGCCCAGAGAGGTTGTGGAGTCTCTGTCTTTGGAGATATAGAAAGCCTGACTGGATACAGTTCTGGGCAACCTGCTGTAGGTTTGAGCAGAGAGTTGGACTAGACAATCTGCAGAGGTTCCTTCCAACCTCATCTATTTTGTGATGCTTTGAATAGTAGTCCTCTGTGGTCAGTTTTCAGAGGTATCACAGTCTTTGTGGCCCAACAGCAAAAATGGCAGATGTGTATTGGAAATTTTAGCTTTTTCATTTTAGATATTTTGAAATGGGAAATAATTGTTATATATTAATACAGTAAAGAGGACCTATATGTTGTTACTTTTTCAGAAATATTTCTAGAAATTGCCTCCTTTTTCCTCTCACTGGCATACATTTGCAAAGCCCTGTTAAATGTTACTACCAATTATTCAGACGTTCTGAAATTTTTGAGCTGGGGAATTTATTATTCTAATTATATAATACTCATATGCTTATATAATATTATATATAGTAATGATATTCTTACTGTATTAATACTCAGATTATATTAATACTCAGATGCTCAGTATAAGTTTGCACAAAAGACTGTTTACTTGAAAAAGTGAAGCTATCACTGAATAACTGATCAAACAAATGTTACACAAATTTAAAAAAAACGTTGCTTGATGTGGAAGGATGGCCCACTACAACTGTTGGCCAGGTCTGGGCCACCAGAATAATTCAACCAGCCTGTGTCCTGGTGCCTGTCCTCTTCCCACATAGCCTTCTGACATGACAGAACGTAGATCAGGATGTGTATAAGCACTTCATTGCCACATAACTGGATCAGTTGGAAATCACTGTCCAATGGAATTCAGGCGTTGCCCATCATATAATAGTTTTCAGAAAACCAAAAAAAATACCAGGATGCAATGGGGCTGCATAAGTGTTTTGTCATGTCCAAATGTCTATTTGTCGTGGGTAGAGAGAGAAAGGAATCAGTGCTGTATTTTTGTTGCAAGGTGAATGTATTTTCTGCCTTATTTCAGGAAAATTCTTTAGTACCTCTGTGAACGTTAGAAGGCCACCCCCATAATAAAAATTTGGAAGCAACTGCTTCAAAATTATTTTTGCTGAATATATAATCATAAGCTGTCATGACATGTTCTGCCTTATCTTTTATTGTGTTTGTAAATTGAAGGCTAACTAATTATTTTCATAAAGTTGCATAATGCTGCAAAGCAATGGCAAAAATAGTTTTGAAAATTAATGGGTTGTTGCTCTTTTACCTAAAACATTAGGAACCTCAGCTTTAACAAAAGAACAGTGTTTTTTTCACCAAGGAAAATCAGTGAAGCAGAAAGATAGAGTCATTCTTGTATTTTCAACAATGAAAGATTTGTGTAATAAACCGTGGGGCTAATATCTAAAATAATAGGCAGAGAGACTTGGAGGAGGAGGCAGAATAGGTACATCAAAAGGCCAATGGAGATTTCTAAAACCCAAATAACACCACCAAAACTGAATTTTGAATCAAATGCAGAACTAGTTAGTGGAGGTATATGAGTTCATTTTCATTATATTTGTTACATTTCTGAGGGGTCAGTTTTCTGAACATACTGGAGTTTGAAAAAGCTTGAGTTTAGGACAGTAATGAAGGAAAGCTCTGGAGCAGCTTAGGTGTGACTATAGGAAGTCTTACATTGTACTGAGATAGTAACAAGTACAGAAGTGAAAGAGGGAATATGATCAAAGTCTCAAAATACAGCTAATTTAATATTGGTAGCATAATATAGTATTTAATGTTAGAGATTAGAACCTGTCTTCAGTTTCTTACGATTAGGAATAGCAGTCAGTACTTCAACAGTTCTTCATCTTAATTCCCAAGCAGGTCATAAGGTTATTTTTAAAGCTGATATGAGTTACATACATAATGGATTTTAAGGGAATGTGATAGAACATTAAATGTATAAGCTGATATCGGTATTCGCATTTAATTTTCCTACAAAAATGACAGATGGGTTGTTTTAATAAATTCTCAGGAGAAAGCATTAAAAAGAGTGATGAAATGAATATGCAATTCATAGGAGACTGTTATATAAAGGACAGTATTGAAGAACTTAGAGGCCTTCTCTTTCAGTAAATTCTTCGTGAATTAAGACAGTATATGTGAAAGTCTGAGCAAAGCTTGCAAGTTGCAGTGTCTTTGGTCTTCCTTTTTCATGCCATTAAATACTCCAATAAGAAATTATCAACTAGCTTGTGCTAGTTTTACATTACAGTTTATATATATACTCAACAAACTATGTCTCAGAAAAATTGAAGCTAAACTGTTACTGTGATTTCAGAATGCATGCAGAGACAAAATACAAAACATCACATTTCTGAATACTCTATTTTTCTTACGCTTTGAACAGTAATTAATTTTGTTGTATACCTTTTTAATAACATGGGAGGGAAGAGCTTATCCTTCTTTTTTTTCTGTCAGTCATAAACCAAAGTATCTGTATTACTCTTTCGCTTATCTTTTCTCATATTTTTGCTTAGTAGTTGAGGGTGGTATGAAGTTGAAATGAAAAACATGTGAAAGTTCTGACAAACTTACAGTGCCTGGGAATGATTATGGAAGCAAACATCCTGTGCGTTCTGGAAAGCAAGATGCCATGAAACAGTTCAGAAGTTTATTTAACCTGAAAAAAGTAAAAAATATTTGTTATTTTAAGAAGAGGTACTTCAGATAAAGTAAAATCTGATTTTACCTTTAATAAATTTCTAGAAATTGAAATAGCAAAACATTTTTTTTCCCAAAGGCTAGGGTTTTCTTTTTGCCTTTGTGCCTTGTAGAATTTTCCAATAAAGGTTTAAACTCCATAACGAATTCAGTGCACCATCTTGTCATATGGCAGGTTGGCAGTTTCAGAACACATGCTAAAACATATTTATGTAATAAGCTGCATATGAATTAAGGTTTGCAGAATTATACCATCTCTTGAAATTATTGAATAAATTTGGATTTTCAGTGGCTGTAGTGGAATGGAAGTAAGTAATAAAAATGTCAGTGTGACAGCAGCAGTACCTCTCAGAGTCTGAGGTACTCGGGATATACACATAATATTATATTTATTTTGTATTTATTATTTATTTGTATTTAATTTGCTTCCAGGTTGAACTAGTCTTATCAAAGCAAGAGCTGTATCTGGCAGCTGGTTTATAGTACCCATATATAGTATAGTATATACAGTCTTGTTATGCTGAGTACACTACTGTTTTTTATATTGACACATTAACACAGTGATTCATCTAAGTGAAGATTTTTCATAAATTCCAGTACTTTTGAAGTAATTGGGTAGACAGGTTTGTCTCAGAAGAGTGGTGCCTTTATTGAACATTTCATGGACAATACTGAAACTATCATTATAGTTTTAATCCAGTGTCAGGGAAGGGGAGATACCTGAATTACTTCAAAGCTAACAAGGTCATATGAAGTATTACAAATTGAACAAATAATATGTTGTGTAAAATAATAGTTTCCCTGAGTTTATTAACTGGACATCATGTGTTCTTTTTTTAGAATTCTAACCTGATTCATCAGAAGGTGTCTCCTCCTGTGGAGCAACAAGGATCTCCAATCTTATCATTCATTACTCTGGAACAATTCAATGCCATTCGCCTTGTACAAAGTGTCCATCAGTCACTTGCTGCTTTAAGTAAAGTCATCAGAGGTACCTCATTACTGAGTTCTGAAGTACAAAGACTAGCAAGTGCTCTGCTAAATCAAAAGGTAAGTCATTTTGTCATGAATATACATTATAAAAAATGAAAAAAAAACAAGGAAACTGAATAAAATTCTGATGCATATTTTCATGTCACCATTTGTTCTAAGTTCTTTTATTGATAGAGACTCTAAAATGGAGTTCGTGTATTGATACTGACTCTAAAACAGAACCATGTTGTTTCTGGAATGAAAAGCCAGAAAAATGTTGCTTTAAGTACTTGCAGAAGCTTCTGAGTATATTGTACTTTCATCAAGCTTTCTCTTAAGGACAAAACCAGTAAGATTAGAAGTTGTGGAATACTATTTCCATTTCAAATACCAAATCATGCTCGATAAGTCGAATATATTAGCCAGTAGAACATGTAAATCTGTCCTTTTCCTTCCTTTTTACAGTTTTTTTAAAATTTAAGTGTTACTGCAGTTGTAATCACAATTTGCTCTGTGCATTATTTGGTATGGATTACTGCCCGATGACACCAGACGCACGGTGCTTACCATATCAACCTGTCATCTCACTCTATGAGAAAAGCAACCAAAATTTGTATGTGTACTTTCTCCATGTTTTCTGGCAGAAAACTGGGCATGTTTATAAACTGATACAATTAGTGACTGCAAATTTACATGCTCTGTTATTAATAGCTGGACAATTGGATTCCAAAGATAGTCAAACATTGGCGTGAAACTCTGTGGTTTTGTTTCACCTGCAGCAATTGATGAATTGTGTTGTTGCTTGTGCGTAGATATTGATTGGCCCTACAATGAACGGTATCTTCTATTAACATCTTGTTTATCTTCATGTGAGGAACAAGTACTGTTAAAAAGATTGTTATGCATTTATTGATCTATCAAATTTCTAATTAAAACAATAATTAAATTCTTTGTCTTTTCAGATTCACAAGACAGCATTTGTTAGCAAAATTGCAGTAGAATTAGCATAAATAAACATTTTCATGTTAGCAATCTCATTGCCTTTTTAAACACGTTTTGACTGTGTGGTAGAAATTGGTGCTAAGTACAAGTCGTAGTGAATTCAAATGATACATGTAATGGCCATTTTTTAGTATTTACACTTATATTTCTTGTTACTGAGCAAGAGAGTATGGCTTGCTTGTGTGCTTAAGTCACACTCAAATTGGAAGCAGCAGGAACTATGAAGCTGATCACTGTTACAAAAATGTACTTAAAGATTCTATGCATTTTTATCTCTCACAAACATCAGTTCGGTGCTTCCTGATATATTGAACAAAGTGTTTCTGGCATTTCGTCTGCTTACTTACCCACTTACCTTGACACAGATCACTTTATTGCATTGTGACGATAAAGCAATCTTTTCAGCAGCTCCCCAGAGAGGTTAATGCTACGCTCTTGGCATGGCAGCTAAACCTCACCATATTTGTCATCTTAAAGTCGTTTGTTTCATGGATTTTCTATACACTGTTCTTGTTAAGTTTAGCGTGGTCACATGTTGCATAATAAAGGACTATTTTTAAAAACTCGTATTTTGAAAGCACCACAGTTGTAGTTCTTTTAAGATTATAGCAGCTGAAGATGCTGCTAGATTACCAACAGAAATGTGAAACTCAATGAATGTATGACTTCTGATGGTTTCAGCAATGTGTCTTATTTGTGCAAAATTGATATATTAGTGTACATCTGAAATATGCTTCCGTAGTTACAATTAGCTAAGCTATTACTTTAGACTTAAAGTAATTTAGAGTGACATGTTAGCAACATTGGGCAAATACGTTCTAAATGATCAATTAATGAGCTGCCTGCAAATGCATATCTAGCAAACGAGTCTGCAAAAATGCGAGGATAATAGTTTCAAATACAAAATTTTTTCAAAAAAATCATAATTATGCAAAAAGCATGCGTTTATCTGTGCTTTATTGTCTTGTATGTACTCCAGTTTATTAAATTGATTATTAATTAGTGTCTACGGATCCAGGTATTTTCTGGTTTTTATCTATAAAAGGTACACATGGAGTATTTACTTTGAAACATACTCTTTCTTATGAACTTCTGTGATCAGCTTCTGAAAATCTGTTCACCACATGCTATTAGATTGTGAACCTCCTTGTAAATACAGCTGTAAATGTTAAACAGTATAAACTGTTTATTCTGCTCAGCATCTTCAGCATTGTGCAATATTCCCCAGGTAATGATTTACATCAATTCTATTTCATTTAAGTAGGAGAATCTTGCAGAGTCAATTTCAGTGTGCTTTACAGATTCCTGTAGAGCAGCTACAATTAATGTTTTTATCCTTATTTTATAAGGAGGAAATCTAACAGAGGATCTTTTAAATCTTTCTTTTTGAAATCAATGAGAAATTCGTATGGAGAGGTCTTGCAGGATTTTATTCTCAGATGGTGTTCTACAAACACTTTAAGATGATGAGAAAATAATCGTGCAGAGGAATTGTACCACGTTCACTTTGCCACAGAGCCACACAACTGCATGCTCAAGTCTGAGGAGGCAGCAGCAAAGGAGTTGGGAACCTGTGGCTGCAGCTGAAAGATGGCATTGTGGCTTTCGGAGAAAGAATGAACTTGGGCCTTTTTAAAGTGTTTGTGGAACCTACTGGTATTTCACAGAATCACAGAATGGTGGGGGTTGGAAGGGCCCTCGGGAGATCATCTAGTCCACCCCCCCTGCCAGAGCAGGGTCACCTTAGAGCAGGTGGCACAGGAACGCGTCCAGGCGGGTTTTGAATGTCTCCAGAGATGGAGACTCCACCACCTCTCTGGGCAGCCTGTGCCAGGGCTCTGCCACCCTCAAAGTAAAGAAGTTCCTCCTCACGTTGAGATGGAACTTTCTATGCTCAAGTTTGTGCTTGTCACCGGGCACCACAGAAAAGAGCCTGGCCTCATCCTCCTGACATCCACCCTTTAAGTATTTATAGGCATTGATAAGATCCCCCCTCAGTCTTCTCTTTTCCAGACTGAAAAGACCCAAGTCCCTCAGCCTTTCTTCATAAGAGAGGTGTTCCAGTCCCCTAATCATCTTTGTAGCCCTAATTGAGTAATTTCCTTATTGAGTAGCAGAGGCTCTTGTAAGTTCTCCATCAGCACTGTATCTCTGTGGGACATATAAAGAATTTGCAGGAATATGACCTTCCTATTAGTGGCTGTATGCTTTGATCATTGTATTACTTGTATTGCCTTTTTAATTTGTGAATATATTTGATCTCTGAATTATTTAATTTCATTCAAATTGCTAGCCTAGAGTGTAATAATGATGGTTTTGGAATGGATACTTTCAGTAAATACATTTTTATTTCAGTGTCCCCTCGCATGGCAAAGCAAGTGGGAAGGTCCAGAAGATCCTTTGCAATATCTTAGAAGTCTTGTTGCTCGAGCACTTGCTATACAGGTAATTTTAAAGAGTTATTTTACCTCAGTATGGTGGTGTTCAGTGACATGGTATATTATGTGAATTACACTATAGTAGGCCTTTCCAAACACAAATCACAAAAAGTTTTAGAAGATGTGTGAAAAGGCATATGAAAATTTAAAGATAGGTGAGAAATGTGAAGATGGTGGACTGAGCAATTTGAAGTCAGTAACTTTAAATGCAGTAATGTTGTTAGTTACTTCACAGTAGATTTAGATCTTAGATTTTAGTCGTTAGTCTTTTTGATGAACTGTGAGGGAAAAGACAGATTTATTTACTCAGATGAATCTTTACATCTAAGTCAAGACACACTCTTTAATCTGGTAGACACACACATATAAAGAGATAAAGTGAAGCAATTCTAATAGAAGTAAAGTAGAAATTAATAGAAGACTAGTCTTTGAAGCAAATAAAGACAACATCTGTAGAGTCTGACAACAGCTCTGTCAATCTACAGTCTTACAGTGAAGAAGAAAATTTTTAGTTAAGGTAAATCTATCTATATTTTGATTAACAGCAGAGGAATATATAGGATAATAGGCAGACAACTAAAAAAGTAGTTTATTTAAATTAATTAGTATTTAAGGAAACAGATTTCATCATGTTGGATACATAGAGAGGGAACTGCAAGAACCTTCCAGAAAGAAAGATTCCTTTAGGAGGGACAGATCTTCTATTACCACTAGACAAGAAATTGAAAGCTGCTGGTTTTGACCCCGATTAACAGAGTCTTGTACAGTGGGATATGAAGAAAATTTCTGTGAACAGTAGTGCTGACTGTCAGATTAAGAAGGAAGATTTGAGGGGAACATGATTTCTAGGCATTAGTTTTTCTAAAGAAACTATCAAATGGATGGTTCCGAATTACTCATAAGATTCTCATTACACAAACCATTTATTTTGGCTAATGCTTAATTTTTCTTTATCCTTTCCTTCACAAAAAGGCTCAAATTATAAACAATAAAGCATAAATATATATAGCAACAAGTCATAATGCATGTTCAGATGTTATGTTGGTCATCTAACTAGAGTTGAACTTTGTCCCTTCTGACTGACTATTGTAGTCATTATTATTGAAAAAACATCACTTGTGGCTGAGTCAGCAGTGTTCATAATCTTCAAGAGTACCTTGCACCTGGTGACTTCTACCTTTATTTGGTTGTGACCAAACTGCATATGATTTTCCTCACTTACGTGAATTTTTTTTAATGGAAGCCTGAGATTAGAGTTCAAGCTTCTGTGTGGAATGCACCTCCTACACAAAGTGGAGATAAAGTAGCAGAGTGTAACAGGATCAAATTAGTGTTAACAGTAATGATTTTTCAATCAAGCAAATCCAAAATTTTTATTACTCCAGTCAACTATGGGCAAATGTGCTGCATTATATTACTATGATAGTAATCTTCCTTTTTCATTGTTCAAACTGCTGACAATATTGTACATTTGGATTACTCATTTTTATGTAAAATTATTATGAAGAAATAATTTACAATTTTAAACACCTATTTACTGTAAGAGAGGAACAGATTCTTAAGGCACAGCTTTACACTAGATATTTAACTGTAATGTTTTTGTTAGCGACAATAGAAAGTAGTGACAGATGACCAGATACTGGTTATTATATTTTTTCTATGACTTTTTTTGGTGTCAAATATGTAATACAGTTGTATTTGAAGCAATTTTTAATAATACATTATCAGTCCATTTTGCTTCTCAATCTTCTAGTCAGATCATACCTGAAATACAATTTATATGTTTTTATTTCTGTATGTATTTTACCAGAAAATGTTGATTATTTCTAATTCTGCATTTCAGTTGAATCATCTTTTTCCTTAAATGTGATTCCAATTCATGTCTGTGCATATTACACCAATATTTTGATTAGCCTTGATTATTTTTTAATTAACTTTCCTTTTTAGCGACTTTTCATTATTGATTTTATAAATGTAATTTATCAGTAGTTAATTATGAACTTAGTATTCAGAAACTCAATAAAGGCTTCAATGAAGATTTTCTCATAACTCTGAAAATTATCTTCAGATTTATATTTCAAGAAAGGTCGTATCTTGGATTGGTTTAGTTTTCTGTGATGAACTCTACCGTCATGTTTTTTTGATAGTTTCTCATACCTCCCTCCGTTTCATTCACTCTAAGATAATAACTTCTACCTTCAGTGTTGAGACAGGTTTGACTTTCAAGAGATAAATAGGAGACATTGAAACATCAAAGTTGTACTAAAAGATTGTGTCTACTAAGGATGCAGTTAAGTCTCTGCTTAGGTCATTAGTTAAAGGCTGCCTTGTCAAGATGTTTGCTGCCAGTGAAGAAAATAATAAAAGCAACCGCTTTGTTACAAACATTTAATGGGGATGGGGAGGAACCCAAAATATAGGCCTAGATGGTAGAATAATTATAGCAGAATTTGTAGAAGTGTAAAGATGTTCTACACAACAGCGGACAGAAAAACAACAGGTGTTTCATTTTCTCAGGTTTGAATTCACTCAGTAAAAGCAAAATAAAAGGAAATCTGCCTACTTAAGGTGTGAATAAATCAGTATATACATAATGCAATAGAGCCATGTTTTGCTGTGTATTATGTTGTGGTGATGGAGCGGATGGAAGTATGTGATTTCTGCCCAGGTGGAAGTTCTGATATTTGGACGTTAGCTTTTGCTTTAAATTAAAACAAAAAATCTGTGTATTGAACATTCTTCTAAAAAGAAGAATTCTGAAGACTTTCAACTAGCAATGCTGACATTGAACTTTACAATATCATGTTTCAGCTTGTCTGTCTACAGTGATTTATTTGCTATCAACGTTAAGATATGAAGCTTATGAATCATCATGGATCTTTGTGTTGGTTGTAATTCTTGGTCCTTATACTCCCAGCTTCCTCATGGTGGCATCTTAAATGTGTTCTGTGGTTTCCCTCTCTCGTGGTACATGATTTGGCTCAGCAATAATATACATCAGTGTATAATGGAATTTAAGTCCATCTCAGTCTGTAGATAAGTGTCTTCTCATGGCTATGAATGCCAGCAGAAGAGAAAGGGAGAGAGGAGACACAGAACTCCAGCTATTAAAGAGGCAAACCAGCAGCCCAGGCAAATGTCAGATGAATATCAACATTGAAAAAATGTTTCAGGTCAACAAATTGGAACTTACTTTTTGTTTCCACAAGAACTAAATAAAGACCTTAATTTCACTTCTTCCAAAAGAACCCAAATCCTCTTATTCCAACAAGACCGTATATTTTAAATGAAAATATTTATTTAATTCTTTTAGACTGAGCTGCTTTTAAGTAATCTGTAAAAAGAGTTCTTCCTTTGGATCGCTGTTTGGTCAGACAGCTGCTAAAAGGCTCACAGCATACAGTGAAAATGAAAACTGTTTGACCTCAGAATCATAAACACTACTTTCAGAGTTCTAATCAAGGAAGTGTTTTTGAATATGGAAAATTTTGACTTGCATAATTTGTGAAAGTTTTTGTTGAAAATGTGTGTTTATCTATAAAGTACTCGTAATAGTGTATATAAAACTGTTATATTTAATATTTTATGAAGAGACTTGTATGTATCTCTCTGAGATACTGTTATCTCTTGTCCCCATCCATCCTGAGTGAAATCTAGGGTAGTAATATTTAATTTCAATACTAATTTCACCCCTTAGAATAACATTTTTATTATTTTACTACTCTTTTACTATCTTTGACTATGACTTTGTTTCTGTTTTGGAACCCTTACTGTTCCTCTGTTTCAACAATTAGGTCCCCAGAAAGATAGATTGGACTCCCAAGGTATATGAGGTTTGTACTCTTGGAAGCATGCTGAAGCTATTAGAAAACCTTCTGGGAACAGGAGACACAGGATTCTTCCTTCACACCCAATGCATCTAGGCAAAGGGTTCCATTTTCATTCACTAACAGGCAGAAAGTCTGCTCTTATAAAGCCAAGGAAGTCAAGTCCTCTCAGTTTTCACTGAGTTAAAGACCTCTGAGGACCAGCCTATAAATCAGTCTTAATGCAACCGTAGATGAAATGCATGTAAAATCTGAGAAATAGAGGCTGAGAGTGAATCCCAAAATAGGCACACCCGGATACTCTGTGCAGACACAGCCAGCCACACACAGGCTAATGGAGAGAGGAGGACAGTAACTTTACAGGCAGCTGCATAAACACAGACAGCATGAATAGCCCTGTCCTATTTCGGGGGTTCACTGCTCAAGGAAAACACCCTTCACAAGCCTTGCTGATTTTTGGTCTCTCCACTGCCTTGTTTCCAACCCCTCAGCCTGCAGCATGCAGCTCCCAGACCTCATCCTCTTGCTGACTGGTGCTGCTAGAAGTTTGCTGGTGGATTCCCTTCCCCCACATGGGGAACACACTTGCACACAAAAATAACTAAAAATAGAGCTTAAGAGGAGGATAGGACAGACTGGTGATTGGGTACAAGGTTGGCCAAAGTGTACTGACCAGCAGCCTCTCTATGTATGACCTGCCCTTTTATACCTCTCTATCTGTTTCCCCATTCCTGTTCATCTCCCATCCACCTTTACCCACCTTTGGTCCTTCCCATAATAAATATCATACAATCCCAGAATTGTCATGTTCGGTCCCCAGATTCACCCACTTGGGCACTCTGTAAGAAGCCCTATACCTCTTAAGTTGTAATCCTGCTTAGTTTGCATAGAATTTCAGAGTTTTTTCTGATAGATTGCCTCAGCAGGTTTTGCAGCAGGGACAATAGCTCAATGGTTTGTCTTTTATGGTCTTAGGAGCAGCTGACTCAGATGGATTAGGTTGACTGCGTTCCCCACCTTGTTTTTGTTCCTCTCATCACTCTCTGTTTGAACAGCTGTTATCTAGGTATCTGTACAGTGCAGAATACTTCAGATTCTAATATTAAAGAACAAAATTCACAAAAATATTGTGTTTTAAATACCCCCATTCCAGTATTTTAATTCAAAGTTCAGAATGCTATGAAAAATGCACCTTATTCTGAAGAACTAGTGTTTTTCTGTCGCTTTTCTTGGCTTCTCCTCTTCAGCTGTCATGAATATCAAAACAAAAATACAACTGCAGCTTTTGTAGCTGCTAATGTTGTCTGCTAAGAACCTGAGCCTGAATTGGGTCCCACAGCTCTCATCATGTTGCCGCATGATTTCACTTTGTTCAGAATTTATCAGACAGGATGTATCTTTCAAGACCTTTTATCTAAGTGATAACTGCTTGGTAAAAATTGGAAATTTGCAAGTACTGCTATAAAAATGTTGATGTTTTCTTTGTCTCTCATGTAATAGGCAAATTTGAAGCTCTGATAGATCCAACTGTCATATCATGTCCCTTTTTAATCACTGTTTCAGTTAGCTTATATTAATTAAGTAGTGGCCAGTATAAAGTAGTAGTGCTTTATAAAGATAAACCATCCAAACAGGATGCTACACGGAATATAAGATGAAAGTCTCAGACTTGCAGAGCTCATAGGAGTTGCCCATTGAAGTAAAGTCTAGATTCCAAGGAAGCTAAAGCAGAAGCTGAAGGATTTTTTACTCCTAGAGAGTTTGTGTACTCTTGTGACTTACAGAAAGCTGTGTTCATGCATGGGTGCCTGAGGTGGAAGGGTTCCTTTCATTTTCATTTTTGTTCTGTGCACCAATTCAAGACTTCACTTTCCAGAGGAACTGAAATCACTAGTTCTTGTAATGAAAGGATTCTTGTCCTGCAGAATACAGTGGGCCTTCAAACTACATCTGCAAACTTTTGCAGATTTAAGTGGAAATCTGCAGTTTTAAATGGAAATATTTTTTGGTTGTCAATGGGCAAGGATTATCTCAAGTTTTGGGAAAACAATTTGCTTTATGTGTGAAAAAAACAGTTTTTAAAAAGCAGCATTGAAAAAGGAAAGATATCTCAACAATCGAAACTCTTAGAATTCGAAGCACATTTTGTGAGAATGGCTATTCTTTTTTAATTATTAAGTACTACCATGTAAGCAGAAGTTTCAGCAGCTTCCTTTATCATACCACTACCCAGTTGTTCATCTCTCTGATTGTAGAATATTGATTGCAGAAGGTGATTACCCATAAAAATATTTTTGTAAGTGTTGCATAAAAAAGAAGAAAACCCCAGGTCGTTGTCTCTATGTACTTTCTGATTAAATATCTTATTTCCAAGAAAATTATCTTTTTTTCTAACCTTGGGTTAAATTTAAAAGAACTATATTTAGTGGTCTGTATTTTTTCTATGGATGCAAGTTAGTATTTATATAATCCATAAATTATAAGAAACCGTACCATGTGTTATATAAGATTTAAAGCTGTAGTTGATATGTTTTGCTTAATCTAATAAAATAACCAGCATTCATTGATTTTTCTCTTTAAGCTACAAAATAAATTTTCACAATACAGCAAGAAATCTGAAAAGATACAATGATAAGATGTTAATAAAACTATACATTTGAATTGTTAAAATTTAAAGTGTAGATTGCTCAGTTTCTAATAATTTGTTTTTCATCATGTCTCTTTATCGTGGATGAAGCTGTATGCAAAAGAGAAAGCAGAGTAAAATGGATAGACTTGTCTGACAAAAGCTCAAGCATAAAAAGGTTAATTATAGTACAAGTGATAGAAACGGATGTTGTTATCATTTGCATATGAAAATGAGTCTCCTTATGTTATGCTGTCAAAGACTTTGGTAATTTTAAATTCCAGCCATTAGTAAATGAGAAGGCTGCAACACGTGGTAATACACCAATTTTCAGGTACATTCCATCAATCTGCTTTCCTTTCTTCTAGACAACTTGGTTGAAGTAACTGGCTTTTCTAATTAGCATTATATTGACACAAATATTGTATCTACTAATAATTAGCAATCTATTCAAAATCCTTTATTGTTTATAATTTTGATTTCACAGTCATACATGCAGACGTAGAAATACATTTCTTTGAGTAATAAGACAGCTTTGTAACTAAAAACTACCCAGATGTGATCATGGTTCTGGTTTGAACTGTAGATGCTTTGGTGGGAACTGGCTCGGTGAAATAGCTTACAAAATATTTCATCTCTTGATTTGAGATTTTAATTGGTCAAGATCAATGGTAACATGTCCTGGGTTCAGGATGTAACTATTCCTCAGATAACATTTGCAAATATATATAAAAAAAATAAGCCCATTTTGTGGTAGAAACGCATTGCCATTCCACAAGCACGCATCATCCCTGATTAGCAGTCTTTTGGGTATTTCTTTAGGGAAAGGCAGAAATGTGCTTCGTGTTGACCTATCTTTCTCTTTTTGAAGGAATAGCTGAATTTGAAATGATAACGTAGTTTCATATTGTACTCCTGTACAAATATAAAAAAGATTCAATTTTTCAGAGCTGTTAAAGTTTCAGAGCTGTCATCTCAAGCTTAGTCTGTGAAGGAGAAGCTTCATGAGAGTAATTCTTCACGAAATCCTTGTTCATCTGTTGTGTGTGCAGTAATTTTACTCTTGGGAATTCACATTCAAATAAAGTAACCAGGGAGGATGCAGGTGCATTCAGCAGCTCTGTTATCATGACTGTATTTTAAAACTGGAGTAAACACAGAGGCATTTTGGTTTGGGGTTTTGGGGTTTTTTTTGGTCTTGGTCGAGTTGTTCTTGGTGCGGTCTTTGTCTCTAAATGTTCGGCAAGGTACATTATTGAGGAAAAAAGCCTCCAAACCTTAAGTCAAAGGAGAAGAGTTCTTATGAGGAATCTATGAACTCTTCTATGAATAGGAAGCCTAGATCCCCATTTTAGGCATGTCGGTGATGCTTAAAGGCAGGAAGGGTAAATTCCCTCCTGCTCTATAGTATGTTTACCAGTGTATTAAACTGAATACTATAAATAGTAACTTAATTAGAATGTGTGCCCTTAAATGGAGGAGCATGTATAAGAGCACGTTTGCAGGCAGTGATATTTTTACATTGTTAATTCCATGTAGTCATTTAGAGCTAAGAGAGTTATGATCCGATGAGGAATCTGTTCTCCACATCTGAGCTTGAGTTTGAAAATTCCCATCAGGTTTATTCTGTTGTACAGTGTTATATATGCTTTTGCTTACACATAAAATATAGTTTTTTATAGGTTCTCTATAATAACCATTTTCAATGTATGTAATTTCAACTATTTCATGATCCCATATGATAAATTTAATCAACTGAAATTATCTACTACCAGGCAAAAAGCAGTAAATAATTTCAAACTAAACTAAATATTGTTCATTATTCAGATGTGCAGATTATAAAGCTAGAAAAAAGATTTATTTGGTCATGTGTAGTCATGTATTTTATTCTTATCAGACTGAGAAAGTCAAAACTGGTGGTTTGAATATATCAAGAGAAGAATCCATCAAGTAAAAAATACAGTAAAATGCTAGTAGAATAATGAAAATAAAATTGTGTTGCTTAGCTGCAAATTTGTTAAAAATATGTGTCACTCATGATGTCATGATACTATAGAAAAGCAAAATTCTTAATGAACTTATTAAAGGTCAAAGGGACTTGATATTTCTTTGTATTCTGCACTTTTGAGGCCACATCTGAAGCACTTGTCCAGTTTTTGGCTGTTCAGTCAAAAAAAACGGTGCCCAGGTTGCACAGAGTGGTTTGTGTGGAATCTCCACTTTTGGAGATACACAGAACTTGAGTAGACAATGCCCTCAGCAACCTAAACTGTCATTGAATTTGGCCCTACTTTGAGCTGCAATTGGATCAGATGACTTTCAGAGGTCCCTTCCAACCTAAATTCAAAAATTTTATAATTTAGAACTTCTCCACTGTACCTTTTGGGTCAAATCTGCTCTAATGAATATGCACTTGATTTGTACCACTTCAGTGTAGTACTTCTCTTTTAAATGTTAAATATTCGGTAGTGATATGTCTAGTTATAAGCCCTGAAAATTTCAAATGTTTCATGTATTGCTTAGACATACATAGTGGCACTTACTAAGATGAGGCAAGAGAAAACAGACACACATTGCAAGAAGGGAAACTCTGATAAGACATTTGGAAGGAAAAATTCATGTTGAGGGGGGTCAGACACTGGAACAGGTGGCCCAGAGAAGGTTATGGAATCTCTATCATTCAACACACTTAAAATATCATTAAACAAGCCCCTGAGCAACCCCTAAGCTGGCCCTTTTTGAGCATGGAGAGTTGGACTAGAAGATCTCCAGAGGTCTTCTGACTCTAATTATTCTCTTATTCCATGATACTATAGGATACTTTAAAATTTCATGCGGTAGGTATCAAAATGACATAGATATTGTTGCAGCCAAACGTTTAATTTTATGAATAAATTATTTCTGTAACAGAAATAATTTTAAAACTAAAGCCATTGTCTCTTAAAAAAAAAAGCATTTAAAAATAAACCAAAAGATTTGTGCTGTTTAATAAATTGTGCAATGTTTTTCCCCTAAATTACTTCATAATGTCTGTTTCTCTGGGTTACTTCCTGACAACAGGTTTGAATGAAGCTTCATGCCATGCTACTGCTCTTCAGCTTTCTTTTAGCCTTCAAGTATGACTACAGCTGAAGGAGACCTACAGCCTTGATGATGAGCTGTTCTGTTGGGGTTGGCCACAATAAAAAATTTCGCTTTCTGGTTTAAAGAAAAGCTGTATGGGCTTCAAATGGGAGGGGAGGGACTCTTTATCAGGGAGTGTAGTGATAGGATGAGGGGTAACGGCTTCAAACTGAAAGAGGGGAGATTTAGATTGGCTATCAGGAAGAAATTCTTTACTGTGAGGGTGGTGAGACACTGGAACAGGTTGCCCAGGGAAGCTGTGGATGCCCCATCCCTGAAAGTGTTCAAGGCCAGGCTGGATGAGGCTTTGAGCATCCTGGTCTAGTGGGAGGTTGCAGGGGGGTTGGAACTAGATGGTCTTTAAGGTCCCTTCCAACCTGAACCATTCTGTGATTCTATGATTCAAACAGCTCATATGCTGTACTTGAGGTACCTTCACTCTAAATGCCTTGGCTTTACTATGTAAGAACAAACAATAATCCATACTAACTTATTACACCAATTAAAAAAAAATCTTAATTAATTTCTGTGAACACACAAAGTTATGCTTGGTTGAACAAACTATTTGATAGTCTGAGCAGTAATCCCGTGTTGCAGTGTTCCGTTCAGTGGGTTGTAAGTAGCTTCAGCAGGAGCCAGCATGGTGTGTGCCGGGATGCCCTGTCAGAGGCATGGCCATGCAGGCGTCTCGTTCCTATGTTTAGACTGGGGTTGCATCAACCACTCTTTCCATTCTCTGATCTCATTTTCCTTGTAGAAAAACAGATTTCCTTCTTTGCCTTTTCATTGTGGTGTATCTTGGGATATGGACACCGAAGAGCTAAACAACTTCTGATTAGATTGCTTTAGTGGATTTGATAAACATCACGTTCATATCTGAGAGTTAGGTTAGGCCTTAATAGTTACTAATAGAGGAGAGTTCAAGAGAGGGTGTTAGCAGAAAATAAATGACTGGTAAACAGTAAAAAAAAAAAAAGGAAGAAAAGAGAGAGACTGATGACTGCAGTCCAAGGGGTCATTGTTTCAGAAGGGGAACAAGGACTGTGAGGGAGATGCTTAATGGAAAATCTGTATCTCATGTGCTGTTGACCAGAGAAAACGAACCATAGCACAGTAAGCAGTGCTGTGTTGACTCTCCTTTTTGTAACATAGCCTCCAAGCTGGTACTGTAAAACAAATTACTGTGGTGCATCCCATCATTACTAATGCCTGATATATTGAGTATTCTGTACCCTGTTTAGTCACACCAGCACCATCACAACGTAGTTTTCAGCATCCCTGTTCCAGAGCTCTGCAAAGGATTTATGTCTGAAGGAGTCCGGACTTTGTCCAAGGCTTATGGTAGGCAGGCTTGTCTGTATCTGCAAATGAATATTATGTGCCACTGTTTGCCTGCCCTGCAGCTCCTTACCAGTGGCAGTGGGAAGTAGGACCATAATCTCTTTCAGAGGGAGAGGACTCTGAAGTTTCTTTGAACGTTTTTCCTGTTTGCTCTGCACATTTTGTAGTTCCTGGTTCTACCAAGGATTAGTTCCAGCTCTTACACTTCCTTACCCAGTTAATACTCTACCTAACTGCAAATGCAATCTAGCACCTAGGAACTGATGTATTTAGTTGTGGAGAAAGAAGAGACTAGAAGCCATGAAGCGTAAGGGTATTGTCTAACTGGATTCTATGTTTAGTGGTCATATAGGAAATATCTGAAAGTAGATATTTTTGGCATACATCAATCATGAACTTGTCAGTATGATGCTACAGCTCTTATGCAACATCATTGTTCTGATACCCTTATTAAATGTAAGAAACAGCAACTCATGGAATGTTAAGTTCATGTTTTGATAAAAATAAATTAATACGGTAACTGGAATGAGATCACATTTGCCGATGCTTCCCTCAGCTGTGCCTTACTGCACATCTGCTTCTGGCGCATTGTTAGCCAGCACGTTGATGCTAACGGTCTCAGAATTTTTATGCTCTAACACTGTGGTATTGTGTTAGCATTCAGACTTCCTGAACAAACAAGGGGTTTCTGAGGCATGTCAAACTGAAATAAAGAAATAATAGTATTTTATTTAAAGCACTAACCAGCAGTTTTGGTCTGCATGCTCTAAAATAATAACAATAATAAAAAAAACCCAAAAAACCACTATTTTAAAACGAAAATAAGACTCCAAATTAAATTCCTATATGAATTACCATTTGGAAGATAGTATGTGTCAACACCTTATCATATACCTGAAATACTGCAGTATTCACACGTTCATTTAATAAAGGATAACTAGCTCAAGAATAATAGCTCAAGGATTTCACATTAAAAAAAATCACATTAAAAAAAAATACCACCAGGGAGCAAATTCTTGTATGCCACTCGCTACTGAGAAGCTACACATTACCGTTTCTGTCTCAATGCTAGAAAAATACCTCTATTTCATTTCTTTGCAGCGTAGCACAGTTACTCCCGCTGGCATTTACCACTGAATGCCACCACTGGGGAGCAAACCTATGGAACAGCTGCTGCACTGTGAGGAAAACAGGACTCCAGCATAACTGCTTGAGTGAGCTTTGCTTAAGCTAAACTCTGGTTAACTGAATACTTGCTGCCCGCCATCGTTTGCTCTCGGACTTATACAAAGTCCTGCATTTTTTTCCCCTAGTATCTCCGAATCCCTCTAAAACTAGTGGAAAAACAGAATGGTACTCTATGGTTTCTGGCTCTGCATATTAGTATAACACCGAATACAATTTTCCAGCTAGGCATAGAAATTAATCACATCTGTAGTGATTTATATGATTTTCTCTTTCAATAAAAGTTCTCTTCTGGGACCACACCAAGGGGAAAACACGGTAGAAGAGAATACATTTGGAATTAATTAAAACAGGTGAAGAAAATGTACTTGATTCATTGTAGAGGAGTTCTGTGATCCTGAAGTTGTATAAATGATAATGTGAAAATCTGGCAGCCTCTTCATTCTTTCCACTGTTCAATATGAGGTGCTTAGTTTGCTTTGGGATTATAGTAGATAAGGAAGGCTTCTTTCTGAAAACGGAATAGATGCTTCTTGGATGTTAAGATACATAAAAAAATATTATTTGAACCACCTGAGACTGCACTTAGAGATTTATTTTTTGTAAAAAAACTCCCAACATTCTTTTATTATACCAAACAGAACCTCACATTAATTGAAGTTTTGAAATATACTGCTAGGAATTGCTTTGCAAGCATTTTGGGTTTTGCTGATAAGTTTTGATATTCTATTTATAATCATCATATACTAAATTAATCTATCATGGACTGTTCAAACTTAAATTTCTAGTTTCATTGTAATAAGAAATATTCAGGAAATAGTGAAGTAATTAAATATTGAAAAACTGAAAAAAACCAGTTACAAAGAAGTGTGTACACTATTTTTTATTTTATTTTGTAATATAAATCTTTTTGGGGTTGGGATATTTGGACTTGTAGGCCACATTCTCGGTATAATAGAAATCGTTGATATAATGTAAATTTATTTTAAAAAATATGTTATATACCATTTCAGTTTTCATATGCCTTTTCCCAGATGTTATAGCTGCCATATATAACCAAAGATGTATCGTTAATTCATACACTGAAAGCGGCTTTTAGTGAGTTTAGATCATGACTATTAGCTGTTCTGAAGAAGAAATCCTGCAGCAAACACGTTAAAAACCATATTATGGGAGGTAGGAGTGAGGGGGCAGCTGGGAGAGCAGGGGTATTGACCTGAGCCACAAAGAGACAAGTAGCTGGATTTTCCACCATCATGGGGCTGATGGCAATCTTCTCACTGTAATCCAGCTGGCAAGTGACAAATGCATGGATTATTTTGGCCAACCTAGTAGGAAAGGCAAAGTTTTCTACGGAGCTGGTGATGGAAAAAGGCCCTTCAGACTGAAACGCTACATGTCCACCTAAGATCCATAAGAAGTCAAAACAACTTTGCATCGCTTTGACAAATGAAGTTAATGTATGTTTTTATTGGAATCAGGATAGGAGAGGGAGATGAAGAATTATAGCTAATCTCTTACAGGATTTCTCCTTTTCAAGAAACGTCACTTCCTCCTTTCTACAGCTTAACTTAAACTTCCTTCCCTTCAAGACCCGATCTCTTCCAAGCGTTATGGCAGTGACAGTGGATGTACTAGTGACAAATGATGCATTTTATAGAGTGGTGTTGCCTTTTGAGACTGAAACACTTCACTAACATCCTGCCATGTGGTCATACAAGACGAAAAGGAAAATTAAGCAGAAGGATATTTTTTACATTTGTGTTGTAAAATACATTTTGTTGTCATTTTTATTGCATTTAAATCTTAAATTATTTATTAAACAGCTGTGAATGAGCTAAGTTTTCAGCTTTATGTAGAGCCGTAGAAGCAATTACAAACTTTGCTTTTGTGATCTAATGAAAGTTTTTGTTATTGTGTATTTCCTAGTGCTACTTAATTATATGAGTTCAGAATTAATATCACCCATACTGGTCTTTTAATTGGGTGGAATATAAGCATCTATGCTCCTGACAGTGTTTCTCTTTAGCAATTACATTAAAAGTTTATTTGATGACAGCAATAGAATGATTATATTAAATACAAGTTGAAATGATTGTGTCTACTTTTTATTATACAAAACAATTTACACAATCTGTCCTAACCAGAGTGCGGAGTTACTGCTATATGATAAAAGAGATTGTTTTATTAAGTCATTAAAAGAATCATGCAGACAAGAGTCATTAACTGTGTACATTTAGCTAATGAAAATGGAAAGGAAAAATCTCCTAACTGATTAATGATTGTTTGGGTTGAGAGCTCATAATTGGTGATGTGACAGATAGGAAGATCACCAATTAAACGTTTGAACATGGTGGAAACATTATGAAGATGTGTCTGACACACTGACAAAATAACATAAAATTCGCTGAGTGTTATGTACTTGTATTTTGGATGTTTTTGTCACTTCCAAGACGCTTCTATGGAATTACTCGTCTGTCAGCGGTTCAAAGAATACAGTAAAGAACTTTTTAAACAAGATATGGATGCGCAGCAGGTAGATTGTGTAGTGAGAATGTAGCTTCCAAGGTTTTTTTTCAGTGACTAGAGTAATTTCATAATCTGCTAGTAGTTGGTATTTAGAAGGGAGCGTGGTTTGTCTTTCTCTGTTTAGTGATAGCATGTGGAGTCTTAGTCTCTTATTATGTTTTGGCTTAGTGTTAAACATCACTTTTTCTGTGTAGAAGCATATGGCTTCTGTGCAACTACTTATAGAGTAGGTTATACAGTAACTTAATGTTTATACAACAGTACCATAGTCAGGACTGTGACTATACCATGTAAAGAAATTGTGCCAAAGATGTACAGTATAAGAGTTTCAAAACATAGGATTTTGAGTGTGGACTGTTGCATAACCACTCAGGTACCTAAATGACTCATGTGAAGATAACAAATTCTTTAGTCTGAGATTGTTAGTGTTTTGAAGATAAAACTCAGATTTCATTACTTAAGAAAGGCACATGGTTTATCAAGACTGCAAGGTGCAATGTGTGTCTCTTTTCTCACGTTGGCACATACTGCATTGCATTGATGGGAAATTCCAAGCTTGCTGCCCCTATTAGCAGGCTTCAAAGCTGCATGTTAGACAGGGTGAAAGAAGTAGGTTTGGGCATGTGTTCTGTAACGATAATTGAGGCCGGTTATTCCCCCCACCTCTATTAGTTTCATGTATTGCCAAATATAACAGAGGCCAGTTTTTATCTTATCTGAAATTCTGCAAATTCATGTCTCAGATTAATACGTCTGAAACATCTGAAACATCTTTTGAAACTCCAAACACTAAAAATGGCAGCATCAACCTAATAGTAAGAGAGATTTTTTAAAAAAATGTTAGTAAGTACTTATAAAAGCTCTTGCTGCTGATGGAAGATCAGGTGTTTATTGAATTTAATATGTAGGCTAGACAAAAGAATGATCTTAAAGCATACTTGAAAGGAATGCAGTTATTTGCCTGAACTCAGTAAAGCAAAGACAGTAATGACAACCATTTTGACGCAAAACACAAACTGTCGTGTTATTAAAAGTGAAATAGGGAATGTTAGTAATTTGATAAAAGTTTCATTGTACAAAGTGAGCTGCACTGTGCAAAGAATGGAGTAAGAATGGAACAGAAGTTTATTTAGAATGGATGAGTCACATTGCACATAAATTGCTGGTTTTCTATATACTTTCAACTGGTGTTAATTTTCTGTTTACCAGTTTGAAATAATTGAAATTAATATTAATCTTTGAGGTTACAGTATATTTGCACAAACATTTTTTATTATTTGTAATAATTGACAAACCCACATAAACTCAAAATGTTGAAAAAGCAGGCAATAACTTCAGGCTTCTTTGTTTTCCTTTTTTTTTTCCCTTTTAGAATTGGGTAGAAAAAGCAGAGAAACAGAAACTACTGTCAGACACCCTTGACCTTTCAGAGCTATTTCATCCAGACACATTTCTCAATGCCTTACGCCAGGAGACTGCAAGGTGAGGGGAAAAAAAAATCTACCTATTTATTTGTGCGTATGTTCCATGGTTCCTTCTGTGTGAAGTCGGTTACTTCATTTTCCAGCCACAGACCCAACAAATTATGTCAACTGCTGTCATTAGTCATCTCATTTTTATTATTTGCACTGAAGTAAAGTAACTATGAATTAGTTGTTTAAATGTTGAATTTTTTTTTTTTATTTTAAGTGAAATTTAAAATGTATTTTTCTTCAGAGACTTAGTATGATATGGTAAACATTGAAAATACATCAGTTTGGCATTTGTTTTTAATTTCCTGTTGTTATTTGTCTCTAAGATTTACTGTATATATATTTCCCTTGCAGAGTAATGAGCTGTTCAGTGGACAGCCTTAAATTTACAGCGTCTTGGAAAGGGCGAATACAGGAAGGCAAACTCCAAGTTAAGGTATTTTATTAGGATGTTTTACTAGAATTTTACTAGGATGTTTTAGTAGCATAATCCAAATCATCTGTCCATAAAGTTCCTGGAAGACTGAACTATAAATACATTGGTGTATCTGGCATACAAAGGCTGGTTGATGGTATACAGCTACAAAAATTCTGCCGTAATGGGAGAGAGAAAGCGGTTATCTTTATACCTCTCCCTACTCACAGTGCTTATTGAAAATTTAAAATTATTCTTGCTCCATTATCTTCATCCACCAATACAAGTTGAAGCTGCTATTCCATTAGTTAATATCTAACTGTTCTCCAGAAAGTATTTAAAAGACTTGTGGCATGTAGCAAGAGGAAACGTAAAATTATAAATCTAAGGCTATTTGTTAGCATTTGTTGAATCACTGAAAGGAGACATCTAAGGAAGTAAACAAACCAAAGTAAACTATAATATGACTAGCTTTTGATATGATAAAGAGCCAACGTTTTTTTAATGGACACTTAGGGCTCCAGCCAGCAGCCCTAACAGGAGCTTAGACAGCAAACTAGAGATGAATCCTCAAATGGTTTAGTTTAGCTTCTTAACATTTTGGGTGGCACTGCCACTTTGGCTGAATCCAGATCTTTCTACACCTGTTTTATACTTAATTTTGTAGGGAATTCACAAAGTAAGTTCTCTGTGCTACATCTTCCAACAGGTATGCTGGTGCCAGGATAATGCTGCACAGCTCAAAGTGCTGTGCTCAGCCCAGAGCACAGCACCTGCAACTGCATTCTTACAGGAACACAGACGATGCAGGGCACTCGCCACGCGACTATGTACTGATGTGCAGCTGAAGCAGAGAGATTGCTAGACTAGGAGAGGAGAAACCAAGTGGCAGGGCACCTTCTGTAGTCGGATAATGCAGGCAGACAGAAGGCTGTGGGAGATAGTAGGATTCTGGGTCGGCTGCTGACACTGTCTAAAATTATTAATCCAGAATGTGTGAGAATTCATATTCCTAAAATATGAATAGATTGTAAGGCCAGAAAAGATAGCTGTATTCACCCAATCTGACCTTTATACAATACAGTCTTTTGAACTTTGTTGAATTAATTCCTGTTGGAACTAGAGAATATAATTTAGAAAATAATTCCATTTTAATATTTAAATAAGAGTAATGATTGCCTACCTCATTTAATGAGAAGTAGATGGGAATCTAGAACCTGGAGATAAATAAGCCAAGGGACTTTTAGGGCAATTTGGCTACCTGGGATAAACCTGGGATATGATAAACCTGGGAGCCTGCAAATCACATGTTCTGAGATTCCAAATTCAGCCCAGACTTCTAAGTCTGTAGCAGTGAGCAAAAACTGAGTATTACATCTCAGACCACTCATTCTACTAGGGTAGCTATCAGCTACAGATCCTAGAAGCTTCAACTTCTTCAAAACCATCCTACCATCTTTGAAAAATGTCAAGTCAATGTCAAATACCCGAGCTCCATGTATGAATAATATTATCTAAGTATTTTCAGATACTAAAAAATATTGCAATATTTTACAGTTGCTAGGGTGAAATAGCTGCTTGGAAACTAAAGATTAAAGGGTAATTAGAGGGAAAAGTTTTATAACAACACTCCAGTTAGGTGTATTGAAGCTTGTAATTCTTTGTTATATGCAAATTTATGTGGTAGATTTTTGGTAATATTACTTAGGATACACTCTTGGCAGTCACTGTTACATGTAGGCAAAAAGGTTAACACATGTTCTCTATTGCCTTACAAGAATGAGTCTTGTGTTCCAAGGGCACTCAAAAATTAAAAGATAATTTTGTTTAAGAGCAAATTCTCTGCCACAGAAATAGTAGAAGCAGTTAGGTGAGTGGTTATTTTTAGCAAAAGGTAGGAATCCTGTCAAGTTTACTCACTTGGTTTGAATATTATCCTTTCCTCAGTAAGTGCAATATTCAGTGAATCTGTATTAGTAAGTATTCACCAGTATCTTCACTGCTTTGAATCTTTGATGTACAGAAAGACTTTGGAACCCTTTGCCATGCTGAATATTTAGATCCCTTTCCATGAGTCCTTCCTTGTGTTCATGGAAAACTGGGGAGCAACTTTCACATTACTAAAGCTAAATACCATGTGGACTGTAACTAAGGCATAAAAGTCAGTGATTCAGAAAAATCATCCTTTAAAATGTGTCTTATTTGATAAGGATCCTCTGGATTGCATGTTAAGCTTTGTTCAGATGAGCAATTTGAATTTCAATACTGGTAAAGTTAATGTTGTATCTGCAGTTTCAAGAATTCAGGCTAACCTTATGGAATGGGGAGCTCTGTTTTGGAAAGTTGGGACTCAAAAAAAATTCCATCAGCAGAATAGATAAGTCCTTAAACACATGCTGTGGTGAGGTAGCTGTGACCCCGTTTTATCCCACCTAACTTTAGATGTCTAAAATGGAAATTGGAGCTTACCAGCCTCATTTTATCAATGAAGACAGACATGCATCAATTCAGATCTTCAATGAGTTAAGTAAATTTCAGGAGATACCTGTCTTTCTCCACTGACAGGAGAAAACCTACAATTGTTATGGTCCTACCATAGTAATGTTGGTCAATTGCCGGAAGTTAAAAGGTTTTTTAAAAAAAACCTGTCACATTTTGGAAGTTTAAATTAACAGGTACCATGGAGACATGGGGTTCAGGAAAGAATTATTTAAAGATTTTCCAGACTTTATACATAAAAAACGTTAAGTTTATACAATGCTGTTATTAAGAACACAGTTTATCTACTTTATTAAACATGATTATCATCATTGTATAAAAGCACCGGTGCTGATAAGAAGATCTCTTTTATAGATAGTGTAGTACACAAAAGGAAAGTTGTACATAGGAGTGAAATAGAGTAAAACACGTCATAATCACAACAGAATGTTGTGAAAGCAAGGTGGAAAGTGATAGCAAAAAAATAGCATGTCTGCTTTTGCTGGCTTAAACTACACACGATCTAGTTAAATACATATGATCCTTGGTGAACTGGGCCTCTATAATTTTGACATTGTGTATCTCACTTCCTCGTTGGGTATCATTCTGGCTGCAGATAAGGCTACTAAGAAATGTTTAACAATAACGCTTAGGAAATGTTTAGCAAAATGAGATCTGTTTCCATTTCAGTTGTGCACAGAATAAGATAACTGAAATAAATGTAAAGTGTTTCTTGGCATCCTATTGTGTATGCATCTATGAATTTATATAGTTAATAGTACACATGCATAGACATATTTTTGTGTCTGCACAAATACTACTTTTTGTTCTCTTTATAAATTTTCTTTTCATGATGTTTTATTGTGTTTCAGTTTAGAACCTGTCTGAACATGTAACTCTGTGTCTATAAGATAAACTCAGATATACCCGATCCTGCTGTTTTCCTCCCACTTGGCGACTGCCAGGTTTTCAGATTATGTTATTGAAATGTCATGAACCTGCATTCATTTCTCTTTGCTAAGCCACTCTTTTCTTATGTAAGATAGATCTTCAAACAATCAGGAATGCTGTGATAAAATAATTGGTAGAATTGGTAAATATGATTTCTTTTACTCAGAAAAATTGATTTTTTGATAACGCATGTTCCTTCTTCACACGATTCAGACTGCAGGTTTAGAATTGGATCTTCACATCCCCTACAAGAACCAGATCATGGTATAGGCTATTCTGGGGTTTATCAGTCTCAATCTATGCTAATAGTGCTGTTTTACTTTGTGTGACTATTTCCACTGAGACTTGATTGTGTACTCAGATGTTTGGGGGACTCTGTTTTGGGATATGGGAGGGTTTGTGCTCAAGTCCCTGAATCAATGGATATTTAATTATTATAGTAGAATCTCTTTTTTGAAGGATTGGAACAATTAGGAATGCAGACGAACATTGAATTTAAACCTAAGATTCACACATACTTTCTATAACTTTCTTACTCACACTGTCAGTTAACAAATGTTTTGAAGAAATATTCATTGAGATTTTTTTTCTTGCCTTTATTTTTATTTTAAGTTTTTGATGGCTTAGAATTTGTTCTGATAAGGGAAAGAAGGTGGAAATCTCACTGTGATTTGTATGATGAAAATACTTCTTCAGTGTTCCTGTACTTTTAAAAAATGACATCGCGCTTCAGCAATTGTAGACATTTGGAATGATCTTTGTGTGCCAAAAATTTCAAATAATATACCCTATGATTGTCTGAAAGTCAGAAGTATGAACTGTTGGTGAAACTACAAAGTAGGCAGAGGAATACTCGATGAGGCCGAGAATACACCTGAATCTGTGTGGATTATCAAATCTGATGTTAAATTATCAGTGTTAATTCAGGTGACAGTTTAGATGTATGATGTGGAGTGGATCTCTCCTAGTAGGATGTGATGGATATTTGATTTGGAATCAATCTGTAGAAAATTACACCTTCTTTTATATCACTTGGGATTGCTTTAACAAACGGTACTGAAAATGTATGGCTATTGCAATATAATCACATATTGATATGCAAATACATCTCTCCCATTTGCTGTGTGTATTGATTGTGCTGTTGTACAAAAGCAGGTAGTCGTTCTGTTTGGCATTCCATTTTCTGTTATTATAGAAAAGAATGAAAGAAAAGAAGAAACATGGTAAGAGACTTTTTGGGTAGTAAGCTCTGAGTTTACATAGAGCTTAATATAAATAGTGAAAAAACAAAAATTTATTTCAATATTACAATATTCAAATATATAATGTCAACATTAATATCAAAACTATGCTCTTAGCAATTGACAGAAACACTATTATAAGGCATCCTGAGAGGTCTTT
This sequence comes from Dromas ardeola, assembly GCA_013398915.1. Lineage (NCBI taxonomy): Eukaryota > Metazoa > Chordata > Aves > Charadriiformes > Dromadidae > Dromas > Dromas ardeola. The sequence goes on from VYZM01000583.1 coordinate 166,433, forward strand.
TTTTAGAGTATACCTCCATCCTGAAATATCAAGAAATTAACAGTGGAGACCTGTGGAGGTAATGCAGTGAAAATATGACTTCCTGAATTCTGATGTAGTTTGTATCATTTCATGGGAAAGTATGGCATTAAATAGTATGGAAAAATTAATTGCAGAGAATTTGAAACTTTGGAAAAAGAGATGCTTTGGACCATGGTATCAGCATAATTTCTCCAAATGTGTTTTAAAGAAACAATCTGTAATGTGTAACAGTAGCTTTTTTGAAACTAAACTAGTACCAGTAGTTGCAAAATGCCAAATACTTTGTAAGAATTAAAATTTTAAAAATTATGGTCAACTCCAGCCATTACTCTGAGCTGAGTTGCAAAAATACTATGCATGCTAATTATAGGTACTGTGAAGTCCATGTCCCTCGTAGTAGTAATTTCTGTACATGGTTTATCACAGAAATGAGAACATGGCTATGGGTATACTCAGACAGACAGTACTGGAAAGTACATTGTTCCAATGGTGGTTTGTTGGGGTTTTTTTCCCAGTGTCTTTTAATATTGAATCAAAGTCAAAAATTTGGTCTTCCTCTTCAGAGGAGTTCCTGTGATTGGTTCAAGTTTTCCAGGAGATCAAATGATTTTATTTTACATAACTACAATGTCAAAGGAGCTGCCAATATCAAAAAGAAAAAATGTGTGTGTAGTAGAAAGAGATTTTTCAATAGATGACCCACTTCTACAGAAACTTCTTTTAGAGATGTTCAGGATGGCCAGACCTTTGAACACCCTAACAATAAATGCTAAAACCTCTTCATCAGACCCGTCTCCCCTCAATAACTTTGCTGAAGTCACATATTTATCAAACTAAGCTCCATAACAAAATTCCCTGCAGAATGCAGGAAGGGCAAAAGGAAGGACATATGAGATGAATCTTTCTAATATTTGTGTGATAGGGATAAATAGGAGCTTTGCAAGCATTCAATCAGAAGTGTAGTGAGATAAAGTGTAATCGAGGACCTGTGCATATAATGAAGTGAGGCCTTAAGTATCAGTGTTAACAGAGAGCAGTAGGAAGGAGTCTGTGGGAAACCCTCAGTATAATCATTAGTCAGACTTCATTCCTTTTGTGCCTTTTATGATATTTTTCTTCATATTGTTCCTTCTTGCAAGACAGAAGAACCGGCACTGGAAAGATAGGCTATCATTAAAGACTATTGAAACGCAAATTTCTTTTTTACTAGATAAAGCCAGCTTCTTCCAAAATATCTCTGTGTGGGGAGATTTTGAGTTTGAAAAGAAATGGTACAAAATATCAAATGTTAACACTGCACCTTAAAAGCAACAGACCTGAAAATCTTACGGAAGATTCAAAGGAAAGATCACAAGAAACTTGGCAGGAGAAAGGAGAGGAGTGTCACACTTTCATAACAAAGAAAAGACTTAAGATTCAACAAGAGGTTGAAGGAGAAAAAGAGTTTTTGCAGTTCCAAATAGAAAGTCTGAAAAATTTAATTCATTTCACTGAGGCCAGAATAGATATCATTGCCATTAATTAATGCAGGACTTCAGTGAAGAAAAAAAGAGAATGTTTAGTCAGAGGCTGAAAGTACTTACTAATTAAAAGAAAGCACTTAAAACATGTTACATAAAAAGCATTGCATAGCTACTTGTAGAAGCATATGAGATTCTTATTAAATTTTTCCAAACAATAGTTTATCTAAGAAATCCTGAGTTATGTTAAATAAAATTTTCTCTCGTATTATTTCAATATATTTTGTTTGCCTCTGCAGACGCTGTGTAATCACACATTCCATTCTTTGAAAATTGTGCTCAGCTTTCCAAGCAGGAAGTTATGCTTATTTCAGTGATTGTTCTTCTCTTCTTCTTGACATTCTGATGACTGTGTACTTGGCTGTTGCTGTCATATTTCCATTAATCTAATGCCAGGCAACTGCAGTTTCATAAATGATGACATTCACAGGTATTTTTCCCCGCGTTTCAAAGAATGTGAATCCAAAGCAGAGGAAGTTCACGCTGAAGCATGGTCCAGATCTTGCTTTTAAATCGTGTTTCCTATTCTCACACAGAACAGTACAATAATTAGTTTCCTGTTATTTAAAAAATTGGTCACAGTAAAAAGGATCATCATTTATTACAGCACAGTGTAATCATTACTGACATTTCAAGTCTGTAATATATGTTTGAATATTTTATATTTCCACGGCAGATCAGTGGCTTACAACTGGAAGGTTGCAGTTTTGATGGAAATCGACTTTCAGAAAATCTGCATGATTCTCCCAGTGTGTCATCCGTTCTCCCTTGTTACATGGCCTGGATTCCACAGGTACTCAATTATTAAAAGCCGTAAATTTTCAAGACCCATAATTTGCTTTTTTCTGTGTAGTAGCTTTTCAGTAGGATGTTGCTGACCTGTTTCCCCCCTCATTTCTAACTAAAAATTCCTGTCTTTAGTCGGAAAAGCAGTTACTTCTTTTATATAAAACAAGAACTTATATAATTTTGTCAATATTTTTTAGCTTCTATTGTTTCGATTAAGGCAAGGGCTTTATTTCAGTTATACCTTTTTGTTCCTTGTATTTTAAAAAACAACATATTTTCAAAAGTGTATTTAGTAAATGTATACGTGAGTTTCGGAGTTCATTCCTAGAATATCTTTTATTTGTGTTTTAAACATTAAATTAAAATGTAACAAATGTAAAAAGCAATAAAAAGATGGAGGACATGATGTGGTCTGTAAGCAAAGAAAGCCTTTCCCCTACTTACACTAATTTAAAAAAAATGACAATGCTTGCAGAAATATGTAAGATGAAAGTGAAGTAATCCAAGCAGTAAAAATTGTTACTGCTTTTACTCTCCAATTATAATAGCAATCTCTGATAAATAAAGCAAAAAGTTACATAGAACTTATTCAGGGATGTGTAAGAATTACAAATTCATATACTTACAGTCTTATAACTAAAAGAATTGCAGAATTCATCTCATCTAAATTTAGCTGTCTAAAAGTTGATGGCCTGGTATGGCTTAGCTCCTTCTTTGGTCTCAGTAAAAGCCAGGCATCTCAGGAAGTCCATCCCATCTTAAGGTAACTGGGATAAATCTCTGTCTAGATGTGACTCTAGAGACAGCCAAGACCACTAACTCTGTGACAGACAAGTGAGAAGACTCCCACATACAATTCTAAAAGAAAATATATTAAGGCTTCTATGCCAAAAATTAAGTGTAAATGTAGAAAGTGAGAAATAGGGGTAGATGCAGGTTTTTTCCACTTCTTTGTCAAAATAAATAAATTAGCAGTATCTAAAAAATGGAATATAATGTCACCTTTTATTCTGTGCTGTAGACATTAACTCATCAAGCAAATGAATTTATGAACTGGAGGAGTTTGTTATTTGGCAACCTAGAGAACTCTGCAGAGTTGTCTCTTGAGAAGGCTAGGTTTGGTTAGAACAATATTAAAGAAAAAAGTACACTGGACCCAAGTAGTTGAAATTTCGGTTAGAATTGAGTTTATAATTATCATAAAAAATGGCAATGATGAAATTTGTGGTATATTGCGATAGATATTGTGCAAGGAGCTCCATTGCTAACACACTACTGCATCCCAACTTTTTTTTTTTTCTCATTATTATTTCCAGCAGTGGAAGTACAGCATTAGAAGTATAATGGTCAAGATTTAGATTTTGAACACACAAGTAAATACTAGCCACCAACTGCACTACTGCTCCTAGCTTTGAAGGGAAAGAAAAGACTGAAAATTAAAAAAAAAAAAACAACAATGGACAACAGAACACCACAAAACCTATTACAGAGTTGACCAGTGAAAGACTTTTCAGTTCTTTAATAATTTACAAGGTTTGTTTTGTTCAGAAAAATAAACAGATTTATAATTTACTTGAAAGGTGGAGCATGAGGTAAATCCAGAATTGCCAGACATCCTAATACATAGACTCAGTGGTGGTAATATACATGGGTTTACATGGTAGCACCAAATCTTTGTCTTATGCACACTCTCCTTGTTCTGAAAAACAACCATCTTGTGTTAGAGAGAAAACAAATTCTTAAGTGTTTTTCTGAATACCAGTCTAGTTTGTTTAAGCTTCAAAGTAAGATCCAGAAGTTCTATGTGACATCAGTAGAGAGCTTTATCTATAAAACCTAGACGGGAGATAGTTTAATAATCAGTAAATTAAACTTCTCCCAATGTACTTCATAATTGAAATGAATAGCAACTGACGTCTTTGTATTGGAAAAAAATATAATTCTTTACAAGCACAGGCCAAAACTTGTTAACTGCCCGGATTTTAAATATGAAGTATCTCTAAGGAGAGCATTTCTGAATTGCTCTACCCTTAAGTTGTTTTGCTATGGGCTTCACTGTAAAAATTGGCCAAAATCGAACACTGTGCTCAGAAACCAAGGCAGAATTGGGACGTTATGCACTTCCCCTTATCTCATTACCCTCTCCTTAGGAGAAGAGTGCATGAAGTAGAACGTATTTTCTTAGAATTCTTAGGTTTTGAATTTATTTTCTTTTCCCTATAAATATCTTTTATGAAATCTAGTGAGCAAAAATCTGTTTATTTATAATGCAGTGCTTTGAGGTCATTTTCATCCAAACTAAAATAAAGTGAACCCTCTGAAAAAAAAAAAGGAAAAAGTAGCCTATGGGATTTCTCTCAGAGAACGCCCTCAAAATGCTGCAATGCTCAAAATGGAGTATTTTGAGCTACTAACATGATGCTTATTCTCATTAAACTGTGAAGGTCCTTTCCAGTTTTAATTCACTGTTAGATCCCAAGCTGTGAAGGGTGTTGCTAGGGGGGATGGAACCATGTGCGCGGCAGTGTAGACAAAGAAAATTTTTGGACTGTGTGTAAGCCAAGGACATGAGGATTTGTGGTTCAGAAAAGACTTTCACAGAATGATTTTAACCCTCAAATAATGTGATTCCTTAAAACATCAGTGGGATTGAGAAAGGTGCAAGAATGGCTATTTTGACCCGAAAAGGTGTAAAAAGTGGTCTTTGAGGGCAAACTCGCCAACTTTTGTCCTCCCAGCTCTGGCAAAACTTAAATTCTCTGATTAACGTTTTACTCTCAGACTTGCCAGCATTTTGTCTTTCTCTGTAGTGTTAACCATGGGATAAATGCTGTAAGAACAATCCTTCAGAGAATAGATGAGTTCTTTTGACAAACTTCTGATTATTAAGTTATTCTATACAGCTCTTACGGTGCACAGACCTTCTGTAAGGATTTAAACACTGATGTTCAAAAGACACAAGAAGTTGATTTTCAAAAGGAAAAACAAAATTCTTCAGAGATGGCTTACACTTGACATGCAAGACAAAGTGCTTGAAACAGTTATTGTTTCCATGTTTCCTTTTTCCTGTTTTTAGTTATTTTCTAATATTGGAGCTTCACTAACTCGTATTTTATGTGATTTGCATTAAAAAGACCCTCATTTCTGTTTCAAATTCCTTTCTGACAAGTGTGCTGTTTTGTTAGTTGATTCTTGAAAATCTTGTGACCTTTTCCTGTTGACAGGAAGGGAGATTTTGAGTGGGGCGGAAAAAGTGCTTAATATATATCAGTTGAATCAAACTGAATTATTGACACTAAATAAATACATTGTGGTTTGAAACCCAAACTACATGCTGTAGGAGGTCTAGACTGAGTCTTTGAGCTGAGTTCTATAGTCATGCATAGGGACAATTACAGAATCATAGAATAGTAGGGTTGGGAGGGACCTTTAAAGGTCATCTAGTCCAACCCCCCTGCAGGGAGCAGGGACATCTTCAATAAGATCAGGTTGCTCAAAGCCCCGTCCAACCTGACCCTGAATGTTTCCAGGGATGGGGCATCTACCACCTCTCTGGGCAACCTGTGCAAGTGTCTCACCACCCTCGCTGTAAACAATTTCTTCCTTCAATCTAGTCTAAATCTCCCCTCTTTTAGTTTAAAGCCATTCCCCCTTGTCCTATTGCAACAGGCCTGGCTAAAATGTTTCTCCTCATCTTTCTTAGAAGCCCCCTTTAAGTACTGAATGAAAGCTATAAGGTCTCCCCGGAGCCTTCTCTTTCCCAGGCTGAACAAGCCCAACTTTCTCAGGCTGTCCTCACAGGAGAGGTGCTCCAGCCCTCGGATCATCTTCATGACCCTCCTCTGGACCCACTCCAGCGGGTCCATGTCTTTCTTGTGCTGAGGGCTCCAGAGCTGGACGCACTACTCCAGGTGGGGTCTCACCAGAGCAGAGGGGCAGAATCACCCTTAGGTCCTTCCCTAAGTAGTGGTTGCAACGTCATTTGTAATAGTCTTGTATTTGTCTTTGTAATAGTAGTACTGCTAATGCTGTGCAGTAGGAAAGTACATTCATAGGAGAATACAAATTGTAAATTAGTTCAGCCAGAAGTTCAAAGCACTCAGTTCAAATCTGAATGCTTAAAATTAACTTGATAATTTCCTATTTAGGCACTTAATGGAAATGGCCTGTTTTCCAGAAGTGCCGAAGAACCCCAACTGTGAGTGTGATCAGTATTAGTATGAAAGGCATTTAAAAAAAAATATCAAAAAGTCATAGAATCATAGAATCATAGAATCGCCTAGGTTGGAAGGGACCTTTCAGATCATCTAGTCCAACCATCAACCTAACTTAGTCATCAAACCTAAGTTATCAAACCTGCTTTTTTCTTACTAGTAATGTAACTTTTTACATATGCTTGAATGTCTTGAAGTGCTAGAAGTAAATGGAAAAGACTAGGAAATTTAGGCTGTTTTAAGTCCTCGTCTAACTAAATTGTGGTTAATACTTCCAGGTTCCTCTTAATATCCTGCATTAGGTGGGCGCCCTGTGAGGCTCTAATGTGAGATATAGTACCACTCCCTGTACCAGAGAACAATTTTTATATTTGGATTCACTGATGTTAGAAATCATTGTTTTAAATCCATAAAGTAGCCTCGAAACTGTGGGGTAGGATTTTTTTGGGGTGCAGTTCCCGAAGTATCCCACTTCTGAGTATCTCAGACAGAGATCACAACTGATCATAATTTCAGGGCGTTTTATCTAAATGAAGATTTTGATGTGTAGTTCATAGGATCACCCCTAGTACGTACTTCCTTGTGTTTTCAGTTTAACAAACTGGAGAGAAAAAGTAGAGGCTTAGTTATGGAGTGGTCTAGCGATTTCTCTGAAGTCTCTGCTTCGTTAGTAACCCTTCTCCTTTGTAGCCTGGACCAAGAGTTGCCCGTCCAAGGCTGCAGTGTCTAAACTGTATCTTAGGATCCAGCTTTAGAATCACAGAATTTTCTAGGACCTCTCAGGTCATCAAGTCCAACCATCAACCTCACACTGACAGAAACCATACCATACCATTGGAGATTCTTCCTTTCTCATGTTTTGTTGTCCAAGTGGTAACTAAGTGCTCGTTTGTTGACAGGATGCATATGGTCCATATTCTCCAGAGGAATGCATATCTTTACCAGTCTACACGAGCGTGGAGAGAGACCGTGTGGTGACAAATATTGATGTACCTTGTGGAGGAAACCAAGACCAGTGGATTCAATGTGGCGCTGCTTTATTTTTAAAAAATCAGTAATCTGAAACTGCGTTAAATTTACTCTTGAAGTTAAGAATCATTTAAACATGTTGGTTGTTTCTTATTAAAAGAAAGCATCAGATTCATTGCTTGTACATTATAAATTCCCCGGTTTATTTTTTTAAGATATACAAAATTTTTCTACTTGTATAGAACTTCATTGTGTCTTTGTGGAATATTGTAAAAGTTAACATGGCACTATTCAGCAAACGGTTCATTTGGGCTTTTTCTCTAGATTGTAATATGCTGTATTTCTTTCTCAGACTTGCTGATATTTCTTATGTTTTGCCCATAAATATTGAATATAAATTCAAAGTCAGTGTTTTTAGTTTGATCAGGTTTGTTCATTATCCTTTTTGAACTGTTATTCTCATGCCTCCATTATTTAATAAAATAAAATGATAAAACTTACCTGTTGTAATTGAAATTGAATATTTTACTTGAATATAAAAAACGGGATAAATGTTCCACTGCTTTAATGATGTTTTACTTGTAATCATCTTTCTTTGTATTGGCAGTAAATAATAGGAGCTTTATAAACTTCATGTGGAGTTACATATTCAGTTAGACTACCATCATGGTTGTCATCTAGAAGTTACTGAAAAAAAAATTTATAAGAAAGACTGTAGTAGATTCCAGTAAGAATATGCACATAAATGCCCAAGACAGACAAGCAATTCCTTAGAGAAACAAAAGAGGTTTTCACCCAGTTCTTAGGTGATTAACAGAGGAGTATAATAATGCTTTTGGTCTGTGATGTGAGAGACCCTCGAAGTCTTGTTCTCAGTGCAGGATACTCGTTTGATTTCACTGATTCGTGATGTATCGTGTTGGGATGCTGCCATAGCTTTGCTGTGCCATTAGAAAAAATCCCAAAGAAACAGGAAACCCAAAATCCATCAGGAAGCAGCATTGCTGAATGATGAAGTCTCACCGTAAGAATTGAAAGTGTCTAATTTTTAACTGCAATTAGAGAGTCATTTCATGAAGATATTTTTAAGAGCCAAAGGCGTAAAAACACTTTCTTGGTTTGCTTGGAAAACAAAATAGATGCCTTGGCTGTGATATCTCTGACTGATTTTATATTTATTTTAAAGTAGTATTTAACTTAAGACTGTATTTCACTTGCTTAATATTTTTCATAGGTGTTTTAAGGGAGGGAGAAGGAAAGCAGAAAAAGGATTGGCCACATCTCCAGGTTAGTTTCCTAAAGAAAGTCTTTTTCTCTGTTCTACTCTATTTTTCATCCCTTAAACTTAGTCTTTTGTCTTCCATTTGGAAAGTTTCCTATTTTAGTTCTTCTTCTGATAAAAAGATATCCTAAAATAATTTGATACAAGTTCATGTACATTTTTAAAATTGGGTCCTATCTAAAAGCATAATAGATTTACTTGATACTTTTCAGATGCTTGTCTCATCTTCCTTTATACATTTGACTCTGATTCACTGAAGAAAAAAAATACAGCAAATTTTGAAAATAGTTGTCTGTGAAGAAAATTTTGTAAGAAAACGACAAAGTTTCCAACAGAACAGAAAGCACTTGTATAAATGCATGTACAACCTCTGTGAGGATTTAGAGCATGAATTGTCCAGAGAAAGTGTATTACACCAGGCTTTCTTGGTAAAACACCAGTGCGAGAGGAAACAAGTTTTTACTGAGGGCAACTGTGCTTTCAGTTCCCTTAGGCACGTGTAAAGATCACGTTCCAGCCTTCCCTTCTGGATGCAACATGTTTCCATAAAGCAGACTGGATTTTAGATTTTGTATTTCTCAAAACTGAGGAGTCTACTGACTCCTACTAGTTCCAGTTCCTCTTTTGTGGACAGGTAGAGAAATACAGATATTCAGGTAACTACCTATGTTAGGGCAGAGATGTCTGGAAAATAGACACTATGTTTTAACCTGCCTTGCACAGAAAGTAAAGACCAGAAAAGTAGTAAGTGGTTTTGATGATCAGTCTTGCTTGTTATGGGAAATAAAAATCTCTGGTAATGGGTTGTAGAAACCCTGAAATAAAACATTAGTAGAACATTGTGGAGATTTTCATACTTTGCTTTGGTCTGTTTTTTTGTGTTTTTTTTTTCTCTCATCTAATTGCAAGCTTCAAAGATGCCTTCCATCCTGACAAGTGTAAATATGTATATTATTTAGAACCTCTGGTTTCAATTCTCCTCTTCTTATATATTTAGTCAGGAATTCTTTAATGATTCTATTAATATACAAATATTGACTCTATCACAAAAAAAACCCCAAATATAAAAGGGGCTCCTCCAGACCTACCACACTATCTTTAATTCTATTTCAGGGTCAGGAACTGATTCAATTTCTTGCCGATAACTTGTCTGTATCCCAACCCCTCAGAACTGGCCTGTCTCTGCTGTGGAGGTTTGTTACCTCTTGTATCTATCATCTCTTACTGCCTCAGATTTAGAACTGCAGAATATTTCTCAGCTCACACCATCAAGAGTTGTTTTCAGGACAGGCGCTCATGGATTTCTGTCAGAGAGCCTTCTTTCTGTGAGCAGAAGGTACTGTTAGCCAGCTTGATTTAATCTCCTTTTGTTTGGTTCACCTCTTGGTTTAGAGCCGTTCCGCGTTACCCAAACTGTCTCCTTGCTTCTGCTCTTTCTGAGTCCTTCCATGAGGACTCAGAAATCCGTGAGTGATATGAAAAAAAAACCTCTTAATGTTTTGGTATAACTAGAGCATTGAATTATATTTTTGTTTGGGCTGAAGTCCCTTGGGAGCTCATCTAGACTGATCTGCGTTACAGATGTAAAAGGTGCTCTCTTCCAAGGTGTCTTTGATGTGTTTATTTTTTTAGCACAGGAAAAAGATATTATTAAACTAAATCTCAGGCTAGTCTGTTAGCTTGAAATCCAGTAGATTTTTAATGGTGTAATATTATCACAAAAAAACTTCAGAGCTGTATATTATGTTCACAGTGTATTAAGTGGTAGGTTTGGTACTTACTTTGACATAGTGGTTCACTAATCTTTCCTTCTCGTGGCTCTAGTTGTAACCCTGATGTTTTGGAGGGCTCCCAGGTGACCTAAAGAGGAAAAAGAGTGTACTTATCTTGTGGTCCTTGATATTTATTGTCTGTATGCATCGTATGATGTGCTTTCTTTCTACACAATGTTGTAATCTAAATGAAAGATACGATAGGTAACTGCTACTGTATTTCATAGGAATGATATTTTTGGTAGTAAAAGACAGAACTGTAGAGTGTTTATTACCACCAAAGTGCAGCTGTGTCACAAGCATAGACCAGTCAGAAGTATGAATCAGGCAACATAAGAAATAATAATACCAGAAACGCCTTAATGGTCTGACTAGTGTTTCAGCGAGTCTGTTCTGCTCTTCAGTTAAAAGGGTATAGGAACTTGTAAGGCTAAATAGAGAAAAACCTCAGAAAACACAGATTACTACTCTGGAGAGAGAGGCATATCTTGATTAAGTGCAAATTGTTATCAATAGAAATCAAAATGACAAAATGCGAAGTAAAAAACCCTTTAAAGAATAACAAACCTTTGAAAATAATGATGATTGTGCAGTAATATCTGAGTGCTTAAAATCCAAATAAATCTTTTTTGTTTATTTAACAAATTAATGTATCTTATATTTAAAAGAAAGCAGTTTATTCCTTTCACAGTTTATAGCAATCAAGTACTTGCCAAGTGATTGGCGCTGTCATCTGTTGGAAGACATGCTATTTCATGCATTTAGCAAGTTCCCAGCAAGTCACAGTGTGTGCAACGTTCCCAAACAGAAGTTATTGGAGAGTCAAACCCATTGTAGTCTTTTTTTGTTATAATTTGTGCTAAACTACTTTTCAGAAAAAAAGTAACATGTTTTAGTTATTCTCGGTTGCTCTGTTGTTTACAAAAGAAGACAAATACTCTTTCTCATTCTTTTCATAGCTTTTAAGTCTTAACATTGGCTCCTGAATTCCCGATTAAAGTGTTCCAGAACAGAAAAACTCATGAGTGGATTGCCTGGCTAAAGGTATGCATACTAATTTTATCAACTGAGTGACCTATGGTTGTGATGGAATGCCTCAAATAGTGGTGTTAAGGAGAAACTGTAGACTTGATTTAAGATTTTTCCTAGAACATTTTTAGAATTTTGCTAAAATCCAAATGCTGCTGTGGAAGGGAAGTTATGTGAGTTATGCCAAGTACAAATAGAACTGGACGTGCAAATCAGTCTTTCCCCCCCTCCATTTCTTTATTTCAGCTTTCAGAGAACAGCGCTCAGAAAAGCAGTATCTCCCCAAACAGTGATGTAATTGTTAGAGCTGAAGGAGGGAAAAAACCTCAACTCCGCGCTCAAATGCATCACATAAGAATCATTATATGACCTCTTAAGCTGATAGACTGTCTTTCATTGACAAAAATGAGTTTACATAAATGATACTTAATATTGGTTATTGTACTAAAAATGTGCAGGCTTGACCAGGGCTAGAAATTCTTACATGAAGTTTTACATATACTTTTTTAATCCTTTTCATTTTTCCAATTTTTATCCTTTGAAAACAAAAGGTGTGAATAAGAAACTAGATGTAGAAGAGTCTGAATACAAATAAAGAGTGGGTCACATCTGAGAGAACAAGCTCACCCCTTGTGAGTCCTTATGCTGCGTTCTCCTCTGAAGGCGTACAGCCTCGTGGGTGCGCTTGAGTTCCTCACGTATTAGAAGCTTCCTTGGAAACTGCTGCTTGAGAGGCCGCCCTCCTTCACCCCCCGCCTGTGAGGCTGCATCACTCAGCTCCTTTTCACGCATCTTCTCGTCTTTTCAGCCGCTGATGCTGCTTATAGCAGACCTCACTGAATTGACGTGTCTCAAGAAATGCCTCTCTCTAAGGTCTAGACTTCTTATTTCTAGTTCTCATGACCTTTATGTAAGATGCCTAGAAAGCAACAGTACAGGTTTTTTTCACTTTCAGTACGTTTGCTGCAAACAGGAAGACTTTTCACTAATGTGTTTTAGAAAATCAAAGAATGAAGTTGGTGTTACGTATTTGAACAGCTTCACAACAATAATTACTGTTAATATGGACTGCAGTTTGCCTGAGGAATAGTTCTTAGGGTATGATCTTTGTGGAAATTGGGGTGTTTTTTTCCCTTTGAATTTTTTTTTTTTATTTTATTTTTTTTGAACACTTTATAATGCAAAAAAAATCACAATGGAATATTCAGAACACTTTGCACAGGCTGATTCTAGAATGGCATTGTAGGTATGAATCACAGAATCACAGAATGTTAGGGTTGGAAGGGACCTCTGGAGATCATCTAGTCCAACCCCCCTGCCAGAGCAGGGTCACCCAGAGCAGGTTGCACAGGAAGGCGCCCAGGTGGGTTTTGAATGTCTCCAGAGACGGAGACTCCACCACCTCTCTGGGCAGCCTGTGCCAGTGCTCTGCCACCCTCAAAGTAAAGAAGTTCCTCCTCATGTTGAGATGGAACTTCCTATGTTCAATTTTGTGCCTGTTACCCCTTGTCCTGTCACTGGGCACCACTGAAAAGAGCCTGGCCCCATCCTCCTGACAGCCACCCTTTAAGTATTTATAAGCATAGATAAGAGAGGCTAGTCAATGCAGGAATTTGGGTATTCGCACTGGTTTTACAATACATTACTATTCTACTTTTTTGTTATCAAAACCATCCACGTTTCTGTGTTCTTGTACATCACATAAATTAACTGAGAGTACGTATGATTTGAGTACAGCGTAAATATACTCTCCATGTTCATTCTAACTTGATGATTCTGTAAAGGAAGTTGCCTAAACGGCAATAACCAGATGCCCAAGATGAATGTCAGATACGTGTACTCTTAACTGGGAGCATTTTCTAAGGAAGAGTGTCAGAATTACTACTGGTTTTGCATCTTAGCAGAAAGCAAGCTTCCCCGGTTGTCTTCTAAAGTCTCTGAGATATTCTTCATCTCTTCACCCAGTGTTAGATTCACATATTTTTTCAGAGCAGCAAACAAGGATCTTCTTAACAGGTCACCTTTGGGAGGAGTAATTAGTAATCATGCTTACGAAGTGTACCGGATAGGCAATTTCATCATCAGAACTGTCTTAACTCCTCTCAGTCCCTGACAAGGTGAGTTTTTTTCAAGCTGTCCCACATGGTACTATTTCTAAGCATGAGAGGGTGTTTCATACACTTTTATCTCTCGACTGAGATTGCTAGGAAATATCAATGGTTAAGAACGTTTCTGTGACGGGCATGGACATATCAACGTGTGCCACTAGATGGTACTGTGGACTAGACCCTCGTGAGAGGCTGGCAGAGAAAAGTTACGGGGTTTTGGAAGGTAAAGACAATTTATAGCATACATAACATTGCATCAACAGTCTGTTCTGAAGGAAACTTTCTTATCAGCAGTGCTGAATAAGCAGCTATGTCTTAAAAAAAATGCTTGTAGTTAGTTGTGTTGTAGTTCTTTTTAGAAATAAGTGATTCACCAAGTGAGTTTTTCGGTACTTAGAGATGCCTTGGTTGTGGAAGCGGGTAAGGCACCGACTGACCGCTCTGGCCTGTTTGCAGCTATTTCTGAACATCTTCAGTATCTGCATGGGAAGAAGGAACTGTAAGGAGAAGGGAAGGCCGGCAGCTTCCTGGGCTGCATCAGGCAGAACGTGGCAGGCAGGTCAAGGGAGGTGATCCTTCTCTGCTCAGTATTGGTGAGGCACAACTGGAGTTCTGGGTCCAGTGCTGGTCTGGCCAGTATGAGAGAGACATGGGCATACTGGAGCGAGTCCAGAGAAGGGCCAGACCACGGAGGTGATTAAAGGACTGGAGCATCTGACGCACAAGGGCAGGCTGCGACAGCTGTGGCTGTTCAGCCTGGAGAAGAGAAGGTTCAGGGGGCTTTTATCAGTGTGTGTAAATACCTGATGGGAGGGAGTAAAGAAAATGGAACCAGACTCTTCTCAGTGGTGCCCAGTGAAAGAAAAAAAGGCAGTGGGCACAAACTGAAATGTATTGGCCAGCAGGTCCAGGGAGGTGATTCTACCCCTCTACTCCACTCTCGTGAGACCCCACCTGGAGTACTGTGTCCAGCTTTGGAGCCATCAGCACAGGAAAGACATGGACTTGTTGGAACGGGTCCAGAGGAGGGCCACACAGATGATCAGAGAGCTGGAGCACTGCTCCTATGAAGAGAGACTAAGACAGTTGGGACTGTTCAGGCTGGAGAAGAGAAGGCTCCGGGGGGACCTTATAGCGGCCTTTCAATACCTAAAGGGGACTTACAGGAGAGATGGGGAGGGACTCTTTACCAGGGAGTGTAGCGATAGGACGAGGGGTAACAGTTTTAAACTGAAAGACGGGAGATTTAGATTAGATATTAGGAAAAAATTCTTTATGGTGAGGATGGCGAGACCCTGGAACATGTTGCCCAGAGAAGTTGTGGATGCCCCATCCCTTGAAGTTTTCAAGACCAAGCTGGATGGGGCTTTGAGCAGCCTGGTCTAGTGGGAGGTGACCCTGCCCATGGCAGGGGTGTCGGAACTAGATGATCTTTAAGGTGCCTTCCAACCCAAACCATTCTATGATTCTATGATTCATTAAACATAATAATTTTTTTCGTTACTCTTAAGGGTGACCAAGCACTGACACAAGTTGCCCACAGAGGTTGTGCAGTCTCACCCTCGGAGATATTTAAAGCCCAACTGAACACAGTCCTTAGAAACCTGCTCTAGATGACCATACTTTGAGAAGCAGGGTAGGACGAGATGATCGCCAGAGGTGCTTTCCAACTTCAGCTGTTCTGTGATTGTATAATCCTGTGAAATTACTGGAAATGAAGAAGAGCCATTTAAGCTACCAGTGTCAGGAACACTGTGATATGAGAACAGGAAACACATTTTAGGGAAGGCAAGTGTCCAGTAAATACAGAGCCTTCCAGTTCATTGTAGGTAGGTCTCTGAAGTGTTGTTTCTATCCTTGGGGTTCCAATAACGATGAAATGAATGAAAATTGCAGTATCATTTACTGATACTTCCCTGTCCACTCCATCGTGTTCTTAGTCAGTTGGCTTTCAAATATTTTCCTTCTGATTTTTGTAAAAAAATCACATATCAAAAATGAGAAGAAAACTTAGTAAATTGGAATTTAAAAGGATGTTTGGACTCCAGTGCATTTCCAACCTAATAAAGATACAACAAACACCTCACTGATACTGAGAAGACAGCAGTTTAGTTATATATACAGTTTGTATAACTCTTTCTACTAGTTAGCATCTATAAAAATAACTTCTGCAAATCATTAGAAGACTTGTATGTCAGAGAAAAAGTCAGAAAACTGGAAGTGAAGAGCCGGCATATATTTACTCTTATTTCAGCAGTATTGTTTTCAAAGTATACTCAAGAAAAAAATATTTGTAGTTGTAGTTGAGGTTCTTTTCAGTGTGAGCTTTCTTCATTGGAAGGAACTATCAGGCATTGGGAAAACACAAACTGTCCCTTGTAAGAGCATACTCGATTTTTGTCTATCCTGAAATAGGTTTTGTTCATCACTTTGAACACAGTGTAACACATTGGGACACCTAGCCTGTGTCCCCTGAAAGAGGACTTTCACTCATGGTTGCATCAATGCTAGGAAGAATTCTCCTGGTGAGTTATGGAGGTGATGGGATGCCAACAGATGTGAAGGAGTAAATGTCATATCTATCATGAAGAGCACTGTGATGTGTTACTGTTTCAATGGAGTTTAAATGAAAACACACACTGGCCAATTGTGTTCCAGTATCATCTTGTTGTTTAACCCCAGCCATCATGCAGCCGCTCGCTCACTCCCCTCTACCCCAGTGCGATGGGGAAGAGAATCAGAAGAGTGAAAGTGAGAAAACTCGTGGGTTGAGATAAAGAAAGTTTAATGAATAAAGCAAAAGCCACACACACAAGCAAAGCAAAATGAGGAATTCATTCACCATTTCCCAATAGCAGGCAGGTGTTTAGCCATCTCCGCGAAAGCAGGGCTCCATCACGTGTAATGGTTACTTGGGAAGACAAATGCCATAACTCTGAACGTCCCCCGCTTCCTTCTTCTTCCCCCAGCTTCATATGCTGAGCATGTCATCCCATGGTATAGAATAGCCCTTTGGTTCATTGGGGTCAGCTGTCCCAGCTGTGTCTCCTCCCAAGTTTTTGTGCACCCCCAGCCTACTTGCTGGCAGGGAGGTGTGAGGAGCAAAAAAACGCCTTGACTGCTTAGCAATAACCAAGAACATCAGTGCACTATCAACACTGCTGTCATCCCAAATCCAAAACATAGCCCCACACCAGATGCTAGCAAGAAAGTTAACTCCATCCCAGCTGAAACCATGACACATCTACATGAAACCACCTCGTATTCTTTTCTAACGTTTTGCTTCCAATTTTTCTTTCTCCTCTTTGTAGAGGATCAAGAAACTTTTCCCTCAAGCTCTTTCTCTATGGTTAACTTCACTGGACTTCCTGAAGCACTGTCCTCACAGGCTCTCCATGGGAAGGGGAGATTACACTTTTCCTTTTGGCATCTGAGCTTAAATGCCGTAATTTGTTCCTTGTTTTTAAAAATTACATTTTCACTAAAGAAAGGTCCTCTTGCGCAGCTAATTCCCCTTGTCATCAGAGTTCCATGAAGAATCAGCAGCAGGAACAAGTGAGCCCCTAAGTAAATGTGATCATTGCTCTGTGCCCTTGATAATAAAAGGGAAACAAACTCATCAGTAGGATTGTCTAGGGAAGGCACTTCATTTTTGGTAGTCACACCTTAAAGCTATGTTTAAAATTTTAAGGCAAAACCAGGGAACAATGCCATGATTGCCTCTCAAAGCACTACAAGGATATTAGTAAGTAGCTAACATCCTGTTTTTACTTCTTCATTACACCCTTTGGAGTTGTACTTCCAGCAGCTGCACACAGGGGGGATAACAGGCCCCACTCCCTTTCACATCATAGGGGTAGTACCTACAATTACCCACTGAGCTACATCAAATGGCAACCCATTGTCCAGGTTCCTTGCTCTTTTCTGTAGAAATCAGGGTGCAAGAGAGTGCCTGATGCACAACCTGTCTCTCTCATTGCAAGGCAATGTCGACAAGGTAACCTGGGCACACTCCTACCTCCCCTAGTTTAGACATAGCCATAGATTCCACGGCCATTTTTGGCTAAGATTGTGGAATACTTAGGAGCTGCATTTGGAGAAAGGGAACAGCATTCAAACACCAATAATTGTCGTTGACTGTTGAGACAGAGTGGCACAATCCAGCAGTTTGCAGAAGCAAGAGAGGAATGCTTAGCTCAAGAATGACTGGGCAGTTCTGAGTCCTCCAATACAAGAAAGACACTGGAAAACTGGAGACAGTTCAGTGGAGGCCACCAAGATGCTCAAGGGTCCGGAGCACATGCCTTATGGGGAGAAGCTTAAGGAATTGGACTTGTTCAGCCTGGAGACGAGACAGCTTTGCTGGGAGGGACTTATTAACAGCATGTCATTGCCTACAAGGAGGTTATCAAGTTCCACGGCGGGAGGTCAGGGGACAGGGGATGTTGTAACTGTACATAGGGAAAAATATTTTCACCATGAAGACAGTCAGGCAGCGGCACAGGTTTCCCAGAGAGGTTGTGCAGTCTCCATGCTCGGAGGTTTGGAAAACTTGACTGCATAAAACCCTCAGCAATCTATTCTGACCTCAGATCTGACCCTGCTATTGGGGACCTCCCAGGGTCCCCTCCAACCTGAATTGTACTATGCTTCTATCGCTGAACAAAAGAATGTCAGATTAGTTACATGTTCATCGTTCCAAGCTAAGTGTATAAATTACAGTAAGAAAATAAAGTCACTCTGCTCTTTCTACTTTGTCGTCCATATAGAAATGACCTGCAAGTCCTTCAGTTTTACTGCTGCTTCATCAACAAGTTCAGGGGTAAGTCAATGGAAAATGAAGCAGTTCACAGAATAAACGGATGAATGAAATGTAAAACCATAATAGCACAGGCCAAAAACAATTTAGAGGAACCTCACTTAAGGCATAAAACCAAAAATAAATGTTCTGAACACATCAGAAGCCAGAGAGCTGCCAAGGAGCATTTTGGGTTATTAGATGACTGAAGTGTAAAAGAGTACTCAGGGAAGATAAGGCCACAACACAAACCTGAATTCTTTATATCAGTATTAATTTCAGAAAAGCTGAGGGAGGTTCCCACACTGATTTCTCTCTCTCTTTTTTAAAAAATAAGGGATGACCCTCAGGTATCATTTTAAATTGACCTGTCAAAATAAGTTTTAGAAGAAGCTGAGAAAATGACTATTAAGTAACAAATTGTCACAGCCAGATGGTCCTCATCCAAGAGTCCTAAAAGAACTCAAGGAACTGAAGCATAACGCTGCCCCAATGCTCAATGTGTTGTCTAAGCCATAATTTAAGCAGGCTGTGGTTCTAGGGGAATGAAAAGTTCACTTTTTTTAACAGTCCTCTGTAGAGCTTTTTTTCTGTTTGCAAAACTTACTGAAATTGAAAACCAATAAAATGTTATACTCAACTATTTTAAAATCAAGAAAGGTCAGCATGGATTTTTAAGTCATATTTTAGAGGAAACATTTGCTAACTTTTAAAAAAGCTTTGAACTTATCGATGGAAAATAATTTGATACCGTGTACAGGGATTTGCACAATGTGGGAGAAGTTGGAAAAAAGGAACTAAGCTGTACGACAAAAAGCTTGAGAGAGAGATGGAGGGAGAGAGTGAGTAGTGTTGTGCCATTTTACAACAGCTGAGGACATCAATTTCCTACTTGCTCTTTACCAGAGCAGGAACCCCAGGCCAGGATATTTGCTGTTACTCCTCAGTACAACAGCATACTTATTCAAGAAGTTTGCATTAATTTTATGGCTTTTGCTACGTTCAGGCATGCTGTCCCCAAGGGTAGGTCATCTCTTAACCTGTGTACCCTCTGTGCCTTTCTCCCAGATGCTGAATAATTGATCATCCTAAAAGGTGGCAAAGAGGCAATCAACCAATTTTTACTTTGCAGATACTGCTGCTTTGTCAAATAATTGGTGCAAAGACATATTAACAGTAAGAAGGGAGATCCATGTGTTCCTTCCTTCCTTCCTCCCTCCCTCCCTCCCACAAATTCATCTGGTATCTTTTTGGCCATTAAGGTACGTTAAAATGAGGGAAAATTCAACTGAAATAAGTGTTAGGGGAAAATCAAGAATCTTTTATCTTGGCAGTTATGATCCAGTTCATACAAAAGAATAGACTCTATCACACCTGCTTCTAGGGATCGCCCAGAGCAGCAACAACATAATCACAGGAATTAATATGAATAAAGGTGCCCTGACTGCACTTCCCGATGGACTCCTGAAGTAACAAGGAACAGACCTGAAGGATTCAAGCTGATTGCTTCCTAGCACAAAGCTGCTTCTAGGAGTGAGCTGATGAGATGTGAAATTTGTATTTGCCACAGGCAAGTCAAAAATACCCTGTCACGTATCTGTGATGCCAATGTAATTAATCCCTGTAAAGCTCATTTTTAAATAGCTTAAACTAGATGTTTGAAATATATTTTATTCTACTATTCATTGGATTCATTCTCTTTCACTAGATGGAAACGGAAAGGTCCAAACTGGTGAAACTGGAAATCGGTCTAAACTAAAGTGCAAGAAAGCTGATGCAGACTTCAAAAAGCAAGTGAAACATAGCAATTAACAAGCCAATGAAAAGTTTATGGTAAAACAGAATAAAATTAAAAAAAAAAGATGGCTAAAAATGAAATGGGAAAAAAAAATAATTGAAGAATCCCAAATAATAAGTCTGCCATTTTTGTTGAGGAATGGTAGAGTGTGCTTCATTACTTGAACCTGATGCAATTGCAGTCTGAAGACCCAGTCAGCCACCAGCATCATGCTGGCTGCCCTGAAGAGTAGAATTTAATCCACAGTATAAAAATATCAACTTGTTGAAGAACTTTATGCCTTCCAATACAGAAAATACTTCTGCAGTGGAATAACGCAAAGGTGAGTCAAATTTAGGAAGCACCTGATCAGGTCTTGAATGGAAGGTGAAAATTACTGGTTTAGAATCATAGAATCATA
>VYZM01000584.1:1539-11767 GCA_013398915.1 Dromas ardeola
CAGCACCCCTCCATTTCCCCCCAGTTTGTTGGCGGAGGCCTGCCCAGGCCCCTGCCCTTTCGCTAGCCGGGATGGAGTTTGCGGAGCTGATCAAGACCCCGCGAGCGGACAACGTGGCCCTACATCGCCCTTTCTACCCGGCCGTGGAGGGGACCCTCTGTCTGACCGGCCATCACCTCATTTTCTCATCGCGGCGTCAAGATAATGCCGAGGAGCTGTGGCTGCTGCACTCCAACATTGATTCTATTGAAAAAAGGTACGGTCTGGAGAATAAGTCTGATGAGGAGC
This sequence comes from Dromas ardeola, assembly GCA_013398915.1. Classification (NCBI taxonomy): domain Eukaryota; kingdom Metazoa; phylum Chordata; class Aves; order Charadriiformes; family Dromadidae; genus Dromas; species Dromas ardeola. The sequence goes on from VYZM01000584.1 coordinate 1,828, forward strand.
GGCTGAGGGAGCTGGGGGTGTTCAGCCTGGGGAAAAGGAGGCTGAGGGGAGACCTTCTCGCTCTCTGCAACTGCCTGAAAGGAGGGGGTAGAGATTTGGGGGTTGGTCTCTTCTCCCAAGGAACATGCGATAGGACAAGAGGGAATGACCTCAAGTTGCGCCAGGGAAGGTTTAGACAGGATATTAAAAAAAATTTCTTCACTGGAAGGGTTATCAAGCAGTGGAAGAGGCTGCCCAGGGAAGGGGGGGAATCGTTATCCCTGGAGGTATTCAAAAGCCGGGCAGACGTGGTGCTGAGGGACATGGTTTAGTGGTGGGTTTGTCAGTGTTAGGCTGATGGTTGGACTGGATGATCTGGAGGGTCCCTTCCAACCTGGACAAATCTATGATTCTAACTTCCCTGCCTAATCTCACCTAATTGTTTGTGTCTTGTGGATTTAAAAGACTGGTCTTCAAGACTGGCTCGTACCTGAGCTGTCTTAAATCCAAGTCTGGAAAGGAAAATAGTCAATTAGAGCACATGGTAGGATATGGGCACGGACGGGTTGAGTCTCATTCTGCTCGGATATTGATATTTGGCTGTTGCATCCTGAGGGGTTTGTTTTGGTCATATATAGAGTCAGAATGTCCCTGTCCAGGGCAAGGAGCTGGAACTAGATGATCTTGAAGGTCCCTTCCAACCCAAACCATTCTGTGATTCTATGTTTGAACACCTTTGTCAGCAGTACTCTGTGTTAATTGTTCAGTGAATCTCATCCGTAGCTCTTGATATAAAGGATGCATCTTTACCACCGCTCAACAGAGATGGAAGCTGAGGCACTGATTTGCCTTGGATCAGCCACCGAAACTGATGGCAGAAGTGTAGTCCGGACTTTCTCGGTCCCAGATCAGTCTCCTACTGCTCAACAGCATCATCCCCTTAATTCCTTCAGCTGCTTGTGGAAATCAATAACGCTTTAACAGTCTGCTCCTTGTGGTAAAGCTGAGTTGTAGCTGCGCACTCCATTTTGTTCTTGCTCGTCCCCTTTTGTTACAGGGACTTCAGAGATAAATCTTCTTACCATCGCTTCTGTCTGCTTTATGTTGCCCCATCACATTTCCCTCATTGAGTGGTCGTCCCTTCTCACCTGGTCATTGTCTTATGCTTTCTCACCTTGGTCCTTTTTTCAGTTTGCACATAATATTTTCATTTTTTGTTAGTTACAAAGTCACTCCCCTGTTTTCCTCACCTTTTAAGGAAATCTGGAAGAGTAGTTTTCCCTTCTGCCAGCAAGACTGGAAAAATCAAGCAGCAGCAATTAAAAATATCAGGTTGCCTCAGAATCTGAGACTGGGTGAAGTACTGGACGCTGATTAAGTTTCTTCCTGTGCTTCTGATTTCTTGGAGCGTTTCTGAGAAATGCTGCATCTTGGCCTGAAGATGGAGAAGGAACAGAGTGGCGGAAACCTGAGGAAATCTGTTCCCATCTAGTACAGGAACAGATTTCAGGGCGGTTTGGCTTCATCTTCCTTCCTGCTTGTACTAAACCAGCCGTAGCTCTGTTCTGAAAATTATTATAGGCAGGCTTTTCTTTATTTTTTCTTTTATTTTTTTTTCATGAGCTTAGTTCCAGTTACGATGTAAGCTAATACCAAAAGGAGCAAGGAACGTTTTAAATTATGGCCAGGGAGTATTGAGTTGCTAGCTCGGTACGTGATTTATAACAGAGTTAGCTACGACTCGCGGCTCTTATTGCCAGCCCTGGTTTCTGGAAGGTCTCTGGAGTAAACATCTCCCTCCCTGAGAGTAGCTTTGTGTGTATGTAGTGGCAATGAAACTTGGCTGTATAAAAGGATAAGAGTATATTCTCAGTGCTGGAGAGAATAGAATAACAAAGCTCTTAAACCAATAAAGGTTGTAGAAAGGTCCAGTTTGGCACTACTTCAGGTTATTAGTGCAAAACTGGGACATTGTGCCAGGTTCATAAAAAAAAAAAAACCAACCCTCTCACTTTCATGATATTAGCGTCTTTTGTACAAAACAGTGTGTTCCCTAATTACCAGGTGGTCATCAAACTGCTTCATAATATTTTTGTAGCTTTTTAAGCAATTTATATATGACCTGTGGGGTTTGTTGAGAAGCAGAACAGTCTCTAGGGATCTCCTGTGGGTTTTTTTTTTTGCTTAAAGAAACATGGAAAGGAAATGCAGCCCTGGCAATGTGTTGTAGCTGCACTGTGTTACTACATTGGGGATCTGTGAAACAGCACTTCAATGAGGACAACCGAGGCACAGTCTGGCTCAGCTGGAGTTGCAGAACTCTGTCGAAACGCCTCTAGTTCTTCCTCCAGCACTGTCCAAACGATAATTGGTTCTGCCTGTTAACCTTTGTCTGCACAGAAGAAATAGGTAATGACCTTTCAGCTGTAATAATAATTCTAAAATAAATTACAGGCAGCTTTTGTGGTGCAGGTGAAGGAACCCAAAGCTTGGCAACAGGTCTCCTCTTGGAGCATGGTCTGACTGAGGGTAAGGCCACGAGGGACTGAAATTCGGTCCTTCAGGTCTTGCCTGGCTTCTGCTTCTTGCATTGCCTTTGGCTGCTGCAGCCGCTCCTGCGGTGTACGAGGAGACTCAGCCCCTTTACTTAGTTCACTGCTTTGTGAACCAAAATCCACATCATTCTAGTGGCTAGTTAATGTAAAGAAAACACTCGCTTTCTGTTCAGCCATCATCCTTCTCTCAGGAACGTAAGGAAGACTGGAGAGGGCGTCTGTGAGCTCTGTTTGTTTTGTATCGTAGAGCTTTTGCTAGATTGGCTTGTGTTTGAACCAATGGTGATAAGACCTTAACTTCTGAGGTCTGCAGAGCAAATAGCTCCGTGGCACTGCAGGTAGCCGAAATCAAACTTTCCTATTAGAGACAAGGGAGTGTAACATAGCCAGACTGAAGTGCTATTTTAAAAATTAAATTAAACTCGGGTGTCTTTAGAAATCTGTCGTGGTTTGGGCTGGACACTAAAAGGGATGACAGATGCTCTCTTTTACCTCTCTCCCCTTTCAGAAAAGGAAGAGCGTCCCCCTTCAGAGGAGAGAAAATGGGTTGAAAAAGAAACTGAACTACTTTAATGAGAGATTAAGAGCCTCATGCTCTACCAACCAGGACACAACCCCTAATTTCTGTGCATTACTGTAATGCTGTAACTTCCAGTACTATCAGAAAATACCTGAACGCACCTTTTCTTTCACATTATAAAGAAAAGCTGGGAAGAAAACCTTCCTTCTTGCCATATCATGAGGATGGAATTGAAAAAAAAAAAAAAAAAAAAAGAAAAGCAGACCACAACTTGGAAATACCAAATAAAGAGGTGGTTTTGTTTGTTTATTTTTTTGAAAGATGATATTGCAGACAGATTGCTACTACTGGAATTTTGTCTTTTAGGCATATGTTGTGGGAAGAGCTGTAATACCTCATCGCACCTTAGAGGATCCTGTTCTTAAGAGACTCTTTCTTCATGTCTCACTGTAGGTTTGTGGGCTCATTGGGTACCATCATTATAAAATGCAAAGATCTGCGAATTATTCAGCTGGATATACCCGGAATGGAGGAGTGTTTGAACATTGCCAGCTCTATTGAGGTAAGAATTCATAATGGTAAATAACACTTAAGTTCTCAGATCTTGATCTGACCTCAACCTTAACAGCTTTTTTTTCCCAGTTAGGAAGGTTTTCATTGATGTTCTGGAAGGGGAAATGAGAATTGTGGGATATTTCCTTTCAATTGTTGAAATATTTATTGCTTATAGGTGTTTTTTTTTAAATAAATTAAAAAAAAACAACAACAACAAAACAGTCAAAAAAACCACCACAAACCTACTTTTGATCAAATATCTTGCCATAGTATTTGGGGAAAATAAAACTCAGCTTCCTTATGTTGGAGCACGAGGAGGCAAAACCAAATCAGAGTGAGTTTCACGTGTCTCAAACAGCATTAAGTGACTTCTTGAGTTTAAGCTCTGCTTTTAGTAATTGGATAAATGCCATGTAGGATGTGTCTTGTTAGTTATACCTGTTCAGTGTGCGTTTTTCTCTGTTATATAGTGTAGCCTGCAGAAATGATACTCCATGTACAAATCCCCAGTGGTTATAATCTTCTTTTGTTTGTGCTACTGTTTTTTTTATGTGTGTTAAACTATCCCGCAGGTGACTTAGTATTTCAAGCTTAATGGATGTATATTTTTTGTGTGGATTAAGTTTGCATCACCAATATTAGTGGAAAACACTCTTTGCTGTATGTTTTTTGGAATAAAATAGCAGTTTGAATAAATTTAAGCAGCTGTTTATTTCTCTTGCCCCGCACAGGCGCTTTCCACCCTGGATTCTGTCACTCTCATGTATCCCTTCTTTTACCGGCCCATGTTTGAAATCGTTGAAGACGGCTGGCGCTCCTTTCTGCCTGACCAAGAGTTTGAGCTCCTCAGTTCAGTGGTGAGTTGGATCTTAAGGATTTGCCCAGGCGCTCGGATATACTGGTGCAAGTGGTTTGTGGAGCATTTTACCCAGTAGTGTCTGGACTGGAAATTCTGGGTGGTAAAAAAAGCTCTTCCGTGCCTGGGTGGAAAGTGAGTCGTGTTCAAATACTTGCTCTGTAAACATCAGGCATTTCTGTTTAGGTGCTAAATATTTGTATTTAGCATTCGTCTTTCACCTTCTACAAATGGAGTTTTGAGGCCTATTTAAAAGTTCCCTGGGAGGACATGAAGGTAGGAAACGTTTTTGTCCTTTGCGGATGGCCCTCCTCATTGCAAGAATGAATTTAAGACCTTTGGCCTGGGTTTGTTACACTCAACTTTGTATCCGAAGTGGAGTGGGGTGAATCTTTGTCAACTCCTTAATTGAAACGAGGCTGGTTTTTTTTTTTAGTTTTCTTTTTTTTTTTTTTTTAAATTGCTAAGGATTTCTTAGGTCTTCAGGAAGATGGTGGTAGATAAAGATGCCCAATAAGAAATACCCTTAGCTCTAGTTCATGCTGAGGAAATATTGTGAGGGTTTAAAGCGCAGGAAACTTCCAGTCCTATTCTTCCAGGTGCTGTGAGCACATGTTGATATTATCTTTGGTACCTGTAGGGTACAAATTGTTCTTGTGGCATTGCCTGTTGTATCTGTTACTCAGACTTCATTTTGGGATGCTGAATTTGATATAGTGGGAACTGTCTCGGTTGCAGGAGCCCACCTGTCCGAATAGTGCCTTGGGTTAGCATCTGTGTGTTCCAGGTCTTTGTTTCACATTAAATATGTGTGCTTGCTGCATCATCTTACGTTTCTGAGACCGCATCCATTAGTACAGCATCAAAGAACATTGATTATTTTTTTCTTTTATCTGCAGTCCAGCTTGTCTGCAGCATTTATTACTTCCTGTTGATGACTAATAACGGAATAATATGATTAGCTTGACCAGATTCATATGATGAGATCACTGGAAATTTAAAGGAGTTCAGAGATATTTCTATTTTTGTCTTATAATTAGAGTACTCTCACGTATCCTATCTTCATCTGCTGTCAAAAGACGTACAAACTGACCTGTTATTATAACTAGCACCATAGTTTTGGTTTTAATTTCAGCTGGGGAAGTCAAACATGATCAGAGTGTTCTCCTGTTTGGAGGGAAGGCAGCAGATGCTTTCCCAGCTCAGAAGAGGAAGCTTGCAGGCATCGCGATGAGAGTCAAAAGGGCAGAAGCTGAAGTGCTCTCTGGTGAGAAGGGAGGAGTGTGAGAGCAGGATTGAAGGCAGCTGAAGGAAATACTTCAGAGCTCAATGAAAGATCACAGGAGATAGTTCTGCTTCTGTTCACGTTTTGCTTTCTATGTGTAGCTGAAATCCTTTTTAGATTTCAGGGATCAAATCACTTCTGATGGTTTTATTCACCAGTGTGATACAGGTGCTAACACGGATCCGTTGATATGCTGGGTTTTTTTTATCTTTCAGAGGTTTCTAAAAACGCATTGATAGCTTGTTTGTGAATCTCTTTGCTTTTTGAACATATGCTCCTTGGAAGGCTTACATTTAAAAGCCTAATTACTTTATAACTCTGTTTTAAGGGCAATAATTCATTTCTTTTCTGCAATTCATTTCATTTCTGCACGTCTAACAGTAGTTGATTAATTCTTGGCTTTAACCCAAAACTTCAGATGTAAGTCCTTTTTAGCAAAAGGGTGACAAAAGCCATGTTCAAATGATTTACGCTTCCTCAACAACGCATAAATATATTGTTGACCAAATATTTCTTATTCTGTAATTAAACTTTCTTAATTTGACAGGCTGGAACAAGTAAATGGCTGATTTATTTATTTTTTTCCCTCCCATAAGTCAAATGAGTAGGACTCAGAAGGTTACCTCCCTCGGAGGTATCCAGACGGAATCATCCGCCTGGATCTGTTATGCCTCACCTTCCCCAATATGGTAACAACTTGTCAAAAACTGCAGTTCCCCCACACTGCAGCTCTTGTTGTGTATTAATTCCACATTTTTCTGCTACAGGAGAGTTGTTTTAAAACTCTGGCACATTCTATGATGGCAAAATAAAACTAGAAAAGTTAAGATAAAAAAAGTTAGGCAGTACATTAACAATTTAGATAATACATTATGGTGTTGTACTGTATAATAATTATTTATCTGTTTATCTTGGCATATGTTGTGCCAAATGTGTTTTTTCTCCCAACACGCATACTCCCTGCGTGATTTCGCTCCACTGCATCGGTGCGACAAAGTGTCATCTTGCATTGCCCCTAGGATTAGATAGCAAACACTCAAAGAGCTCAGCTACGGAATCTGGGAGGCTGCTATACAACCAGAACATTCTTGCATTTAGTCCGTGAAGGTGTTAAGGGAAGAACTGTTAAGGCAAATAACTTCATTTGGGCTAAAGAAATGGGAGGAATCGATAAGTTTCAGTGGGCTGTCATTTGCGGATGGCTGTTGCTGTGCGTGCTGCCTGTTTATTTTCTTGGGAATAACCTGCAGCACAGGTCAGCAGGGCTTTTGTCGAGTGTCTTTCTGTGAACTGTTGTTCTGATAAAACCAACATATCAGAGTAGTTCAGCTGAAAATGAAGTCGTATGAAGTAATCAGCTCGACATCTCACTCAATGTCACAGCAAAAACTCCCCGGTGCCTGCAGGCTGCCAATTATTGTACTGCGAGATGAGACGTTGAAGATGCTACAGACAAACATATGAATGGAGTAAAAGATGCACAGGATAGTTAATGTTTGCTCATCCAGCTTTTGGTTGTGTGTGGTATGGTTTTGCTTGAAGCACTGGGTGGTACGTGAGATCTAGATGGGTTATAGCTATGTCAGGTGAAATGTGTGCAAAGATTTGTGTTCTTCGCTGTACTACAGCATAGCCAGTGAGTGGCTGAATGGAATTAGAGTATACGCAAGGGGTTTCATCTCTTTCTGAGGAGTCAGAGAAGAGCTAATAGGTCAGGGCGGAGTGGTTTTTCTTCTGCCAGCTTCTACAACTGCAGGATACTGCAAAATGTAACTTTAGAAAATCAGTTTCTTCTTAAAGTTATGTGATGTTATATAATAACAATATAATTAACGTGTATGTGTTTCATTGCCACCAAATTCACTTTCTTCATTCTCTTTTTCTTTTCCTTTCCATTTTGTTGTAGGAAAGAGCTCGAGGTTCTGGACAGTTCAGCTAGCTGTGCTTCATCTACTGTCCAGAAGCTGCTTAAAAAATCCTGAAGTTCTGAATTTGGGCTCAGTTTGCAATGATGTGGATGGCCCATATTTCGCTCTTAGCAGACAAGCATCAATCTTTGCCTGCATCTGTTCTTAGGCTTCTTGTCCATGCACAATCTGTTACTAACAAGGCCTGTTGCCTTCTTGCCTATTCCTGGGAATGGCCTCTGTCGCTGCTGCTTTGCAGGATCCTTCGAGGTCCATGCTGGTTTCTTGACTTTTCTTTTAAGGCTTATTAGTAGAGCTTGAATTGTTTCACACTGTTTAGTGGAAAATGACCTCTCCTAGTAATTACAAGTTTTGGGAGGAAGGATAACTGTTGTTTCAAAAAAAAAATGTTGTTTGAAAATCAGTCTCTCTAAACAAATATTAGGACAAAAAAGTAGAAACGTAAGAGTTAAGCCTGCACTGTGTTTAAGGAAATACTTTCCTTTTTTTTTTTCCTTTCTTTTTTCTCTGGAGTCCTCTCTCCTTTCTGCTCAGCCCCCAATCCGTCGCTGCTTCTAGCCTTCACTGGAATTAACTTTTTCTGATTCCTTAAGGTACAGCTCTCTTCCTGGGAGAAGTAAATGCTAACTCTGTACTTTCTCTGAGTTTCACGCAGCATACTTATCTGGTGATGTCTGAAGATGAGGTCCACCTCTTCTCTTCCACTGCAGTCCTTACTGCTTCCTCTGTCCACATCTGCCGCTGCGTTTGGATGAATTGCTGTTCCCTCGCTCTTCCAGTTAGTAATAGCAATTTTTCCTTCCAAATTGCAGACAGACCCCAAGCAAAAGCCAAGGAGAGACTTTTACTGTTGGGTTTTACTATCATCTGGTTCATGTTAGAGTATATTCTAGCAGGCTGAAGCTGGCACTGCAGACGTTAACGGGATCTCTGCAGAAGCAGCTATGCTGCAGAAGATAAATGGTGCTAATTGCTGCCGCGCTCCTGCTTCCCATGTAACAGGAAACTATAACGGGATGACGTAACAGTATCATCTGTCTCCTGTTATAAATGGCGAGGAGAGGGGGTTATGGGCAGCACTAAATTATCAAAGTGGGAGATAAATCAGGTTGATACTCTTCCATTCCTTTTCATACTGGTGGTATCAGTGGCAGCCAGTCTCTCAAAAAACGATGCCACGGGGTTCTGATTTTGCCTTCTCTACGTGCTGTCTGGCAGTAAGGTATTTAGGTATTTATCAGTTCTATATCCGTGCATATTTTTTTCCACTGTAAACAAACTGCACACAATCATGAAATCTGCTGTAATTTAACATAGGCACCCCAAAAAGCTATAATAAAAACCAAATCGCTGTTGGCGCATTACAAGCATGAGCTGGGACCAGCCAAGCCTCCCTTATGTGATCCAGACCTTCTTTCGTCTCTGCCTATGACGTGATTGCCGGAGGCAGTTTAACTTTGCATCTGGGAGAACCTCTGCTTTTTATAAAACGTAGATGTTCAGAGAAGCTGTTTTGAGGCTAATGAATAATGAAATAAGCTTACGACAGGGCTGGTGCAGGACTGTCCGGATGGGCTACTGAACACAGGTGGCAATTGCTGTTCTTGACGATGGTGACACACGCAATGTGTACCTTTCCCAGCATCTTTCTTTTTCTTAGGCTGTCCCACAAAAAGGGACAATTTGGCTGTCTCCTATGCCACACATCCCATGCCTTGGATCTACTGATGGTACAATAGTGTTGTGAATCAGATCAGCTTGTTCACCTGGTGGAAAGACTTCATTGCCAGAAAACCTTTCTAAATCAATCCTAGTTTTCCGTCAGACCAGGGAGCTATTTCTATAAGCAGGTACCAGTCAGGAGGTGTAAGGCGGGAGGTATTAAGCCTCTGGAAGACAGGAAAGCGGAAAAGAGACCTACTTCTGATCAGAGCTGTGTAATTAATGCACGCTAAACAAACCGTCTTGAATAGACGTGGGTTTTTTGTGCATTCTGTTACTGCATAATTTAACTGTCATGCTATTCTCTTGCTTTCTGTGATACCTGCTTTAGCCCCTACCTTTTTGTCTGGCTGAAACTTTTTTTGAACACAAACGAGCAGAGTTTTTTATGGCATCTGTCTGAGGTCCCTGCCTGCTGTGGTGGCACGCAAATGCTTCCCAGTCTGTACTGGAACACCTCAGCTGAGGAGTTACTTAAGGTCTTGTTTGTTTTCTCACACCTATGGCAAGCCAGTGCATAGAACTAAAAAAAAAAAAAAA
>VYZM01000584.1:11799-23439 GCA_013398915.1 Dromas ardeola
AAAAAAAAAAATCCACCTTGAAAGCAGCTGCTTGTTGCTCTTCAATAGGTTTTTGTATTTGATTTTAACTTCTTTATGTCTGGAGCTTTTACAGGCAAATTTGAGTGCTATTCTGCTGCTACTCTTAAGAATTGAATGCTGCTGTTAAAATGAGTTGTAGAGGCTTTTGGGTCCTTTTCCCCACCAAGGCTTCTGCCAGCAGGTTTTGTTGGCTGTGAGGAATATACAGGATGAGCATGTGCTGACTGAAGATGCAGCGCAACCAAGCTGCCGGCCTGCCATCGAGGACCATGAGTTCAGTTCCCAGCCAAACTTTAGGCAAGGTTCTGCTGCGAGCTCTGTGCCCCTGGGGAAAATATATATCTCGTGGCCGTCTGATGTACCTGGATGGCGTCCTTAACGCGGCAGGTGGTGGTGTGGGACCAGCCCAGAAGCAGCGAGCCCTCCATGAAGGCTGTCCAAGGCTGCGGTGAGGGCAGTGTCACCTGTTCCAGCCCGGAATTCAGTAAGTGAGGATTCCTCGTCAGTGAAGCTGCTCGTTAACCTTTGGTTGTGCCTGAGATGGAGCCAAGTCCTGTGTCTGACCCTAGGTATCGGGTAGCCGGAGCTCTCATGCCAAGTGCCTGCGAGGGTGCAGGGCGCCAATATTCGTCACTCTTTTTCACAAGTGTTTGGCTGTTGGAAGCTGAAAAATTGTGTAACAGGAGGTGACGGTGAGACCTTTGTGCTTAGGCGCTGTGCTGGTTCCAGGAGGTTCTTTTGGAGGGACGGCTGTTGTGCTTTACGTAAAGCAGAGTCCGTAGAAAAAAAAAAAAAAAAAANAAAAAAAAAAAAAAAAGAGCTGGGAATGTTAAATTGCAATTTTAACCTCAAAGCAGCTTCATCGTCTGGAGTTGGTGGACATTCTTGGCCACCTTTGTCTTGTAGACAGTGTTATGATCTCTGCTGTCAGCACAGATAGAGGTTTGAGCCCATGTTACCTGCATCTAAATCAACCTTTTTTCCCCTAAATCTACTGATATAGAAATTAATTTCTGTTCTGTCCCTGAGGGACAGACATACCGTATTCTCACTTGCGATGAGATTGAAGCATCTGCAAATGCAGTGGGTTTTGTTACAGTGCGTACTGCAGACACGCTGTCTGCTGTGTCTGTGAAATAACGAAAAGCCACGATCACCCCTTTCTGACCACATGGATTTATTTTGTGCTGTTTGTTGAGGATGCGGGTAAACCAGACGGGGAACCATTGTTCAACAAGTGCTGTACCTCCAGAACCAGTCACCTGATAATTTCTTCTGTTGCCTACGAGCTTTATCTGCATGCTGGGTAATGAGCTTCTGGGAGCTGCTGCAATGAGATATTATGATTCCAGGCAGCTTCAAGAGATGTGGGGAAAAAATAATCAGTCAATAGACCTATAAATGGATACTAAAAGGACTCGGCAGAGATATACCTTCCAACATTTGTAATACAACATCTGAGAGGTAGGGGATGAGGATTGCACAGCAGAGAGTGGCCAGGCTTGTTTGTTCTTCTCAACCAGCATCTCTTTTGCCACGTGTTTTTTTTTTTTTTTTTTTTTTGTTGGAGACTGGATGTGGTGCTGGATTTGATCTGAGTGATTGATTAGCGTAATTATGTTGTTAGAGAGGGTCCAAATTCCTGGATGAACAAAAGTGATTATGCCAATAGTGACAACTCGCCTTTTCTCTGTGGTGCAAACAGAATAGGCCACCGATATTGCTCTGTTTGTGCGTGCTTTATTCTGAATATGGAAGTTCCTCTTCCCAAGTATATTATGATGTTATTCTCCTTTTTGACCCAAAGCCTATATGTTCTTATCTTTTTCAGACAGATGAATGGCGCCTAAGCTGCATCAATAAGGAGTTCTCTGTCTGTCCCTCCTACCCTCCGGTTGTCATTGTCCCCAAATCCATCGATGATGAAGCCCTTCGGAAAGTTGCCATGTTTCGCCACGGCAGTCGCTTCCCAGTCCTCAGCTATTATCATAAGAAGAACGGGATGGTAAGCAGCGTTTGAGTAATGGTTGTACCTGAAGGAAGTGTGTGAATCTGTTTAATGGAAAAAAAAAAAAAAATACAGTTTGTGAGATGTTCACTCCTTTTATTTTCCAACTTAAGTGTGTGCAGTGAAACTGGTTCTGGGTGATGGAATGAGTAATCTCCATCCTAGAAATAGTTATTAATCTGCTTGTTTGGAAGCGTATGTGGCGTGAGCTTCCTCAGAGCAGTAAGAGCAAGATGAGACTTGTAAAGCCACCGCTGGCACCCTTGTTTGCTTTGTCTGCCAAGAGGCTTCATGCTGAAAGGATGGCAGAAAGCACATTGTCCTCTCCTCTGGGTGGTGGGCTGTCTCCTTCGTAATGGAGTCACGATGACAGCCGGCGTGCCCGGAGCCAGACCCGCTTCTGCTGTGGAACCGTCGAATGACTGATCAGAACAATCTGTTCTCCGAGCCTGTCAGTTTAACGTGTTTCAGGAGCAGCAAATTCTTGGTGTTACGCAGCCTCTACCACCTCTCAACAAGCCAAAATCTAATTGAGTGACTGATACGCTATAATTAAGAAATGCACTTTATGAAATCGTTGTGTAATTCTTTATATCTCTTGCTGGTGTAACCCGTTCTGAGGATGTTGGCATGTCCAACCTGCGGCTTGTAAATTTGATCCAGGCTTCTGAATCAAATGCTCTGATGTGTTCTCACCTCCTGTTGCCAAGATTTGTAAGCCCTGAATTAGAGGACGTCTAGTCCAACTTAGTGGTTTTGCTTGGCCTTAAAATCAGCCGTCCACCAACTTCGTAACGGTCGTGCTTTCTGCTTTTTCCCAGCTCGAATGAAAACCATTGAAGGAAGATTTGTACGTTGTGCAAATGTACAAATCTCTGAATTGTGCGTGTTTCAAGTGGGAGGAATATAATAGCGTTTGGCTCGGAGTGCTTGAACTTGCGACAGTAACGCTCTCTGTCACGTTGCTCTCCTGGCTCTGAGTTCTCGAGTGTCGCGGGGGGGTTGCTGACTGGCTACCCTCACACTTCAGTTATTGTTTGAGCTGCTGGGATGCTTTCTGAATTGAAAGGCATTTTACTGAAGAGAAATCTCAGCTAATAAATCTGTGCACCTTAGGTTTACTAGTCTAGCCACTGGGTAAAACTGTACCTAACAGGCATCTTTAACACATGAATGACTTGAGCGTTTCAAAAACAGAGTTGGGAAGAGACAATCCTGAAAATGTTGGTTTATCAAGGAACCATCAGCAGAAAGCCAGTTCAGTGGCTCACAAAGATGGTACTACAGGAGTAATTCAAAGGATAAAGCCTCTAAGATGATGTCTGTAATTTAGAAAATGGCCTGCCAAGCAATTGCTCAATTCAAGGATTTCTAGTTTGTTTTTTAAATAAATTCAGTCCCTGCAAGAGATTGAACTTCAATGGACTGAAGGATTCAGGGCGAGGGAGAACAGCAGCTGTAGGAAGAACTAGAGGGATGTTTCTGTGCGTCAGGCAGTGCAGATCAGGCTGTTTGCGTGTCTGTGTCCAGGTGTGATGGATCCAACTTGAAGCAGATGGAAGTAAACAGTGCGGTGGGGTGAGAGCAGCACTTGCTGGTGCAACTCCCTGGAGAAGAGCTGGAGATCCAGGAGGGCCCCACTTGAATTTTACTCCTGAACTGATGAGGGAGCTTTTTAAGGTTGAGTTATCTCTCTCTCACAAGCTTTGTAAAAATGGCCTGAGTTGTAAAGGAAAAGAGGAGTATCCTGCGTGGGTTTCAGCAGCATGCTTCTCTAGAGAGCCTTTTTCCGTGCCTGGTGTTGAGACATAACACGTCACTCCGCAGCCTGTATTTACAGACCCCTAAGAAACCCTCCCGTGGAGGGGTGTCCCTTGCATGGTGAGTTTAAACCCCCATTCTCGTCTTGGAGATGGCTTTCGATCATAAGTATATCCATTTCAAGTCCCTAATTCGTGGCTATTTGTCTCCACAGGTCATGATGCGAAGTAGCCAGCCTCTTACAGGTACGAATGGGAGACGGTGTAAAGAAGATGAGAAGCTGATTAATGCCACGCTACGGCCTGGCAAGCGCGGCTACATCATTGATACGAGGTCCTTGAATGTTGCCCAGCAGGCCAGGGCCAAAGGAGGGGGCTTTGAACAAGAAGCCCACTATCCCCAGTGGAGGAGGATTCACAAATGTATTGAGAGGTGGGTGAAATCGCACAGGCTCTCCTCTGTGCTTGGCTTTGTAGGGTTACATGGGCAGAGCTCCATAAAATATTTGCTTCTGTAAGAAGTGGCTGTGTGTCCTGGTTCCTGTCAGTGAGGTCACACTCCTTTTTTTTTTTTTGGCAAAATCAGGGTATGCAGATGATAAAGCTGTTTGGCTTTGGAAAGCTGTGTTTGGTTCTTTGTTGTGAACAAGCTGCTGCAGGTTTCAGACATCAGGCAATCTTCCTGTGCCATCTCTTTCTCTGACCATCTACAGCTGCACTCCAGCCTTCCTGTATTCCCCTTTCCAGTAGTGCACAGGAACGAGCAAGTCCCTTCCCAGAAAACTTCTGCAGGTGAGGCAGGTTCCTGCAGCATTCGCACTCCTCATATCCACTACTTTTCTCTGGACATCTAACATTGTTTGGTCATTTGGAGACAGGTTACTAAGTCAAATGGACTTTAAACTGCTCTTAAGCCTAAGTTTTTGGGGAATCCTTCTACACAGGCTTGCGGTAATGTTACTGGAGCTACTGGAAAGCAGTCACTCCCCTTGTCACTGTATAGGCCAGCTCTTGAGCCAATATAAGGAATTTCCTGGCTGTTGTTTTGAACTATTTGGTTTTGCTTCTAAAAATTTTGTGTGGACTTAAATTTGATGTTGATTATTTTACAGTTGGGCGTAAGCATCAGATAGAGAGGAATGAATAAACCACAGTATATGAAGACTAAATATCTCATGCTCGTTATTTCACGTTGTCGGCTTTTTTGAGATCTAGTTTAGCTGCATCCTTTATTAGACCTGAGCACATGCTGGGATCGGGGTTAAGTGGTGCTTGATCCATTGGTAGTTTGGTGCCCCTGGAAGGCATAGTGTGAAACAAGACTAGAGAAGCATCTTGTTTTACCAGCTGCATGCTGAATACCAGCCTTCCAAGGCTTGAGGACATAATGCAACAACTGCAGAAGTGATACAAAATGTGTTCCCTTCCCCCGCCCCGGCTTTTTCTTACATTCTTAATAAATTAGCCAGACTACTCTTAGTGTGGTTCTACGTTGAGAAGTTGAACCTAGTGTAAAATTTCCTGTGTCACAGTGGAGTTGTGGCCTTGTGATGGATAGCTTGCAGATTACTGTTGTAGCTCTACAGGTTAAAACTCCCCCAAAACTTCTGGTGTAGGACAGAGGATGAAGAGCAGTGCTTGAAGCTTAGCTGGCACTTGCTAATGTCCGTGCCAGGTTGCAGCCAGATTTGTATTTGCTAATGGGAGTGAGAGTACTGAAACACACTGTACACAGAAAGTGTAAGATACGGGTGAACACACACACAGTTTGGGTAAGATAAGGAAAAGGCCATACTGTTGTAGTGCCTTCCAAAGCAATTTTGTTTTAAAAGGTAAGAGACTACTTATGTCCAAAGAATGGTATTCTCCTGGTAGTTAGCCATGGCTTGGGTTTCCCAGTGAAAACAGGTTTGCTGAATGAGGAGATGTGACTTCTGTAGGGTTGTACTTTTTGAAATAATTGCCTATAAATCGTAATGCAGAGGAGGGACACAAAGATGCTGGGAGGGCTGGCGCCCCTCTGCTGGGAGGACAGGCTGAGAGAGCTGGGGGGGTTCAGCCGGGAGAAGAGAAGGCTCCGGGGAGACCTTCCAGCCCCTGCCAGGCCCTCAAGGGGCTCCAGGAAAGCTGGGGAGGGACTCTGGGTCAGGGAGGGGAGCCATTGGAAGAGTGGGAATGGTTTTAAACTGGAAGAGGGGAGATTTAGATGAGATCTGAGGAAGAAATTCTTTGCTGTGAGGGTGGTGAGCCCCTGGCCCAGGTTCCCCAGAGAAGCTGTGGCTGCCCCATCCCTGGAGGGGTTCAAGGCCAGGTTGGACGGGGATTGGAGCAACCTGGGCTGGTGGGAGGTGTCCCTGCCCAGGGCAGGGGGCTGGGACTGGATGATCTTTAATGTCCCTTCCAAGCCAAACCATTCTGTGATTCTGTGATTTTGAGATCAGTGTATTTCTGTAAGCATGTTGTCCTGCTTGTGATGTTACTGCTTATGTTTTCAATGATATCTTGCTTTTCCCGAAGGTTTAATATTCTGCAGGAAAGCCTCATCAAACTTGTGGAAGCTTGTAATGACCAGTCGCACAATATGGACCGCTGGCTCAGTAAACTGGAAGCTTCCAACTGGCTGACTCACATCAAGGAGATACTAACTGCGGCGTGTCTGGCTGCTCAGTGTATTGACAGGTAAATCTTTTTCAGAAAGCCTTTGCCTGGTTACAGATTGATTGTTAAATACGTCTATTTCCACTTTCAGTATTAAAAACTGACCACCGTGAACTGGCTTGCTTGTACCTGTGCAAGATACCATTTCATCATGGTCAAGGAATGTTCCTCCAGTAAATCATGCCTGCATTTTTTGAAGTACAAGCCTGAGGGAGGAAATCTTAACTAAGGATAGGTATTAGATCATCTAGTTAAGGTATATTCCTGTGTCTGATGCAACCTGTCTAATTCAGTTAGTTTTATTGAAGGTTTAGGTTAGAATGTGCCTGTCTGAAATCCACGGCGCCTCCTTGTTTTCCACAGGAATTTGTCCAGAGCTTTTTCTTTACAAAATTTTTGTCCCCGTGATATCTGAGCAATCCCGTTCATCACTTATAAGTGCTTGTGACCTCTTTTAACCTGACGTTCCTTTCATAAATGCTGATGAGTTGGCTAACTTGTCCTCAGAATGCACTCAGACCTCAGGCTGGAGAGCAAAAGCTGGCTGTCAGCTGCCAGGGTTTGTAAGACCAAACGCTGGGGTCTAAATGTGATTTCTTTGCGGCTCTGAGAGGGGGAAAGCCCTTCTCAAAACTCAGGGAAAACCTAGCTTTTCATACCAGCTAGGGAACGTGTTACCCGCAAGTGGGCTGAAATGCAGTCTCATAGGTAAAGCAGCATTAATTCAATAAAATACGAGCTGCTGTGCTTTTTCTGACGGTGCCTGTTTAGGTATTGCCCGTGCCAGAAAAGGATTGCTCTTGATCAATACTTTTATCTGTAATTCTTTCCTGTGTGTGTATAATAGAAACATTGGTGATGAAACTCTTCTGGCTTGTTGGGATAGTGGACAATTTCATCATTTTTTAACTGCAGCTTTGCTTTTTCTGTTTACCTGGAGCTATGGCAGGCCGGCTCAGCGCTGCTGCCTCGCTCGCAGCCTCCAGGGAATGGCTGGGTCAGATCTTGCAGCATCTTAAAGGTCTGGGACCTGAAAGATGAATGGGGAAAATAGTGTTTTCCTATTTGGGGATGTGCCCCACTTGGAGGAGCACATAGGCTTGGGGTTAGCTTTGCAGTTGTGCTGGGCTGTTATGCATCCTCTTTATCTGCCGCCGCCTGGGGAGAGGGAGAGAGTATCTGAAGGTTGTCTGCACTGTAGAGGGACTGGGTTTGTTTTAGACACAGGACTATAGACAAAGATATTGCGTCATTCAAGGTGTAGATTTTTATGCGTTTTCACTTCAAAAAGCAAGTAATGTGTGCAGGGTTACTTGCTTGGTAGGTTGATCTTTCTTGCCCGCGCTTTGCTGCTTAGGTTGGGTCTCTGCGCAGAAAGAAATGCAACCTGCAGTTAATTTGCTTTCTGGGTGTAAGGGTGTCGGCACAAGTGAGACACTGGGTCAAGGTTTGGAAAGAGTAAGGGGAATTAAGGCTGTTTAATACCATCCAGTCCTTCCCTCAGGAGATTCTGATATTGTATCCAAACACAGCCAGGGATGGAGGGAGAGGGGAGGGAATTGGCTGTCCTGGACAGTCCCCACTGGAGTGTGGGGAGTGATGGCACATGGGCCCCTAGCAATGCACAAAACCTTCCTTCCCCAGCCTCCGAGCTCCCTCTGCTCCTCAAGCTCCCTCTGCTCCTCACGTTGTTCTGCTGATTCACTTGTGCTGGCTGGTGAGCAAGAAGCCTTTGTGCTTGGCTCTTTGACAGGCTTCCTTGCTCAGCACACTAACTCTACTGCCTTTGTGGAGGCCAGGCTCTGCCACTTCTTTCTCCTGAACTGGCTTATTGGCTTAATTTTCTTGCAGTAAACCCTAACTGAGGACCAAATACAATTAAGCCTAGGTTTGAGCTAGAATCTCGTAGTATTAGCATCTGGGGGGATGATATGTCTTCCTTGCAGTGCTCAGGGAAGGCTTCAGAGTACTTAGCAAAACAATAAGTGACACAAGCAGGTTTTGAGATGTGTTTCCATGCTATGACTCAAAGGGGTACCAATTCAAAATAGGCAGCACCACAAAAGAGATTTCAGTGCACGTCTTCCGTCAACGCAGCAAAGGTTCTGGATTTCCAGAGTGTTTAGGAAGGAACTAAGCCTTCAGTGATGCAGAGCTCTAGTTAGTGTTGGTGAAGATCCAGGTGGAGAAGGTGGTTTGCTTCCATGCGGGATGGGGAGTAACTTATGGGAGGGAAGCAGGGATAAAGAGCCAGGAAAACCTCAGCATTGTAAGGGCAGCAACGCTGCTGTCCATGGGATGCGTTGCCATCCATTGGGATGCATACGTCCTTGGGATGTGTTCTGCTCATTCACACTCTTACTCCTTTCTACCTTTTTCTTTCGCAGGGAAGGTGCATCAGTGTTAGTCCATGGGACCGAAGGAACTGATTCAACACTCCAGGTAACTTCTCTGGCACAGATTATCTTGGATCCAAGGTGCAGGACCATACGTGGCTTTGAATCTCTTGTTGTGAGGGAGTGGCTGCAGGTAAGAAATGGACAAAACACCAGTCTGTTCCAGTGACAGTTGTATTGGGAAATAGCCTGAGAGGCTGCAAACAGGTTGGGCCTTGTTGCTGCCTTGCTTAGCGTGAATGGCCTTTGTCCTAAGAGCAACATCATTAACTGAGTCATTCGTACTCTGTGGGGCCTCTGCCTCTCATGGTAGTTTTTTGGGTTTGGGGAACTGCCTGTTTTGTGTGTTCAGGGTGAAATCTCTGCAGAGAACACTGCTGAGACTAAAAGAAAAAAACCCCTTAGTTCCAGTCTTTGTACTCTTGCAACTAATATCCGCAGCCTGGTCCTTCAGTGCACCTACACCAGTTTGTTCCTGCTAAAATTCTCTGATCAAATGCAGGGCTATTTTTGTAGCCTGAAAAAGGCAGTGAAGTTGATCCATGGTCACTAGCAATTTGTTACTGGATGCTTGACGAAATTATGATTGTAGAATAATAGCATAGTTGCAGGGACAGAACTAGCTCTGAACTCTTTTTTTGCTACATGTACTCACATCCTTTTACTTTGTACGTGATGCTCTCTCTGATTCTTACTTACAGGCTGGTCACCCTTTTCAGCAGCGCTGTGCCCAATCGGCCTATTCAAATAGCAAGCAGAAATGGGAGGCCCCGGTGTTTCTCCTCTTTTTGGACTGTGTGTGGCAAATCCTTCGTCAGTTCCCTTGCTCTTTCGAATTCAACGAACAGTTCCTCATTATGCTCTTTGAACACGCTTACGCTTCGCAGTTTGGGACTTTCCTGGGCAACAACGAAAACGAAAGGTTGGTGAGGATGTTTGCTTTGAACCCTTTAAATATCGGGCTGTATTTGACCAAAAAAAAGAAGTCTCTTGGTTTGAAAAAGGGTGAGGGTGCTTGTGTGGTCTCCCTTGGCACAAGTGAGCTTCTCTTTTTGCAGTTATGTAGTCTGCTGCAATGTTAGGGAGCTTGTCCTTCTTACAAGTGTGACATTGTGACTAAAGAAATTTGTGGCTTCGTCGGGGAGTTGAATTAGTCTTCTCCAAGTCAAGCTAATACCTTTGACTGTCTCTTCTGCTTCCTTGTGTGGCCTTGAAAAATCTCCACCTGTCACCAGTTTATGTAGTCTCTTATGCAGAAACTCTTCCCATAAAAGCATAAACAGCTAGAATTCATCAGTGACATGAGTCATAGCTGTGGGAAGCAAACTTGTCCGTGCAGGCCTGGAGGAGAAGGTCAAGGCAGTCAGAAGCCAAAGCTGGAAAGTCTGGTTCTTACCTTAAATGTCAGGGAAGAACATGACTCTGTAGCCTGATGGTCCTGACACCCCCCAGGAAAGAAAGGCGTTGGTTTTTGTGTTATCCACTAACTGCTGGAAGTAGAAAACGTGGAAGAGGTTTTTTCAGAAGGATCTGCCTCACAGTTACACCTTGGCAAAAGTTTTGCTTGTTTGGCTACGAGCGTGGTGATTAGGTTTGAGGTCTTTTTGGCCGTGCAGTGCTATAACTTCAGCAGAAGGACCAAAAATCCCTCCAGCCGTAACCTGTGACTTGGTGAGAGGTGAATTGGCAGTCTGCACTGGCTGAGGCGCTGAGCGCTCAGATGGATGCTCGTGCAACTGCGAAAGGAAGCGGCCAGGACTGCATTCTGCTGGAGTCTGCCTTGTCGGGTAACGAGAGGCCTGTGCTGAGCTTGCTTACATGCTTGTGGTGTTTAAGGTACGTGAGCAGACCGGCACCTAGCTTCTGAATCCCAGTCTGGGCTAGATGCTGTGCCGTACCAGTGGGGCATCTCCAGGCATGCCCTGAGTAGGGCTGCCGGGAGCAGCACACAGGGTGGAACCCAGGAGGACTGGAGCCTCCCACGACAAATGGCAGCTGCCAGAGAGGTTTGGATTCCTGTTTTGAACTTGACAGTGCTGTTCTCGGGAGTCCTGACTCCAGGAAGACCGTGTCTGGTCTCCTGCTTAAGGGAAGGCCACTGAAAGAGTAGAAGGGCAAAACAGACCTGATCTTACAGATAAGGAAGGCAATTTAAAGCTTCCTGTAAACCTCTCTGCCCTTAAAGTAATCTTTGCTTAGAAGAGGCTCTGCTGTCTTCTGCAGGGCTGCTGAACTGGTCATCTGCAAAACCAAGTTAGACTTGAAACCAATAAGATGACATTTGAAAGAGTATTGAATGTTACATGTAGTAACCTGCCTGTCACATCTGAACGTGCCACCCTGTGAGCACAGAAAATGTTTGAAGTCTGAGGTTAAGCTTGTGCTGTCTGAAGCATTCACGGGGATGGTAAATCTCCTGCCTGGTGGCAGTTCAATTTGCTAGCGCAAGCAGAAGGAGGTTGGCCAGAGTCGAAGAGACCCCTGTGTAACTCCTGGAGGTGGGTCTTACCCAGGAAAACAGCATTATTTTTCTCTCTGTGCTTCCTGCCACCAGAGGGACCTCATCAGACGTGCCCATTGCACAAGTCCAGCAATAACACTGCTGTAATGTGCTCCGAGAGTTGCACTAGGATCCTTCCTTCATGCAGACCTACCACACCTCCCAGCTCTATCTCAACGCAGGGCTTCGGTCCCTTTCAAAACCTGACAGCCGAACCATTTTGGGGAGGTGACTGGTTCTTCATCTGGACAGAAGGCAGCTAGCTTCCTCCCAGTTTATAAGTGTGCTTTTCCCCCC
>VYZM01000584.1:40049-54742 GCA_013398915.1 Dromas ardeola
CCCCTGAACTGACTTCAATCTCGTTATCTCCAACAAATACCAAGGATTTATCTTTTTTTGGAGGGGTGCAGACTTGATGACAACCCATCCTTCCATTCGAAATGGCTGGGCAGTGAAACCGGAATGCTTTTTCCTTCTTCCCGAGCATCGGAGTGCCCGTGTTTTGCGCAGGGTCTTCTGTCCATGTCCTGCCCAGCCAGGCATTAAGCGATGTGATTAGTAGCTGTCACACGCCGTTGACTCTGCCTCTGATCTCTAGGCTGGGGAGATCTCCGTGTGGGCAGTGGAGGGTTTTATTTTGCTTAGCAGAGCCCTGTGAAAGGTTTCCCTCCCCGCAAATTGTTTCTTCTGCTTTAATATTGGTCTTTCTCCTGACTGAAAATTAAGACTTTAAAAAAAAAAAAAAGAGTTTACACATTTTTTTTTTTTAATGCCACTTTTTTTTTTTTTTCTTTATTTAGTTAAGCATGCCAGAGTATTTCCTTTAGGTAGCTTTAACAAAAGCATTTAAATATTTCAGGATGCCTTTTTGGGCTGCTGAGCTAAAGGTTCCAGCTCACTGAGCTGGATGCTCAGAGGGGCCTGGGATACTTCATATGTCATATTTTCATGCTTTGGACTCCTGCCCAGGCAACGGCTCCCGAGAGCAGGACACCGCCATGAGAAACAGAGCTGAGCTGGCTTAATGCATGCGTGTAAGAATGACCACGCTGGTCAGAGCAAAGGTACAAGCATCTCCACGCTTGGTCTCCAGCAACCATCATCAGTGGGTATTTAAGGAGAAAATATAGGGAATGGGATATTAGGACTTGGGGGTGTTGGTGGATGAGAAGCTCCACAGGAGCCGGCACCGTGTGCTGGCAGCCCAGAACCCCCCCGCAGCCTGGGCTGCATCCCCAGCAGCGTGGGCAGCAGGGCCGGGGGGGGATTCTGCCCCTCTGCTCCGCTCGGGGGAGACCCCCCTGCAGTGCTGCCTCCAGCGCTGGGGCCTCGGCACAGGAGAGACACGGAGCTGTTGGAGCGGGGCCAGAGGAGGCCCCGGAGATGCTGGGAGGGCTGGAGCCCCTCTGCTGGGAGGACAGGCTGAGAGAGCTGGGGGGGTTCAGCCTGGAGAAGAGAAGGCTCCGTGGAGACCTTCCAGCCCCTGCCAGGCCCTCAAGGGGCTCCAGGAAAGCTGGGGAGGGACTCTGGGTCAGGAAGGGGAGCCGTGGGACGAGGGGGAACAGTTTTAAACTGATAGAGGGGAGATTTGGATGAGATCTGAGGAAGAACTTCTTTGCTGTGAGGGTGGTGAGCCCCTGGCCCAGGTTGCCCAGAGAAGCTGTGGCTGCCCCATCCCTGGAGGGGTTCAAGGCCAGGTTGGACGGGGCTTGGAGCAACCTGGGCTGGTGGGAGGTGTCTCTGCCCCGGGCAGGGAGGCTGGAACTGGATGAACTTTAAGGTCCCTTCCAACCCGAACCATTCTGTGATTCTATGATTTCCCAGACTCCAGTCATAAGAGGTTCAATGACTTCTTGAGGCAGAAGTTAAATCTGGATTGTCACGTTTAATTCTCTCTATAGAGCTTTCCTCTGCAAATGCCTCTTGGATCCATGTTCCCTTTGGGACTCGGTGATCAAGCACTTGCCTCTCCTGTTGATTTTGGAAAGGCTGTGAACGTATGGCACCCAAAGCTGCAGCCCCAGCAGGCAAACAGTGTCACGCAACTTAACACTGACATGACTTGAAACCCTTTGGATTTAGTTCAAGAAAATGCTGACTTTTGATTTAAGTGGAATGAAAAGAAAATTGAATGATTTAGGCAAAATCCCCTTCTTGCCCCCAAGGACAATTCTTTTTTCTTTTTTTTTTCTTTTTTTTCTTTTTTTTTTTCTTTTTTTTTTTTTTTTTTTTTTTTTTTTTTTTTTCTGGGATTGCTCTTTCTGTGAATGGAAAATTCCCAACCTGCTTGAGTTGGCAAGCTCTTGCTTTTAGCTAAAGCATATGCTGATGTATGTTTGTATCTTGCTCCAACTAAAAACTGCGGATAAATAAAGAGCTGAAGGCAGCAAACAGTTCCTGTCCCCATTCCAACAGTCCTCATATTGCCAGTGGGGAGGGGATGGAAAAATATCAATTACAGTTCAGTCTGCATGAATGACAGCAAAATTACACTAATTAAAAAAAACCCACATGTAATTCCAACTCGATCACCTGTCCTACAGGGGACTTCTATATACGCAGAAAGATCCTGCAAAGTTGATCTACAGCACCCATTGCCTGAGAGACGTCAAATGAGAAGGAATAACCTGCTTCTATTTTAGTAAGAGGACTATTAAACTTCAAGAGCAAAGTTTTTAGACTCATTGCGCTAGATTATAAAGATTATCTAATAATTCTGCATGGAAAAATGGAATTCTGAAATACTTTTGCCTCTCCCTAGCTCGTAACAGGATGCCTTATTACCCTCAAGTGAAGACCAAGAAATTCTTAAGCAGATTTTTGACTGACTCTGCATGCTTCTGCTGGCTGCTCTGCTCAATCTAACAGCTGTGAGAGGCTGGCGAGTCTGTGGGAAAGGTGTCTGCCTGTTCTTGGACACAGCAAGCACACTCCGAGCACTTGATAAATGATTTTGCAGCTGTGGTTAAGGGCTCCGTTTTGCAGAGATGGCCATTTTAGATTTCATTTGAAACCTATTTTCACTTTTCTGTCCTGAAGTTTCCCTCCAAGGTCTTCTGCCAAAAGTCAGCTTTATTTTAGAGGGAAAGTTTTGAGGTTAATTGAACGGGGGACTTCGGAGAGGAGGGATTTAAGTCCATGAGACCTTGCAGATTTCATAAAATGCACTCATAGGTTTTTAGCAGGCTTTTCTCAGGTCGATTCATGGGGGTTACACTCTTCAGGACCAATGAAACTCAGTGGTTCTCTGGACCACAATGAGCTACGCTGAGCAGCTTTACATCTACTCCCAGATCTGGCAAGTCATGGATTTTACAGGTTTTGAGCCCCTGACAGGGAAGCTTTATGTTACATTATCAGATGAAACCCGAGTCCTTTTCATAAACGCACTATTTATTCTCCAAAGTCTATTTAACAAACGCTTTCAGTAAATAGAGTTGGGAAAGTGGCTTTAACT
This sequence comes from Dromas ardeola, assembly GCA_013398915.1. NCBI lineage: Eukaryota > Metazoa > Chordata > Aves > Charadriiformes > Dromadidae > Dromas > Dromas ardeola. The sequence continues at coordinate 43,168 of VYZM01000584.1, forward strand.
TGATTACAGGGTTTTTCTCCTTTGCTTTGTTCCCGTCCAGAAAATGACCCTGATGAGTGGCACGTCCTCTGGGGATGTAACTGCCCTCAGCCAACTCCACCTGAGGTTTCTTCTTAGCCAGCTGTGGCAGTGGGAAGAGAGGAGGAAGAAACACTGATGACGCTCATGAACATCTGAATGTTTCACAGTATACCATCTCCTGAGCACTCAGTGTTTCAAGGCTGTGGTGTTCGACAAGTTTCCATCTCTTGGGCAGATGGAGGTGATCTTCCACCCTTCTTGTTCCAGAGCGTCCACCTTGGTCAGAGCCATGGTTATGGCTTACTCTTCCACCGTAGTGGTCAGTGCTTTCTTCTGCCATGCTGCTGAGCCCAACTGCTTCTTAACACAAGAGCGCTGGAGGTGGGATCTTCTCTGTGGGCCAATACTGGGTGTTTCTGCTAATTACAGAGGCTGTTTTGCACCGATTAGTGCAATAGTCAAGACAGACCATGTCTACAGGGGGGCTGTAATGTCATCCTTGCACTAGGATGACATCACTAGCTCTGCTGCTGTAAGAGAGTGGGTGCCCTTGTCACTGTCACAGCCATCCAGGAAGGGACTGGAGTGATGCAGAACCTTTCCTGCTCAATAAATGTAGTTTGTAATTATAAAGGAGCGTCTTCATTGCCCTATTCATCTGATAGCTCTGTGTTTACTGGGTAAAAGCATTCATCAAGAACCTCTGTAATCCATCAGCACTCCAAGGAGAGCAAACCACCAGGTGGACCATGGTGGACCACTCCTTTTGGATCAGAGGGTCACTTCCCATTTTCTTGGTTTCTGAGTGTCTTCAGAAGACACATCACTGCATTGACAGTGAACCTAAGTTATAAAAACCATGGCACAAAGATGTTTTTTCCAAACATTCTGGTTTGCCTTTTGTGGTTTCCAAACATTCCCTTCCTCAGCATCAAGGGATCCATCCGTACACAAAGGGTGCTAGAGTGGCCTGCTTCTGTTTAGCTGAGCGTCCCAACAACTGCAGTGGTTGCCCCAGAATGGTGCAGCAGATGCTCCCAGCCTCAGACGGACATCGTTTGGGTTGGAAAGTTATCAGAGAATTGGTATTGTTGGATGGGTGAAAAGAAAAGGTATTTCTGTGACTATGGAGTATCTTCTCTAAGGGAAAACTCAAGCCTTTTCTCCCTCACTGTAACTAAGTACAGGATTAAGCCTGACCTCCTTCCCATTAAAGTCTCCCCTTTCTCATGGAACTTGAAACCTTGCTGTGTTTTTGGGTATGCACCAGCTCAGGGACACACTGAACACCCCAGATGGAAGGCCAGATCTAGATGAACCTTGATAGAGGAGAACAATTAAATTCATTGCATTAAGGACCATGGTTCTTTGTGGCGTGTGATAAACTTGACGTGAAGCTTTGTCTGAAATTTTAAGATAGTCTGGTTTTCACCTCTCACAGGGTGCATTCCTTGGCCCGTACTGTACTGCAACACCTGCTCACCTCAAAGACCTGTATGAGCTTGTTTTTGTACCAAGGTGTGTGGTGTTTAGAAGGATACAGACCTTTAGGGACGCAGGCCATGATTTACGGGACAGACAAAACTTACTGTGAACAAACTCTCCTCTACTGGCCTGAGAGCTCTCTGAAATGCCGCTCCTGCGTTGATGGGAACCTCGTCATTAGCTGCATTAATTATGCATCTTGTGCCATAGCCTACTTGAAATGAATCCTTGTGTGGAAACCTGCACTGTCAAGGCCAGTAAGGAAGGAAGAAAAACAGACGCTGTGTGCACCCCAGGCACGGTTAGACTGGATCTAGCTCCGAAAAAACAGCTGCTGAGGGTATATAATATTTCCCTCTGACTTTGTTTTCAGCTGTGGTTACTCATGTTTGTTAGAGGATGAATGTATTTGGCCTTCATAGAAGCTGTGACGGGCAGGGATATTGGTTGGGACTTACTGATTCTGTTCTGAGCCTTCCGTGTGACGTTCTCGGTGTGTTACAGGAGCTCTGATGGAAAACGGGCAACGTCAGCAACAGGGAAGCGAGAGTCACTTTAAATTAGAGAACCTGCCTGCCCCTTGTGAGCTCTGTGTGTCCACTCTGAGGTGTGAAAACCCTGCTTAAGGGTAAGCACAGAATCATAGAATGGTTTGGGTTGGAAGGAACCTGAAAAATCATCTAGTNAGAATTTCTTCCTCAGATCTCATCTAAATCTACCCTCTTCCAGTTTGAAACCCTTCCCCCTCATCCCACGGCTCCCCTCCCTGATCCAGAGTCCCTCCCCAGCTTTCCTGGAGCCCCTGGAGGGCCTGGCAGGGGCTGGAAGGTCTCCCCGGAGCCTTCTCTTCTCCCGGCTGAACCCCCCCAGCTCTCTCAGCCTGTCCTCCCAGCAGAGGGGCTCCAGCCCTCCCAGCATCTCCGGGGCCTCCTCTGGCCCCGCTCCAACAGGTCCATGTCCTTCTTATGTTGGGGGCTCCAGAGCTGGATGCAGTATTCCAGGTGGGGTCTCACAAGAGCAGAGCAGAAGAGCAGTCAGCTTGCTGTGGATTTCTTAGCAACATTATGGCCTCTGTACAGACAAGCATTCATGGAGGGTATGACTTAGGGCCTGATTCTTCCCTGCCTGGCTCATTAACTACACATGCAAACATACCTCAAAGCATGCTCTTTTATTTCAGAGGTATCCTTCATCTTTTTTGTTTGCTTAGATGTGAAGCTACAAGGCAGTGGGGAAATGGGCCTGCACAGAACCATAGAATTGCCTAGGCTGGAAGGGACCTTTGAGATCATTGAGTCCAACCATCAACCCAACACTGACAAAACCACCACTGAACCACATCCCTCAGCACCACGTCTACTTGTCTTTTAAATACCTCCAGGGATGGCAACTGCACCACTTCCCTGGGCAGCCTGTTCCAATGCTTGACAACCCTTTCAGTGAAGAAATTTTTCCTAATATCCAATCTAAACCTCCCCTGGCAATAGGAAAAGTCTTCCTGCATAGGAAGTGCCCTGCACAGGAAAGTCTTCAGGGAACAAATGAAGCAGTTTCCTTCCCCAAAAGAGCAAACGCATCTCTTGCTGAGATCTGGGAATTCCTACTAGCCGGTTGCAGTGCAGGTCAGGGCTTCTTGAGAACTCTGTAACCTTCAAAATTTGAATCAGTGGCCTTTTTGGTGCATTCTTGGGATAAACAACTGTTCCCTCATTATTTTATATGTGCTTCTTGGATATTAAATAAATCACAAACAATTCTATAGGTGACAGCAGAACAGGAGGATCGCTCTATACACAGAGTTGTACCACAAAGGCTTCAGAGCTGCAGAAGCAGCAAGCATGGGGAAAGATTCAGCTGCTAAATCCTAAAAGAGGAGGTCGTTAAGCCTCCCCCTTCGCCCTGAGACAGGATCCACTAAATGTACATCTTTGCTGGTGGAGGCTCACCTAACCTGCTCTTAAATCTCTCAGCGACAGAAACTCTGCTCCTTCCCCAGGTGATTTTTTCCAGGACTTCCTTACAGCTAAAGGTTTGCCTTAATGAATACTCTTGCTGCTATTAGAGTACATGGCTCTGAAACCAATATATTCTTGAGTTTTTTGTTGTTGCGGTGATGGTGGTGGTGCTTTGCACCATAAGATCGGCGCCTTGTCTCCTCCAGCCACTTCTGCTCTTCACAGATCCATCTCTGTTCCCTTCCCCTTTTCCCAGTTTTTTGGTAATTCTTGTTGCTTTGGACTGACATTAATTGCGTCTCATGTCTCTTGTAAAACCCTTCACCATGAGGGTGGAAATTAGCATCGTGGGTATAAAAGAAACCAGACAAAACCTCTGCCATCAGTGCATTAGCAGTATTCACGTGTCTCCCATTGCTGTGGAGGAATTACTGTCTCTAAGGGGAGCTGCCCTTGCAGGATTCCTATCTGTGTTCACAAAAAGATGTTGATTATAAGAAAGCAGCCACACAAAAGCATCTGATGAGCACTGAAGGCTTTATCCCGGTATGTTACGGTGCAGGGTGCTGTACGCTCCCGTTACACAGAGAAATGTGACTGCAGCCACTGCAGTCTAAGGTGTATGAACACAGTGCTGGAGCAAAACCTGCTGCAGAAACTCCTGCCTGGAGAACATGTTACCTTTCAGGCCATGATCTCGCCCAGGGTGTCGAACAGCCAGGCTGAAAGACGCTATCGGCAGACGCGTGCCTCCTTCTCCGCCAAACCTGAAGGGCCAACACCTGTGTTTTCACTTTTCAGGAGCTCACAAGAACTGGAGTGATGCCAGGCGAATGATCTTAAAAACAACACATACCTGGGTCACACAGTGCTTCACCTCGCATTTAAAAAAAAAATAATAAAAAAATAAGGTAAGGCAAATCTAATTGAACGAAGCAGCATCAAGTGCTTTCTTTTTAATTGAAAGGAATGACTAAAGAAAATCTTCCCCATTTATTCATAGAATCACAGAGTGGTTAGAGTTGGAAGGGACATTAAAGATCATCTTGTTCCAACCCCCTGCCCTGGGCAGGGACACCTCCCACCAGCCCAGGTTGCTCCAAGCCCCGTCCACCCTGGCCTTGAACCCCTCCAGGGATGGGGCAGCCACAGCTTCTCTGGGCAACCTGGGCCAGGGGCTCACCACCCTCACAGCACAGAATTTCTGCCTCAGATCTCATCTAAATCTCCCCTCTCTCAGTGTAAAACCATTCCCCCTTGTCCCATGGCTCCCCTCCCTGATCCAGAGTCCCTCCCCAGCTTTCCTGGAGCCCCTGGAGGGCCTGGCAGGGGCTGGAAGGTCTCCCCGGAGCCTTCTCTTCTCCAGGCTAAACAAGACTATTCTCTTCCGAGGAAATGGCAGTCCAGTGTGATGCACATGTTTGGACGCAAAAGCAATGCCAGTCACTCACAGCGGGAAGATTACAACTGACTTTGATCAGTACGAGGTTCTCCCTTGCCTGCCAACACAATGTGACACCTTCTTGTGCGCCAGCACAGCCTGTGTCAGATCTGCTGGGGATGATGAACATCAGGGTTGAAGCAGTTCAGTGCCACAGGGAGAAGATGTTTCCTCCTTTTCACATTCTGTGTGGCTGACCTGTCACCAAAGAGAAGTTCAGTCTCCCTCCTTGGCGACTCTTTGTGGATACAGGAACTTGTATCTAGAATTGACAATTTACTCGTTAGTGCTATGGTCTGAGGGACACAAGACCATATACAGTCAAGGCAAAAGTCCACCTATTAACCTGTCTTTTAACAGTGGCAAAAGCTTGTAGAAAAAATGTAAAAATACAACCTGGCATACAGTGATCTTATAGTTATGCCTGCCTCTGTCCTCTGGCGATCATGTAGGACCATAGGATTCATATATAGGATCCATATAGGACCATCATATAGGACCTTGGTATGTTCTCCAGTTCACGTGGGTCCTCTGAGCCAACCTCCCAGCACTACTTTCCGATCAATATGATCCCATGCAGTGATACCCCCAGCAACACATTTTCTATGGAGATTTTTAGGATAAAGAACATAGTCAGGCTGTAGCACTTTTTCCTTGTGCGGAGACAGTGTAACTTCCCTCTCCTGACACCTGAGCTGTTTTCTTGTCTCCCAAAGATACATGCTATAGTCCTCAACTGCTGCGTATGCTGCCTCTTATGGGAATTAAAAATACTTGTCTCAGGGCAGAGGTTGGGTCCAAATCAGTATTCAGCAATAAATATGGTGGAGCATCTGCTGTTTTCATTGAGTGTAGATCAGTATGGCTCTGTTGGTTTACCCAGGTGAGTGACCTGGTCCTGGAAGAACCTGCTAGCATCTAAATTGTGTGACCTGGATCCCGTTTTTTGCAGAAAAGCTATAGCTTGTTCTCTCTGCTTCCCACGAGCCTTGCCTGGTTCAGCCCATGTGCTCAAGGGCTGTTGTGCACCATCCACGCTCCTGGTCAGGACTGCAACTCATTACAGACATGATTGATTCTCATGGGCTATATCACCAGGTCCTTGACTGCCCAGACATCGGAAGGCTGTAGTACTGGTCTGATATTTCAGTTGCTAATTGTCACCTTCACATTTCAAACTTCCTCCACTGCTTTTCCTGACTTTGCATCCTTTCAGCGGCTCTTCTGCATGAACAGCTGCTAAGAGTTATTCCCCCTTTGTTAAGACTGTTGTTTCTAGTGTTCCCATTCTTACTGAGGTCACCAGCCCAGAGGCTGTAGGACCAGCTAGGTTCTACAGCGTTTCTGAGCAAGGTCGTGCTTCCTAAAAGAACAATACAAGGATGTGGCTCCCCCTTCCCCATCAGGACCAGCATCTCATGTACGTGCAAAGTTCTAACTGGCTTTGTGAACTGAGGCCTCAGAATGAGTCACCTGGTTGGTCTTCGGTGCAGAAACCAACGTTGGGGGGACTTTGTTCAGCCAAAGGGATCTTCACCGGAACAGGGCATGTAGGAATCATGTTTGTGCTGTCGGCACAGCCTGACGGTTATGACCCCATGCTTCAAAACTGGAGATACACCTTATCAGTACACACACATTTACGGCCCCAGCTGACAGCTGCTCAGCACACTCCCGTGCAGCTTCCAGCGTATCACAACAGAGAGTCTGCTGGCTGATTTTGTGCAGGAGATGGGCATAGCTATTCTAAGAAGAAACTCGTCCTATCAACGTACTTATTGCTCTCAGTAGGACACCATGTAGAGAATAAAGTTAGTGGAGCTGCACGTCCATAGCAAGGATCCCAGTGAGTCTTACACTCTGGGATAAGACTAACGCCCAGATACTGTGAGACTCTACAAGTGGAGATTAAAATCGTCTTAGAAAGGGCATTAATTTGACACCAGGCATATTGATCTGGGATATGACAGCACTTTCCATTGGAGACATTTCTTTTTAGTCTGTTTTGATACACATGAATGGTAGATTTCTATACAGGGCAGGAGGGCAAGACTGTGAATGCTTCAACGGCTCAACATTTTTGGATCTCAACCACAGGAATGTGTCTTGGGAGCTGACCAGCCTTCTGAAGAAAATGCAGTCCTGTCCCGTGTCCTCCAAAGCTCTTTATGCTGAGGTTTTGGAGCTCTGCTTCTTCCTTACAAATTCTGCCTCTATCATTTTCCTTTCTGGGGATTTCTTTTTTTTCATTTGAAGCACCTGCCTAGGTGTTTCACGTCAACAACAGAGAGAGCAGCTCCTACAAATCCTTTTCTTACCCCCAAATGCATCACTGTAAAGTGGGCTCTGGGGGTGTCAGATGCCTTCCAAGCCGGTCTCACTGAATCAGCCATCTGTGTGCAAGGTCTCTGGGCTGTCTCTCTTGCCTCAGGTTGCAGTCTGCATCGTGCAATGCAGATCTCCTTTGCCCCGGTGTTTCCTCTTTCCACGTGACTGGGAGGTGCACAGGTAGCTGGAGCAAAGGGCTGCCTTGGGGGTAAAATGAGGGTCCAGAAGGCCACCCCCGTGAGTCCCTGCTGGCCTGGGATTGCACATGGGAGGCGCCTTACCTGAGACACCAGGATCCCTGCCGGTAGCCTAACAGGAAAGCTGTGGAGTGAAGCCCGGAGTGAAACCTCCTGGAAAGGCTGCTAAGTCTCCAGTGAGAAGTGACTGCACACAACAGCCAGTTCATGAAGTCATCTGGGACATCTGCATCCTAGTTCTGCCTGCTTTATCATAGAATCATGGAATGGTTTAGGTTGGAAGGGACCTTAATGATCATCTAGTTCCAACCCCTCTTACCATGGGCAGGGACACCTCCCACCAGCCCAGGTTGCTCCAAGCCCCGTCCAACCTGGCCTTGAACCCCTCCAGGGATGGGGCAGCCACAGCTTCTCTGGGCAACCTGGGCCAGGGGCTCACCGCCCTCACAGCAAAGAATTTCTGCCTCAGATCTCATCTAAATCTCCCCTCTTCCAGTTTGAAGCCATTCCCCCTCGTCCTATCAATTCAATGCTCTCCTTCACTCAGTCTCTCCATAGCGTCTCTGCACTCCTTTGCCTTCCAGAGGGCTGCGAGTCTCCTTCTCTTCCGTTTCTCGGCCCATCATGTGCTATTTGTTGCCCCCATCTGTTGTACTTCTCCTCCTCAGCCCGCCTCTGCCCAGTTTACTTAGAGCAAATGTCCTGAAGTGTCTGTTCGTGTTTGCAGACAGCTCACTGAAGGGCAATCCCATCTGTCCGGTCTTTTACGCAGACACTCCCCAAATCGATGTGATGATACCGTAACACTGTATGGAGGCAGCAAGGACAACATTGCACATTTCTTGGGGGTTACTGGCCAAACATCCTTCTAGAGAGGGGCCTTACTTGGCCAAAACTGCAGAAACCCAGTAACATGACATGGTTCGATGGAGTCCAGGCACTCACAATTTCCTAGGTAAAGCTGTATGTAGCAAGAAGTTCTTAATGAGCAACCAGGAGGGATTAGAGAGCCTGGAGCATTTTGTGCGAAGTATTTGGACTTAAATCTGATCCCGCGTCACGCTTTCTAAAACTCTTAGCAGCGTTCTGGTGTGCTAGGTTTTTGCAGCCTAGGAAGCAGGGCTCCATATGGGAACCCCACTCCGAAATCAAGGTTCTCCTGTTCTTTCTGGCTGAGGGAGTAGGTGGGAGGTGTCCCTGCCCATGGCAGGGGGGTTGGAATTAGATGCTTTTTCAGATCCCTTCCAACTCTAACCATTGGTTGAGTCACCATCCCTGGAGGTATTTAAGAGATGGGCAGACGTAGTGCTGAGAGATATGGTTTAGTGATGGTTTTTGCCAGTGTTAGGTTGATGGTTGGACTAGATGATCTGAAAGGTCCCTTCCAACCTAGGCAATTCTATGACTCTATGATTCTGTGATTCTACAACTTCTGAAAGCAGAAGGTGGTGCAGGTGCAGGCAGGGGAAGCCTGTGTGTTGTTCCCCTCCTCGGGGGAATATTGTGACTATGTGGATCAGTAGGACGTCCTCTGCAGGACAGAGATGACAAGATGCTGGCAAACAGGACACTGTCTCTGATGGATCATTGATTTGATGGACCACGGCAAGTCCTAAACAGGGGATGCAGTCAACAATGCCCGCTTTCAGACAGAAGCTGATTGTATCCTCCTTTCTCTGAGCCCTTACAAGTCTTCTCATTTCCAGCAGCAGCTCTACAAAGAGCTTCCACAGCTCCAGACCCTTCTCCTTTCTTCTGCTGAGCTGTACTTCTAGGAAACAACACTACTACTTTTTTTTTTTTCCCCCTTATTCCAGACATTTCTATCTTTCACAGCCCTAAACAACGTTAACTCCCTAAGCAATCTTGAAGAACAAAGGCTTTGAGATAAGATTAGCTTGCTGCAGAGATGTTTATACGGCTTATGAATTTCACCCCTTGGCAGGCAGGTTGGGGATCGTTATGTAACAGCTTAGCTCCATATAATTAGAGGGCACAAAATTATATATGAAGCACGCATATTACCCAATGTGGATACTGCAAGCTTACCCTGAGTTGGAAAAGCATATGGGCGAGTTTGTGGAGCAGAAAAACATTAATGACGAGTGACTGTCAAGATACGGAATGTGAAGACACCATGTCTGGTTCAGAAAGTCCTTCGGCTGTAGATCATGGAGGTCTGCGAGAGTGTTGCGGGGAAAGAGCTGCTGTTGGAGACAAGAAAACTGGACCAGGATGATCTCTGATTCACTGCGGTCGCTTTTATGTTCTTAGTTCAGTCCACTGAGTGATGAACAATACCTGCCTAACCACAGCAAGGAGCAGAAGAAGACCTCACAGAGCTTTGCAAACAAACCACTCTCTATAAAACTGCTGTTTTTCGAGGCCATGTATTATAAGCAGAACATGGAGGCATAAAGAAGCTACGTGCAGTAATTATATTTGTTAAATATGGGTGCTTTCTGTTGGCTGGACCCACTTGATTGTTATTCATACAATGGAGTCATTTTTGGGTGGCGTTGAGCTTAACAGTTTCTGTTTTAAAAATGATTAGTGCTTGAGTCATGTTTACCCTCACTCTCCGCAGTATGTACTTTCTGTGTTTGAAGGTGTTCCTGACGGCAAACCGTCCTTTGACCCGGCTTTCACATTTAAAAATATGTTTTTGAAACGTTGCCTATCTTTTCTGAAGTCTGTTGTATTTCACAGTGTTTTGCCGATTATAGCCTTTCCATCTTTCCTAATTTCTGCCCATAGACAGGCACAGTGGGGAAGAGGGGAGACAGAACATCTACCAGCTTTCGCTTTTTCATCTTCCTCCATGTGGAAAGGCAAATGTCTAATACTTTATTTATTCCTGAAGTCTTGCCATTGGTGTTCTGCCATTAATTACCACACAGGATATTACCATGGTATTTAAGAACTTTCCCCTTCTGCCTTCTTCATGATGGAGCTCCTGATTTTTAATTTTTTTTGAATACTCAAAAGCCTTTCTGTCATTTCAACTCTGATAAATGAACCAGCTCTTGAACCTCTGTATGAATTCCTTCTTGGAGGTAGAAGAATTTTCCATCTGGATACTGATCGTCGCGCAGTCTTATTCCCAAGCACACAAATCCTGCAGAACTCACCAGGTCCTGCGCGTGGGTTGGGGCAATCCTGAACACAAACACAGGCTGGATGGAAAATGGATGGAGAGCAGCCCTGAGGAGAAGGGCTTGGGGGTGCTGGGGGGTAAGAAACTCCACAAGAGCTGGCACCATGCGCTGGCAGCCCAGAACCCCCCCGCAGCCTGGGCTGCATCCCCAGCAGCGTGGGCAGCAGGGCCGGGGGGGGATTCTGCCCCTCTGCTCCGCTCGGGGGAGACCCCCCTGCAGTGCTGCCTCCAGCGCTGGGGCCTCAGCACAGGAGAGACACGGAGCTGTTGGAGCGGGGCCAGAGGAGGCCCGGGAGATGCTGGGAGGGCTGGAGCCCCTCTGCTGGGAGGACAGGCTGAGAGAGCTGGGGGGGGTCAGCCGGGAGAAGAGAAGGCTCCGGGGAGACCTTCCAGCCCCTGCCAGGCCCTCACGGGGCTCCAGGAAAGCTGGGGAGGGACTCTGGGTCAGGGAGGGGAGCCGTGGGATCACAGGGAATGGCTTTACACTGAAAGAGGGGAGATTTGGATGAGATCTGAGGAAGAAATTCTTTGGTGTGAGGGTGGTGAGCCCCTGGCCCAGGTTGCCCAGAGAAGCTGTGGCTGCCCCATCCCTGGAGGGGTTCAAGGCCAGGTTGGACGGGGCTTGGAGCAACCTGGGCTGGTGGGAGGTGTCCCTGCCCAGGGCAGGGAGGTGGCACTGGATGATCTTTAAGGTCCCTTCCAACCCAAATCATTCTGTGACTGGGTGGCGTTTGCCAAGGGGCCACCCTGGCTCCCCTCCGCCATGCTGTCACACCGCAGCTCGGCCAGTGATGACTGACCTTGCACCCTGGGGCTCCTCCTCTGTTCCCCACCGTCCCCTTGGTGCCACCAAGGCCAAGAGGGCCCCGGCTCCAAACCCGCGGGCGCTCACCCCCTCACAGGGCGTGACATCACGCCTACGCGTCTCTGACGTCACACCACTTCCCCCGCCCCTCCAATCTCCTCCCCGGCCGGCGGTGACGTCTGCCTG
>VYZM01000584.1:55750-67963 GCA_013398915.1 Dromas ardeola
GCCCTTTTCAAGCCCTTTCTTGGCCCTTTTCAAGCCCTTTCTTGGCCCTTTTCAAGCCCTTTTCCTTTTCAAGTCCTTTCTTGGCCCTTTTCAGGCCCTTTCTGGCCCTTTCTTGGCCCTTTTCCTTTTCAGGCCCTTTCTTGGCCCTTTTCAGGCCCTTTCTGGCCCATTCTTGGCCCTTTTCCTCTTCAAGTCCTTTCTTGGCCCTTTTCCAGTCCTTTCTTGGCCTTTCTCCTCTTCAAGTCCTTTCTTGGCCCTCTTCCTCTTCAGGGGCCCTTTCTTGGCCCTTTTCCTTCTCACCAGCGACCTGGAATGGGCTTATACTGGTTTTCTTCACACACGTAACTCTCACCAGCCTCTTTGCTTCGTCTGGGGGGGCCCGGTGTAAAATAGATCTTTCCTTAACGGCTCCAAGAGCATGCCGCTGGTCAGTAGCTGCTGTAATCTGACTATTTCTTTTTTTTTTTTTTTGGTTGTGTTTCAGGCTGACGTCGTTTCTTGGCGGGCTTTGCGAGGGGTTACAGTGTGGTCCTGCCGTCGTGCGTCACCTCTGAAAAACGAGCCGTGGAGGTTGTCCGTGCATGTCAAGGTTATTTTAACTGAGGTGAGCCAACAGCTGCCTGCCAGAGAGAACAGCACAAGCCTGGCCACCTCTCTGCCCTGCCCTGGCACATCCACCATGGCAGGGGACACGGGGAGGGACGCAGGGTCCCCTTACCCCACCTCGGGGCTCTCCGAACCAGAGGAAATCCCGACAGGGTTGGCTTTGGTCTTTCCAGCTATCTGGGCTGCGTGAAGTGTTGGTTGAGCTGGGAGTACCCCCTAATTATTGCAGCTTGAGCACTCCCAAATGTGGTGATCCAATGGATTATCCAGTTGGCAGCATGTGGGCACCAGGGAGTAAGGTTTTCCCATGGGATAGGCATGGTGGCATGTGCTTCATCTTCTGGATGCCCAGGGCGGGCAGTATCTTTCCACTTGAGCTCTTCTTGATACAGTTGGAAAACAGTAGAGGATCTTTCCAATGCCTAAGCCCCTCTTCGGTTCTGAAGCAGAAGCTGTGTGTTTTTGGAGACAAACATGAGTTGAGAAGAACAGCTTGGAGTGGACCATGTGCCCAAGGCTGTTGGCTGTTTTGAAAGTACTTGTGGTTGGGAATCTGCGAGATCCTGTGCTCTAGGGAGTATCTTAACTTTCTTTGGAAGGAGCAAGTTTTAGGCTACTTTGGTTAGCTCTGTGGAGGAGCTTAGCAGCTGTACAGCCTCCAGAAATGCTGTGGGACGTTTGGGGTTTGGTTCTGACACCTCTCTCCTCCCTCTTCCCCATTTTTTTTTTTTTGGAGCCTACTGTTGTGGGATTTTCCAGACCAAACCCGTGAGTTTCTTATCTTTCTTATCACCGCAATGTTCTATTAATAACCAATACATAAGAAACTACTAGGTTCTATAAACATGTTTTTGTCTTTTATGTGAGCAACAGGTGCTTGCTGCTTATACAACACTTTGGAAATCTTGCAACAGCAGCTGGCAGTTAATTTGCTAAATGTCATTTTATGAACCTCTTTCTCCCCCCTCCCCCCCCCTTCCCTCTCCCTGTGCTCTAATCTTCTTACAAAACTCAGAAATTTCCTGCTATCCAAGGGAGATTAATGCTTTACATTTGAACATGTGTTTGCTTTGTACTAATCCTTTGCACTGCAACCAATTAAGTTTAAAACCTGTCCTTCAGAGATGACCCTTAGGTTGTGTGGTTCCGTTAGTAAAAGGAGCTGCTTGCATAGCTTCGGAGTCCTCTGCCTATCACAAAGTTACAGACATTTCAAAAGCAAGCAAATGGGAACGAAGTGATATCCCTGGCTGCTGCTACTCTCAAGCGCATGCTTTTTTTTCTCTCTCTCTCTCTCCTTTTTTTTTTTTTTTTTTTTTTTTAAGGTGTGGGACAACTCCTACTTTCTGTCAGGTTTTGATTGGCTTTCAGAAGAGGCAGCGTCCTATAAATTGCCACACCACCCTGCTGCTGCTCTGTCACCGAGCTGAGGTACAGGTGAGTACAGAAGAGGAAAAATGCCAGCGTGTATTGCTTAATCCTTGAAATTAGCGTTGGTAGTTAATTTAAATTAGTGTGTGTGTGGGGGAAAAGTTCCATGTTTCAGGATAAAACTTCCTTATTTTACTTGATCTAGAAAAAAAAAGAGCTAGTTTCTAATACCAGTTTAGGTCGAGGAGTTAAACCAGTGTCTGAGAAACTAGTCAGAAGGTTGTATGAGGGAGGGTGTGTGTGTGTTGAAAATATATTTTATTTTCTTTTCCCCTCAGTTCCTAACAGAACGGGAGTATTCCTCTTTGGGATAGTAAGAAAGAGAAACCTATTAAAAAAATCAAGGTTTTTTTTATGTCAGTTAAATGAATAGTTCTTGTGTTGAGAGCTGTTAGCAACTCCTTGAAGTTATTTAAAATGGGAATATTTTATCTAGCAAAATGGGCTTTACTGTCCAGGTTGCTTTTGCGAGTTAATAACTGTGTTGAGGCTAGCTGTGTCTCATGGTTGGATTGGGGAAGTGTTTTGAAGGGGTGCTATTAATTTCTTTATATATCTGTGCACTTGCTGGCAACTTTCAGAATTTAATAGCTAGTTACACCATTTTTCCCACCCTTCATATTTGAAACAGAAATAAATGCGTGTCATAGGTGGGATTTTTGCATGCAGCTGCGCTGCTTGGCGAGCCAGGGGGTTTTCAGTTTCTGGTATAAAATGTGTTTACTGTTCTTTTGAGTCAGCCTAGACTTGCAAGTAATTTCCCAGTTCATGGCTCTGTGGTTTCACTCCAGGTGCGTTTTGGAGAAACCAGTCCAGTAGGTGGGAAACCAATCTGATACTAGCGTGGCATTTTTAGTAGCAACTAACTTTAGTATGTACTTTGTTTATAGAGCTCAAAATGCCTTTTCAGGTTCTTTAAGGGGAAATTTTCTGCAACAGGGACCGGTGAGTCTCTCTTAGTGCTGTTCATTATCCCATTCTGAAACAAGAAGGGATTATCATGGCTCTTTAAAGGGCTAATGCTGCTCTTTAACACTTCTGTGTTAGTTTCCTAGGGAGAAACGTGTCTTATGAGATTGAATAGTTTGGATATGTCTGCCTGCTGCCTTCTTCCCCTGCACACCTAACTGTTTTTGGTGAATTTCCAGTAAACGTGACAGGGACTCAGTCTCAAAAATAGCAAGAACGTGTCTGTTTTGTGAAGGTGGGCTTGCAGGGGAGGGAAATCTCATTAGTGCCTTGGCTGAGTATCAGAGAATGGTTGTGATGGAGTCATCTGGTCCAACCCCCCTGCTCAAGCAGGGCTGCCCAGAGGCAGTTGCCCAGGACTGTGTCCAGATGGCTTTTGAGTATCTCCAAGGATGGAGACTCCACAATTTCCCTAGGCAACCTGTGCCAGCGCTTGGTGACCCTCACAATAAAAAAGTGTTTCCTGATGTTCAGAGGGAACCTCCCGTGTTTTAGTGCGTGCCCATAGCCTCTGGTCCTGGCAGTGGGCACCACTGAACAGAGCCTGGCTCTGTCCTCTTTGCACCCTCCCTTCAGGTATTTGTATATATTGATAATATCCCCCCAGAGCCTTCTCTTCTCCAGGCTGAACAGTCCCAGCTCTGTCAGCCTTTCCTCGTAGGAGAGATGCTCCAGTCCTTTCATCATCTTCGTGGCCCATCAGCAATATAAGCTGAATTGTACTAATCAATGCTAGAGAGTCAAGATAGGAGAAAGATGTCATAACCTCTTAGATAGCAAGTAGTTACCTCTGAGAGTGAGTCCTCGGGAAATGGGGCTTCTTCACTTTCAGTGCTCAAGGAATAGCTTGTTTGCTCTAGCGTTGTGACAGGGGAGGTACAGCTTTAATAGACGAAGCCTGTAATCAGGGAGACTGATCCCTCTAATGGGTTTATGGCTGTGAGGTGCAGCAGAGGCTTGGCTGATTCATCAGGATACTAATTGACCATGCTTCTCAAGGCAATAAACAAGTCTAAAGGGGGGGCAGTGAGAGATGCATCTCAGAATAAGTCTCTTTGATCAGTTTAAATATGAAAATGTGCTTTTTAATAATGCACATTTTTGGGGGAGGTATCATATTAAGCAGGTGATAGGTAGTTTAGCAAGTCTTCTGTATTTAAATAGCAGGACTCCCTGAAGTATCAGAAAATTCTCAGTCTTATGTGTTGCTGTAGGTGAAAAGAACACCCACGTTAATTACTTGTTTGCTTTTCTATGCATGCTAGAATTGGTAGTGCTGGAATTCATCTGTGGCAATTAGCTGACATAATTTCTTGTTGTGGCCTTCCTTCTTCCTGAGTCTCCTTTTTATAATGTATGCCACAAGAACATATATGAGAAAGGAATTGACAGAGTAATTTCAAGCAGTTTTAAACATGTTTTAAACTTACTCATTCTGTCACTTTGGGAGAGAGAGAGTTAAAAGTTGTTTGAAGGGGCATAAGGAAGAATTTAAATGACTGCACGTTAAGAATTCTCCATTTCCTTCACCAATATGAAAGATTTGGAGAGAAAGAAAATCAAAGTTGCATGTAGCTCGGGGTAACTTGGGGATATTTTTGCAGTGTGTTAATATGAGCAAATCGTGTATTTTTTTTGTGTGTGAAGTAATTGGGATATTTTCATGAGTCCTGGGTAAACACTGCTTCTCTTTTGTTTGCTTCCTGGGTACTGTCCATCATGCTTATTAAGTTTGAGCAAAGCAGTGCTCTAAAGAGATTTACTGCTGCCTCTATTGGCTTAGCTGTATCTTGCTGATGAAATACTAAGGGCTGCTTATTCATGGCAGGCTATGAAACTTTCACTCAGAAGGACCTGCGGTGAAGCTGTGAAGTCATAGCAGCTGAACTTGTTGAATTCTTTATTTGTTGTCTTTTGTGCTTGAAACCGTGGTTACTAGTGACTGTTTTAAAAAGGCTTAAACTTGAACTAGATTCTCACTGTTCATTATACTGGAGTCTGTGCTGGGGCTGTGGATATTGAGCTCAGTCTGGTGAATACATTACCTGTGTTCGTGTTACTTCACAGGCCGTTTCTAGTAGACGTGGCTCTCAGTTGGCACATCAGCTAGGACTTGAATTGCATCAAACTTCTCTGAAACCCTTCAGAGTTTTCTAAGGGAGCGTTTAAACTGTTTAATGCGGTTGAGTCATTTATGACTAGTCTTTTTCTCATGTTCTCACAGGATATTTGAAAGAGGAAGATGCCAATTGTCAAAAACGTGAGCAGAGCTGTCAGCCAGCTGCTACAGAGCTCTGGTTGTGGATGTGGGATTCCCATCGTGCCTGTTCGATGCATTGGAGTCTCACCCCGCCAGGTGGCCTCCGATGCTAGCTTTCACTCGGTTTCCTTTTCCGAGTCTGATCATCCTCGGGTGCTAATTACAGGTCAGCGTTCCTGTCATAACTGTATTCCTGCTCCGGCTTCTCAGTTGAGTCCCCCACTCCCCTCCTCCCTCCCCGCTGAGCCGAATACTGGAAGCAGAAATACTCGATATGTTCTGGAATTGTGATGATTTTTCCCTTATGGTGATAAGATCAGAGTCCCATGTGAACTTTCCTACTATTTTTATTCCATAAATCTACTGAACCCAATTCATTGGGTTTTCCTTGAGAAAAATATAAAAGCTTTCTGACTCGCTGAGAAAAATAGTACTCGGTTCTGATGTGGCACATATAGTAATGGAAGTCTGTATTTTGATACCACTTTTCCTCTGATTTTTGTCTCTTGTGTGTTGCCTTTTAGGTGGTCTTGGTCAGCTTGGAGTGGGGCTTGCTAAGCTTCTGAGGTATGTCGTGATTCTTTGTCTTGCTGTTAGTGAGGTATTCAAGCTTTAGCCATAACTTTTAGAAGCACTAATTTTCAGGAAAGTTGTTTTTGAAAGACTCGTAGTGACAATTCCAGATTCTTTTTTTGCCTCTTGGTCTTTTTATTTTATTTTTTTACTTCTGTGCTTTGCTTAGGTTTGCTGACGTACTTTCTGTGTGTACATAGGTCACAATTCCCAAAATAACACTATTTTGTCTAAGAGACTAGCCTCTGAGTTCAGTTTGCTTCCAGTTAAATGGAAGGATTCAGAATCTGAGTCCTCAGACAGTGGTCAGTTTTTGTTTTCTCTTTTTTTGGTCTAGCCAAATAAGGCTGGATTGAGTGCTCAATAGAGAGACAAAGACTGTGATTTTATGCAGGTATTACAGAAGAGGAAGAAGTGCAAACATCCACTTGAAAAAATACATAGTCCTTTGCTAACTATTCAGCTGTTGGGCTTTGCGACTGCTGAGTTTTATCTTTCTTAGAATTTCTGTTAAGTAACTTCAGGAAATAAGGTGCCGTATTTAGTAAAGGGCAAATAAAAATAAAGGTTAGGATACCAGATCTTGACGTTTTTATGATTTGGTGAAAGATGAACTGATGGAGCAAAAAGAGTAAATCAAAAATATATTTTTTCTGGCTCTTTCTGTTCCCTCATACACGTTTACATACACAGTTACCTTATTTTTTCATGGTATCTTTTCAAGAAATGTAAAATGCTCTGAGAGCTCTCCCTGGTCTGTATCATTGTCCGTATCCACACCTACTCAGCTCCAGAGCATCGTTTGCACATAGACAGTGTTTATTGCACAGGATTTGGACTATGACCAAAAATGAGCAGAGTCGTTGCATTCGACACCGTGTTGCAGTTTGACTGTTTTCTACCATTCCTATGTTATGTTTAAAAGTCACCCGAATAACGGGAGGCTGGAATGTACTCCAATGCCATCAGGCTTGTTCTCTATGACAGCCTTGTGCTGATTAGAAAAGCACGAGGCAGAGATTACTCAGTTGTATTTACTTCGATATAAAAGTAGCTGCAGTTAGAGCAAGACCAGTGGCTTTTTGTTGCAAGCAGGGGAGTAGATTATCTCTGGGTAAAAGTTTCCTACCCTCAAGAAGAGGGTAGGAAGGTCGGTCGTCTCAATGTGTTTTCATTTTCTAAAAGATTTCTCTATCCTTATGTAGTCTTTCACTGCTACTATAAGTAGTTTAATAATTTTCTAAGGTGCTACATTGACTTTTAAGGGACTGGTGGGTTTTTTGTAATGCAGTAACTGATTTCATTGCGGAAATTATTGTTGTTCTGATATTGCTGCTGATAAACAAAATAGTGGCATAGCAACTTAAGAATTATCTTGAAGACTGTGTACTCACTGTACTGTGTGGATATTTTTATACAGGAAACGCTTTGGAAAGAACAATGTGATCTTGTCTGACATTAGAAAACCTGCAGATAATGTTTTTTATAGTGGTAAGTGACTGGGGAAGCGTATGGAAAAAAAAATTACTGACTTTATCTCTGATGTTCGTAGACTGATTACCAACGTTTAATTGATACGTGGATTAAACAGCACAAGTTGCTGTTCGAAACTTCTGGATAGTGCCTTTCTGCTTTGAAATCTTGCCAAGACATTGATTTCTTCTGTCAGTTACTTCCTTTTTTCAATTTTTTTTTTTTTTTTTTTATTATTTTTCACTGCCTTTGCCGCCTTCTTGACCAGAATAACTACTTGAGTCAAGTTGAGCTTGGCTCTTGCGCTCCTGCTGTAAAAAAAAAAAAAAAAAAAAAAAAAAAAAAAAAAAAAAAAAAAAAAGTCCGTTTATTCTTTTGGAGGGAACAAGTTAGAAATTAAATTTTTGTTTTTCTGTGCTCAGGGAATTTTTATGGTAAGATGAATGTAGAATAGGTCTTTTGTATTCTTTTTTTTTCATTACAAACTTGTGTAAGTTTTTCTTCATCGTTACTGGTTAATGATGTATTTAGATATTGGAGTAGTGTCCACTAGATGTTCATCTTCCCTGTTTCCATGCTGTTGGCTGGAGAAAACAGGAGTTCTTGCATCAGTCTGTTGTTGAGGTAGAGGTAGCAGTTTCCCTTCATTTTTCCTGCTTATTTACTAATTTATTGACCACCGCTGTAGGCGTGTGTTCTGCAACACAGTCAAATCCTGAATAGAGGTGTGATCAAGAAGCAGGAATTTGAGTTTCATATAGAACTCTTCTTTACATCCATTTTTCCTGGTGTTCCATTGCCTACTGGTTTCATTTCTTCTAGGTCCTTTTATCTACGCGGATATCTTGGACTACAAGAATTTACGTGAGATAGTGGTGAATAATCGGATAACTTGGCTCTTCCACTATAGTGCTTTGCTCAGTGCTGTTGGAGAAGCAAACGTCCCTTTGGCCAGAGCCGTAAATATTACCGGTATGTGACGAGGGTTTCAAGTTCATGGCTCATGCAGAGACTTGAGAAACTGCAGTGTGTGTTCTGATAAATCCTGTTGTTTGTTCCAGGTTTACACAATGTTCTGGATATTGCAGCTGAGCATAATTTGAGACTCTTTGTTCCAAGCACTATTGGAGCTTTTGGACCCACCTCTCCTCGAGATCCAACTCCTGATCTCTGCATTCAGAGACCAAGGACAATCTACGGAGTCTCCAAGGTTCACGCTGAGCTCATGGGAGAAGTGAGAATTCTTTAATTTATTTATTTCATGAAAGTTCTGGGGGAACTTCATTGCTTTAGTAAGATTCCTCACTGCTGTGGTGTTCTCCCCATTCTTGCTTTACTTCAGGCTTTAGTACTCAATAATTGTCTGAGGCAGCTCTGAAGGAATAATATCGTGGAATGGTTGGAAGGGACCTTGAAGATCATCTAGTTCCAACCCCCCTGCCATGGGCAGGGACACCTCCCATTAGACCAGGTTACTCAACCAGGTTACGAGGTTATCTTTGAGTTTTGTTGGAAAAAGTACAAAGAATGGGAAGCTGGCAAACATCTAACTTTCAATATAATTTCTTTCCCTGGTTCATTTGACTTTGGCCTCTCTGTGTCATCTGCCAGTATGAATGGCATTGCATAAATGACAGCGTACAAAGCCTTGCGAAAGCGTGCTAGACACTGATGACTTTGGCCCCCTGCCCAAAAAAAACCAAAAGACTCTAAAGTCAAAGCCGTGGGAGTCTGTGCATGCACAACTTCTGTCTTGGCTTTGTAGTTTTTTTAGAAACATAACATTGTTGAAGCTGGTATTTTTACATATGGTTTCCTCATGCTTGAAATTTATGAAGGACAGTCTGAATTGGAACGAAGTCCAATTTGTGAAGGCAGGTCTGAAGACTGTATTAACCTGAAACGTCTCACAAACTTAGGAGTTTTCAGTTTCTGAACACTAGATCTAGACCGTACATTAGATGTCAATCCATATCTATTGATGTGGAAGAAAACTAGAAAACGGCAAGCAGAGAGCTGAGCTACCTGTCAGGGAATGGAGACTGTTCAGTAGTTCCTTTTCTTTCATCCCTGTCAGGGGATGGTTACAGAATGGAGACTTGTCCTGTGAAATCAGTGAGTTGTGTGGCCTAGGCTTGATGCATAAAGCTATGTTTATCTTTTCCCTCCACAGTACTACCATTACCGCTATGGCCTAGACTTCCGTTGCCTGAGGTATCCAGGAATTATATCCGCTGACTCTCAGCCTGGTGGGGGAACGACTGGTGAGTGACTTGCAAGTATTTCTCAGGATTGCAGGGAAGAACAGCAAAAAACCAATGCAGTCATTTTTAACGTGTTTGTAGAAATTTAATCTGTGTAGAGCATCAGTGTAGAGCTGGTGTTTCAACAGTGTTACACCAATACTTTTTGTCCACTCCAGCCGAGGGCATAATTCTGTAGCCTTTACGTTTGAACAGTATCTATCTGAGAGATTTTGGATCAGCTACACTCATCGGGACCATTTCCTTTAAAAATATTTTAAACTCTGCTGTCTTGTTGCAAAATGCAAATGCTAGAATAGCATCAGGGTAGTTCAGAATGACCTAACGCTCCTGCTGTACAATGTAATTAATACCCAGTTCTGCTGCTAGACTTTAGACAGGAGACTTTGGGGGTGGTCTGAGGACTGTTGACTGTCATCAAGTGAACGACAGATTGAGGCAGATGACTACACACATCTATTGTTTCTTTCTACAGATTATGCTGTCCAGATTTTCCATGATGCCATAAAGACCGGCAAATTTCAATGCAACCTAAAGCCAGACACTCGTCTCCCTATGATGTATATTGATGACTGTCTGAAAGCCACTCTAGAGGTCATGGAGGCCCCCACGGAGGCACTGAGCATGAGGACGTACAACATCAGTGCCATGAGCTTCACTCCTGAAGAGCTGGCCCAAGAGGTGCAGAAGCATGTTCCTGAACTCCAGGTGACCTACAACGTGGATAAAGTCAGGCAGGCCATAGGTTAGTATCAGCTTCTTTGGTAAGAAAAAACATTAGATTTCTGTATGTTAAGGGCAAAACAGAGTTTTGTTTCTCTTTAGGCACTTGCAGATTTCTCCTGTGCAGTTCAAGCCTTATGGTTTGAAATTCAGCTTTAGTACTTCAAATGGACAGTGATGATACATCTTAAAGTTTAAAGAACTTTTTCTTAAATCTCATGCTCCGTGTTTCTTCTTTCTTTTCACTGCAGCTGACAGTTGGCCGATGAACTTCGATGACAGGAACGCCCGGAGAGATTGGGGTTGGAAACATGATTATGATCTCCCTGAGCTGGTGACTACGATGTTTAGCTTCCTTGGGTCTGACTCCAGGATTGCTCAAGCTAACTGAAATACTTTGTAAGATGTTTCCAGATTTCCACAGAGGACCAGGAAGAAATGGCTAAATTAGTTTATAATTTTCAGAGTCTTAGAGCATGTCGATTATTAATTTTTGTAAGTAGTGATAGAGTTGGGCAGAAACATACTGTAGCTGGGATGTACTATTAGATAGATGACATCATTTGGTACTGTCTCCAAGCACAGCACTGATGACAAACACAGAATTCTTGAATTTTCACACTTAAGCAGCTAGAAAACAAACAAACAAAAAAAGCACTTACTCCTGGCCGGTGACTCTCCAATCATTCCTGCTGCCTGCCTCTTCTTTGGCAAACAACATGGGGCAATGTTGTCAGACCTGGTGTTTTGGGCATATCCTGCAAAGTTAATGGTAGTTTTTTCATTTTCCTGGTGGAGGATGTTAGATCGTAGTAAGATATGATCCTTTCTACTCTTTGCTTACCAAAGAGAGAGCAGAAGAGCTACTTCATGTTTCCAAATTGCAGGGGTCGTTGCAATTCTAGTTTGAAATCAAACTTTCGTTGATAGTTCCTATTTATATATATCTGTATATGTATCTATATATCTGTATAAGCATATACTTTTCTATACATAGGGCATACAAAGTAGCATTATTCTTATAATGCCTATAAATGTGAAGAGGAATAGGACTTGAATTCTCATTATGCTTTAAAAAAGACAGGGTTTACAAGCTCAGCTTTGTCCTGTTCTTTGAAAGTGCTTCAGTTTAACCTCGGAGGTAGATCTGAAACGCAAAGAGCTGTTACCGTGTATGTGGATCGGGGGTGGATTTCAAGAAGGCAATGCCCAGGTATGGGTTTATTGTTAATTAGCACACTTCTGGTTATCCCAGTTGTTTGCCGTGCTAGCACGATTATAGACTGCCTGGAGCAAGTTTGAAAGATGGGTTGATGATGGAGCCTGACGGTAGAGTCAAGTCAGCCTTTGAAATCTGTTCATGTTCGCTAAATTTTCCGCGTGCACTGTAAGCGTATTTGTAGGTGCTGTTTATGTGTAACTGTTACATGCTTTTACTCTTTAGAGAGGGATCCAGAAGCTGAAACCATCTTCTAGCTACAGTTAAGGGCTGTTCTGCTCGTTAAGTTTCATGCACAGGAGATCCTGGGATTAACAAGGGAGTCTTAGGTGCATGCAAGGAAGATATGTCTGCTCAAAAGCTACTTAGGAGACTTTGAGAAATGACAAACTGGCGAGACAGGAAAGCCATTTTAGGTAAAATAGCAGTTTCTGTGGATGTGAATCTGAGCCATCGGCTACTATAGCTATAGCATGCCTTGAGAAACAGCATCTGGGAACTTTGATTTTATTTTTTTCAAAGAAAAAATATCGTTCATTTTCAAAATGACTGGAAATTCCCTATATGAAGCTCTCCATCTTTTTTTTGGTCTTGTATACTCCAATAGCATGTGTAGGCAAACACGTTCAACTATTTTTTTTTTTTTTTTTTTTTTTTCCGACCGCTCTTTTGTTTTTTTTTTTTGGTTGCTGCTT
>VYZM01000584.1:67973-128305 GCA_013398915.1 Dromas ardeola
TTTGCCGACAGCTTGTTTGCTCTGTTTTCTGTGATGATGCTTTGGTAGTTGTGAGTCTGTTAGGCTCTCTGTAACCCTGCGGTGTTTCCTCAGTGAGTGGATAACTGACATGACCAGATTTCTGTCACTCTGTGAAGGAGTCTACATGCTGCAGGGAATATATTTTCTCACGAAAGTAACCTTCAAATGAAGATTCTGTGGTGAAACCCAGTTATTTTAAACATTTGTTAAACTTGTATCTCTTGGTTTTGTATGTATCTTACTGTTTCATCTGTTAGCGGAGTATGCCTTTCCCAGGTATTTAAGCTCAAAAACCTCTATGGTTGTGGCCTGTTATTGAAATATTTTTTTATATTGTTTACGTTTCTGAAAGGACAGGTTTTTAAAGTTTGGCCGCTGTTGTAACTATCACATTGTTCAAGTGTAATATTTGGCCCAATGGGCCAGCGAAGTTGGTCCTCCATTCGTACCCTCGAAGGAAAGACTGGCTCAGGTTTTGTTCTCTGCCCTCCCAAAACCAGGATAATCTCCTAGGAAGTTGTTACACTGAGCTGTTGGGTCAAGGGCTTTAATATGAGCTGAAGTGTCTTGTCCATTCCAGTCTCTCTTATTCAGACACTGGGGACTCCTCATTGCCTTTGTTCCATGAGACGTGTAAAATAAAGAGTTGTTGACGGGTCTCACTCCATTTCTTCGCTCAGTGTCATGGGATCTGCTCCCCTCACCCTTGTTCACTAACGAGTGAAGAGCAAAAATGTTCTTTCGTCTGAAACACACTGTCCGTGGTTGTGACGTTGAACAAAAGGTTTGCAAAAGGTGCTGCAGTGAAGGTGAAGTTCAAACCTATGGCATTTTGAACAAAGTTCGGAGGTTTTTTTTTTTGTTGTTGCGTTCTGCCAAAAATTGCTGACTTCAGTTAGGAAACTTGTTTTGCAAAATCTGAAAGAAATCGTATTGCAATAGGGAGCTGTTTGAGGGTAACAAGGTGGCGATAGGGAATGTGATTAGAGGTGTCTACATGGTCTGAGTCCTGTTTGAAACTCTGGTTTTCAACGTGTGACCAATGATGCATGTACTTTATTTTTTTTCATATCTTCCCCATTAACTTCTGTTGTAACTATGTTACACTATTTTCTGTATTAAAACAACTTGATGTGGTACAAAATGTCTAACTTTTGCTACCAGTTTGAAGTTTGATTTCTGGGCAGAGACTTCTCTCGTGACATCTGAGCATTGTAGCTGTTAAATTACCTATTCAGGAAAAAAAAAAAGGTGTTAAGAATATTTTTTCAAATATTGTAAGTTGTGGATGACACCTACTTTAATAAAATCCTATGCAGACCTGTCCTTGTTTTGTCGTCTTTGTTTAGAGCACGCAAGAGCAGGAATGAAGGAGGCTGGTTAGTGCTGAAGCCTTTTCTTCAGCCGCAGAAGTGATGCGTGATTTGAGGTGCAGAGAAAGACACAGCCACCACAGGTCCCCAGTCTGGGCCGTGGCTCCCAAACATCTGTATGTATCTTGAACTTTCTGCTGGTTATTCCAGTGGCAGAGAGTTGCTCCCAGGCAGATACAGCATGGTTACCCTTTTAATCTTCAGCAAGCCACTTGGTAGGTGTAGGGGCTGTGCTTGTAGAATCACAGAATGGTTTGGGTTGGAAGGGACCTTCAAGACCATCCAGTTCCCACCCCCTCCCCTGGGCAGGGACACCTCCCACCAGCCCAGGTTGCTCCAAGCCCCGTCCAACCTGGCCTTGACCCCCTCCAGGGATGGGGCAGCCACAGCTTCTCTGGGCAACCTGGGCCAGGGGCTCACCGCCCTCACAGCAAAGAAGTTCTTCACAATACCTCATCTCAATCTCCCCTCTTTCAGTGTAAAACCCGTCCCCCTCGTCCCATGGCTGCCCTCCCTGATCCAGAGTCCCTCCCCAGCTTTCCTGGAGCCCCGTGAGGGCCTGGAAGGGGCTGGAAGGTCTCCCCGGAGCCTTCTCTTCTCCAGGCTGAACCCCCCCAGCTCTCTCAGCCTGTCCTCCCAGCAGAGGGGCTCCAGCCCTCCCAGCATCTCCGGGGCCTCCTCTGGCCCCGCTCCAACAGCTCCGTGTCTCTCCTGTGCTGAAGACTGCAAAGCTGGACACAATACTCCAGGCGGGCTCTCACGAAAGCAGAAGGGTAGAATCACCTCCCTTGTAGATGTCAGATGTCCAGAAAGTGCTGGGTTTCAAATATTCCTCGTGTCACTTCTAGCTTTCTTAACCCTTTCTCATGTTGAGAAGCCAGTTGGTCTGTCTTCAGCTGTGTTTCTGTCTCTTTCTACACCCATGCAGCTTCGAAATGGCAAGAAAAGAGCAGTGATGTTCTGAGGGAGGAGATTTAAAAGACATGTGCTGAGAGTGTAAGGCTGTAGGGTCCTCGTTTCTGAGGCTGTGCGGGTCTTGACTCCAGGTGTTGCACAACCTGTGATGTTGGTCATTGGGAGAAGTTTGTACAGACATGAGTGAGGATGAGTGTGCTCCTAATAATTTCCCACGGACCCGCCCTGCCTCGTTAATCGGTGAATAAATACTCCCTACAGCTTAAACAAGGCCTTTCCCTCCTCCCACGCCTCAGCTTTCTAATGATGGGAACTTCTTCTGGAGGAAGGATTCCACTTGACCACGGTTTAATGACTAATGCAGGCATTGTGTTTCTTGCAGAACAGGTGAGGGTGTTACAGCAGCACACTCTTTCCAGCTACTTCACTTTGATAATTAGTTTGACTGTTGTTTACGCATGCTCAGTCTGGCTTCTCAAAGTGCTACAGGTGACAGTGCTTCATCCAAAGCTGTTGTGGCTGAGGAGAGGACCTCTATTACTCTTCAGGTCCTCCAGGCCCTGCAAAAGCTGCCTGGCAGAAAAGGGCCTGGGGGTGTTGGTCAACAGCCGGCTGAATATGAGCCAACTGTGTGCCCAGGTGGCCAAGAAGGCCACCAGCATCCTGGCCTGTATCAGGAATGGTGTGGCCAGTGGGACTGGGGCAGTGACCGTCCCCCTGTGCTGGGCACTGGGGAGGCCCCACCTCGAGGGCTGTGTCCAGTTTTGGGCCCCTCACGCCAAGAAAGACCTTGAGGGGCTGGAGCGTGTCCAGAGAAGGGCAACGGAGCTGGTNTGTGGGGAGGGGCGGAGGGAGGTGGGGGTGTTCAGCCTGGAGAAAGGGGGGCTGAGGGGAGACCTTCTCGCTCTCTGCAACTCCCTGAAAGGAGGGGGTAGCCAGGGGGGGTCGGTGTCTTCGCCAAAGTGAAGGGTGATAGGACAAGAGGAAATGGCCTCAAGTTGCTCCAGGGGAGGTTTAGGATGGATATTAGGGAAAATTTCTTCACCGAAAAGATTATCAAGCATTGGAACAGGCTGCCCAGGGCAGTGGTGGAGTCACCACCCCTGGAGGTATTTAAAAGCTGGGCAGACGTGGTGCTGAGGGACATGGTTTAGTGGTGGTTTTGTCAGTGTGAGGTTGGTGGTTGGACTCGAAGATCTGAAAGGTCCCTTCCAACCTAGGCAATTCTATGATTCTATGAATCTAAAAACAACTATTCAATTTTTCTCCTTTTCCTTCCACCCTGTTCTTCAGAGACGTAAGAATATTTGACCCTATAATCATATTCATGCAGCAAAAAACAAAAGCCTCCTGAACTTTTTCCTTTTAACTATCAGATTTACTTCTCCTCCTTGCTGGCTTGCCTCACAGTCAGTGACTGGCTTTGTCCTGGCTTCGCTGTTCCCGTGTAAGAGGGAACACGCAGAGCCGAAGCAATGCTGACGCCATGGTTATCGGTGGGCTAAAAAGCTTTGAAGGAAAGAGCTCTGCTCCTTCTCAAGGCGTGAGTGCTCATGGAAGTTCATCTTCCCTTTAGGTTTTGAAGTGGGTACTGATCTACGTACCTCCGGCAACGGGCTATTAATTCCCAGACTGCTGAATTTGAAGCAGAGCCCGGGGAAAGGGTCTTTCAGTCCTCCTGGAGGTCACCGCACAGGCCTGGGCTAGAAAGGCAAATCCTGCCTGGGTCTGGGTTCTGTTGCAATGATTAATTCCTAAGATGTTAAACTTAATTCCTTTCTTTCAGCCCATACAGAGGCAGCTTCTTTCTGCTCTTGGCTGCTTACGACACCAGGGAGAGGTGCAGAAGAGGAGGAACCTTCTTCCCTCAGGGAGGCAGCGCCAGGGCTGCGGGTAATTGACTTCTGTGCTTTTGGATAACCCCTCTTTTTGCTCCTCAGGAGGGTGGTGGGCTCTAACATACCGTTTGTCAGGAGTTCTGTGTGCCTCCAGGGAAGAGAAGTCAAGCCGGGGAGGTGGGGAGAGGTGAGCCAGAGGGTAGGAGCATGGTGCTGGGGGCTGGGATGCCCGCCTTGCGGCCCCGCTCATGACATCCCACGTTTCAGACACAGCTGTGGGCTTTCCTGACACCCTCGAGGCAGGTCATTTCTATTTTGGGTGGACATTAGCTGTCATTGCAAAACTTTTGCCCTTCTGCTGGAGCCTTGGACCAGACGAGTGCTCTTCAGGCTATTTTCGGCTTCACACCATAATTGTATGTGATCCTAAATTTGCCACGTGTCTGAGCACGTGGGGCTGAGGGGGTGTGTGCGGGGGTGGGCTCGCATATACCCACTGGGTTGCAATGTCACAAGAACCGTTGCTGTCCTTCCTGGCTACTTCATTTATATCACACGGGGATGGCTGGGATGGCAAACAGCAGTACTGCGTCCAGCTTTAGAGTCCTCAGCACAAGAAGGACGCGGAACTGTTGGAGCGGGTCCAGAGGAGGCCACGAAGATGATCCGAGGGCTGGAGAACCTCTGCTGTGAGGACAGGCTGAGAGTTGGGGGTGTTCAGCCTGGAGAAGAGAAGGCTCCGCGGAGACCTTAGAGCAGCTTTCCAGTACCTGAAGGGGGCCTACAAGAAAGTTGGAGAGGGACTTTTCACAAGTGCATGTAGTGATAGGACAAGGGGTAATGGCTTCAAACTGGAAGATTTAGATGAGATATTGGGAAGAAGTTCTTTGCTGTGAGGGTGGTGAGCCCCTGGCCCAGGTTGCCCAGAGAAGCTGTGGCTGCCCCATCCCTGGAGGGGTCCAAGGCCAGGTTGGACGGGGCTTGGAGCAACCTGGGCTGGTGGGAGGTGTCCCTGCCCAGGGCAGGGGGGTGGGACTGGATGATCTTGAAGGTCCCTCCCGACCCAAACCATTCTATGATTCTAGGATTCTATGAGGCAGCACTTAAATATCTTCCCCTAACCAAAATGTATGTCCCCTGGCCCTCTTAAGTTCAACAGATGGGATCTCCACCTTGCTCAGAGTGTTTGAGGTTGCTCAGCATGTCCCTGCCTTTGTCTCATCCCCCTCCTTGTCCAGGAGAAAGGGCTGGGACCATGGTCCTGGCAGGATCAACTCATCCCCAGGAATTTTCCTCCTGCAGTGAGGTGACAGCATGTTGCTGGATGGGTGGGTGACCTTTAGACCAATCCTCAGTGGAGGAGGTTCTTGGCAGGGGACGTCAGTGTGCAGCTCCAAGGACATCATCGAGCTGATCATTTTTTGGCAAGGAAGGAGCATTGCTGCGAGGATGATCTCTTCTTACCCATCTGGTGCAAGAGGTCCTTAATCTCTCCAGCCTGTCCCTAACGCCAGGGTAAAGACCCACCGTCAGTAGAGCTGTTGCGAAAGCAACATGTCAGAGGAGACAAAGCAAAGTCCAGAGTTCATCCACTGACCAGCTACTTCCCCTTCAACCAGCGCTGCCGGTTCTTTGCATCTGAAGCCCCAGATTTGAGAGATTTGGTGCTTTTTTTTAAAGCCCCACCTCCTGGACTCTTGTGATTCTGAGAGACTCTCACACGAGGTTGAGAAACAATCCCTGCCTTTCGAATCCTTACAATTTTAAGGAAAAAATAACCGTCTGAAAATGGATAAGAACTGTATGAGCTCAAAAATCTGCCATTAATTTTTGAAAAGTGGAAGGTTTTAATGTTTTATTACTATTTTATTTATAGTCATTGTTTATATTTTTATTATCTTGCTTAATTTAATGGACTTGCAGTTTTCCCCTATACGGCCACAGCATTATTCATACATTCCTTTGATAAACACAGGAATTACACTCTTGTTGCTCAGATATGGATCGCCAACATTTCCTAAATGATGATAAACTGCTAAAATGACATTTTCGGTAGAGTGTCTTATAGGGAGCTCATCACAGAGTGTCTGAGTGTGTTTAGTTACAGAGAAACACCACACCAAGGATGCTGTTCCATGGAATAAGTGGTTTATTGAGCTCCAGCACGAGGGAAACTTGGTTTGCTGTGGATTTGTGTCTTGCAGCTGATTGATGTGGGTGTCTAATAATGAAATAAAAATTATTCCTTTTGCAAATAGATGCTCCCCTTCCTCTGCCTGAGTCCAGCCCCCTCATGGCCAGCCACACGTGTCCCTCCACGCTCTTCCCCATTGCACTTGCCTTTGGGGAATGCAAAGGGAGGAAGGGTCAACAAATGAGCAATTTCCCTTTCTTCATATCACTCCTTTTTTATGTCATCTCTCCTCCTTCCACATCTACTTGGTTTTTTTCCATGGTTATGTGTGGGTTAAGCAGGTTTGAAGTGCCAGAGTCCAAGAGGTGTCACAGCTGTCCCTGTTGAAGCCAAATGTGCTTTGGAAACTGGGAATAACCCCAATTCCTCCTGCAGTCTCTTGCCTGTTTGAAGGTGGTATGAAACCTGACATATATGGACTAGAAGACCTTTAAAGGTCCCTTCCAACCCAACACATCCTACGATTCTATGATATATAGCAAAAAAAAAATAAATCCCCAATCAGGTAACAGCCATCTTTACCAGTACTGAGGGCAGGTGGTGAAAATCCTGCTCGTCCAAGCCTAGGACAGCTGATCTTCTGGTTTCCCCACCAGACCATGCAGCAGCCTCCCTGGAGGAGCTGCTACTGCTGGAGTGTGCTGATGGGGAGCGGAGGGGTTGTATCCAGCATGGGGGTAGAAAGCGGACCCTGGCAAAATCTGAGCTCTTGCCAGGAGCGACAGGACTCACTAGGGACTCAGCGTGGCCCCATTGCTCCACTTCATCGCATTCTTCTCTATGGACATGAGCTCCACAAGCCCAATGCCCAAGGTTCAGCCCTTGATTTGCACTGCAGCTCCACCTCTTTCAGCAGTTGTCCATGAATATTACCTCCTCCATTCATGGCAGAGGACTTGCAAAGCCTGGTGGTGACATCAAGCAGAGGACATCATCTACGCAGAGAACATGATCTACCCAGAGGTTTGCTCAACTGCTTTCTCTGCTGGCTGGCTGATGAGCTCCAAGAAAACGGCAACACCTTTATTTCTTCATCCCGCTGACCCTCAGCCTTGTGGTCTTCTTGCTGGTTGGAAAAACTGCCCCATCCATTGCGCAAGAGCAGCAGGGTCTCACTCAAGACATGCCGTAGATGATAGAGCAAATGTTTGAGCTGCCGATGACCCATGGCTGCCTGGGGGTATTTGCTCTGTTGGCAGCGTGTCCCAGTATCAGTGCCAGGAGCAGATTTTCCACCTCCAGCCTCCCCGCCTGGCAACAGGGGCCGGCACGTTTGCCCAAGATAACGCTGAGCCTTTGAGAGAGGGGTCATGACGTTTCCCACCCGTCCCCAGGCACATATCCCTGACAGTGACCCCTGTGGGTCCTCAGCCAGCAGGAGAATGGGGCCAGCAAGATCCACATTGCATGGGGACGGTTGTACCTTGGTCCCTGGGGACACGCTGTGCCCTGACCCAGACAGTGTGTCTGTGCAAGGGTCCAGGGCAGCTTGGAGGGGTTTTGACTCTTCAGAGATTGCAACAGAGCTACAGCCACTGTGGTGAAGGGGATTGTGGTGGGGAAGGGTAGTTGTACTGTGCAAAGGAGGAAAAATGCATCATCAGGCCTGAAACCCAAGGAGGAGGAGGCTGTGACCCACCACCATTGGATCACCCTTGGCTGGCCCAGGTGGTGGGGCTTGGACATCTGCCATCTCCTTTGGCAGAAATTCAGGAGCCAGTCTCTCCATTGCTTGTCCCTACAGGATCTTTTTCCGTCTCTCCTGTGTCTCTCTCTGTAAACCATTCAATGCTTAGTGGGCCACTTAAAAAAGCCAAGTGGAGAAGGTGTGAAAGCCCCATGTAGCCTGGACACTGGGGAGTCCTGGCGTTGGCCACAGCTGAAACGGGCGTGCAATGGAGAGCCCAGAGGGGAAGGCAAAGAGGTGGGAGGAAGACATGAAATCTGGCTGTCGACCCCTGCCCTGGCATTTTGCTTTTCCCTGGAAATATTGTCTAGACAGAACATGAGGATCTGAGACCTTCTCAGAGGGTTTCTGGGACTTGGAGTGACCAGTGGGACAGAGTGATTAGAGCTCTCTGACAGACGTCTTTCCTAGAAAACCCAGCTCCACCCCACATTCATGTTGGGGCACTGGTGGTGCCCTTCACCCTCACACCCTTGCTGGGAGTGCAAAGCAAATCAACACAGTTGGATTCAGCTTTAGCTGGGAACATTTTTCCAAATTTCTTCCCATTCCCAGCACTCTTCATCCTCAAAAAAGGGAAAAAAAAGGTTTATGATGTTGATGTTGGCTTGTTTCTTTTTTCTCTTCATCTTTCTGGTTTCATGTATTTACTTTAAAAATTGTAATTGAAATTAAAAAAAAAATATTAATCCTTTTTTATTTACCAAAATGCAAGGGTTTAATAAGTAAAAAAATTCAGGGATTATTTTCTTTCTTAAAAGTACTTCCTCTCAATCCAGGACCAGGCAGCATTTTTGAAAGAAAGGCCTTATTTAAACCTTTTGAATGATAAAAACGTAGCGAGAGGAGGGCCATTCACACTGGTGGTGACGCTGCCAGAAGCTCCACTTGGGCAACTCCAAGCCCGGATGCTCTTCCAACACCTTGCCAAGAAGTTTCTGCTCATCGCTTTGGCTGACGTTTCTTCACAATGGCTTTTGGTTCCAAATCCTTTCCCATCGCCACAAGAAGCAGCGTCTCCATCTCTTCTCAGATGCGTGGAGCCCGTCGCAGCTTTATTTGTCATCTGGCCAGGGCAGGGGTCTCCATCCCTGCTGAGATGCCTGTTGAAGTGGAAAGTTTAATTTAAGGCTTGACTTGTCTTTTCTCCGTAAGCCAGTAGTTAATTAGAGCTGTCTTTGGCTGGGAGACAGAAATGGAGGTGGTGAGCACTGATGATCCTCTGGGCGTGGGAGACATTTGGGTGTGCAGCGATTGCCCCGATTTGGGATGTGCGTGGGGCATGCAACACTGCTGGAGCAGGAGAAGTCTTTGGAAAGGGCTCTTCCATGGCCAAGGTTGGTGCCAGAGGTACACCCAGCCCAGGTTTCAAGGAACGATTTTGGAGAAGTGGGGAGGCGGGGGATTCTCTGTCCTCAGAGAGTGAGCTCAGGCCAAAAAGGTGCTTTGCATTGCCACGTCCTCTCCACCCTGGGTTTTGAAGGCCTTGTGTATGATGTATTGCAGGGGTTGATGATGCAAAACCTCCCAAATATTGGATTTTGTGTGGGTTTTTGTTTGTTTTGCTTTGTTTTTTTTAAGGAAAATGGATGGTTGCACACAACTTGGAGACACATGTTTACGTGAAACCAGCCCTCCTCTTCCCAGCAACCTTTTTAAAGCAAACTTTATCACTTTTTTCCCTGTCTTTTTTTCCTGTCCGGCTGTGGATTAGCATTTCAGGGTGAAGCAAACATTACTCTAGAACCTGAGCAGTGCAGCTACTCTGCAAGATGACGCATTTTGCTTTAAACTTTCTTTTCCCCCTGTATCTCTTCCACATGTTGGCAAGGTTAAACTTGGATGTCTCGTAAGGTCCAAGTGCACGGTGATAACCTGGGGAGCCCTGGTCGCGCTGTGGCTCTTGCAGCCCCCAAAGTGAATCCAGGTACTGTTAAGGGACAGCAAGGGCCACGCTGCTGCCACCGAACCTGTGCCAGCAGCCAGGAGATGTTGGCAGCATGGTCCCTGGCCATGGGGAGAGGAGATTTCCTGCCCTAATCCATGCATGGTGCCTCAGAAACCCATGGTCCCATAAGCAGGAGGCCAGGATGGGAAACTTATATATAGAGGAAAGAGGTCCCTGGAATAAATCCCAAAGGTATTAAAAATGGGAACGTGGGGATATGTGAACCAAATCTCTCCTGAGACAGACAAATTCAGGGAGGGAACACAGACAGATGATCTGCAAAGGGATTTGTAAAGGGCCAGCATTGCTCTTTCAGTTATTTTCTAGAGGTCTCGAAATCTGGCCATTCCCCCTTGTTCCTCCCAAGCTCCCAAACTCCTGTACCAGAGACATTTTTTAGCCCACTGCCTAAGAAAACAAAGAATTATATGCTCAACCATTTCTCTGTCTGCTCCTCAGCACTCCCCCAGCAATAATTGCATCCCATGATTGATTTCAGCCAAGAGGCACCGAGGAATAGAGAAATTAAAAATGCCAAATCTGTAGAAATTTTGGGACGGGGCAACTGGAAGAAGAGAAAGAGGGAGGCGCCAGGGTGAACTGAACTTCATATTAGACATTAGAGAAGCCTTTCCCAGGCACAGGCCTCTCTCCTTGGGGCTCAGGGCGGCTCTCACCCCAAAATGTGGGCTTGTCTTGCCATCTACTGGTGGGAGCGCGGCAGAGGAGCCAGAGCAGCGGCAGAGGACAGCCAGGAGAAGGAGGTTTGGGGTGGGGGGCTGAGCCCCACGCCGAGTCCCTGTGCTGCTGCTGGCACCCCTGGGGGGGGACCAGCCTGATCAAGAAGGAACCACGCACAGCTTCGCAAGTGGCATTATCCTTGCTTTCCAGAAGGCTTTCCTTGCTCCTGTGATCTAATACCCACTTAAATACATTCATCCCTGTGATAGCATCACCCCTCTCCTAAAACTCCCTCAGGGGTACCAAGGCCACCTCCCACTCAGTCCCCGGGTTTGGATCAGGGATGCTCCCTTCTCCAGCTTGTCCCTGCTGCTGCTCTCCTGGTTTGCCCTTCCTCGACATGGAGGTCCCAAGGATGAGCCAGAGGTGGCCTGGGCCTCAGTGTGGATATTGGTGGGGTCAGCAGGCTGTAAAACCCACCCTGGGAGAGACCTCTGGCCAGCGGGGCTTAGAGAAGCAAGAAGAGCTCTCCCATGTGTGAACTCAGGTGGACTGGAACAAGATGGACATGGGGGAAGCTCACCGGAGGTCTGTGGGAAAGATGTGCATCCTACACACGCTGCTGGTGGCCATGCTTGGCATGGCCCTCATAGTCTGGGGGTGCTTTGGTTTGGTTCATCATGATTAGCATGGTTTTCTGGAGGAAGCTTTACTGGAGCACAATGCACTCAATTATTCTGTCAAAGGTTTCTGTGGGTGAACCGTCACCAAAACTGGCTTTTGAGGGATGCCTGAGCCACTCGGTGGTTTGGTTTGTGCCTGTGGCCAACACCTGATGGGCCATGCACAACACCGGTGCCTTCCCCACCAGCTTTTGGGAAGATGTTTGGGCCAGGAAAAGGTGTCAGGAGAGGGAGCCAGAGCTTCAGCTGAGAGCTGCCAGAGCTGCCGGCAAGGGATGCTCACTGCTATAGCACCATTCCAGACTAGGCACCACCCCCATTTTGGAGCTGGTCACAGCCACATTTGACGATGCTCAGAGCAAATCCAGTAATTCAGGTCCTCCAGGGCCCTAATTTTTGGAGATGCATCCTGGTGCAGTCAACACAAGGGACTGGTGCCCTGTGGGACGGTGGTTTTAAGCCCTGTGGGATTTTTGCCTTGAATTTTAATTGCATTGAGTGCTGTGAGTGCGATGTGCTTTGGGTGGGATTTCTCCTTGCCCCCTCTTCTGGGGTGTTAGGAACCTGAATTCAGCTGTTTCTAAATACTTTCTGTGTATCTGAACACGTTGGTGCACACCTGTGTGTGTCAGCACATGGTGATGTGTCCATGGGGCTGGACGTAGGTGTGCACTAACCTGGTGGGTGTTTGAGAGCTCATCCAGGTGGGCACATCCAGGTGTGAGACAGGCAGGAGATACTTGAGCTGTGTTTTCTGGGTGTGCTGGCATCAAAATTGCTTGGATTCATCTACTTTAGCAAATGCAATCACTCTTGTTTTGCTGAAGCTGAGGTGGGGTGGGCATGTGTCCCTCCAGAAGCTCAGCTGGTGCAAAATGCATCCAAGGATGGGTTGAATTCCCAATTTAGCAAGACATGACCCCTGTGCTGTTGTGTTAACTTCAGCTTCAGGCTTTTACCTTCCCGTTTTCCTCCACCCTGCTCCCTCTAAATTTAAGGGATGCTCATAAAAGTGTGACAACTTGATCCCAACACCTCAAGGATGGTAGGAGTGGAGCATTTCTACAGTGCCAGAGAATGCACAGTGCTGTATGGATACCCTAACCCCAACTTCACAAATGAAATCGTGTTCCAGCAAGCTAAAAACCTCACTCAGGGTAGAGAAAAGCACAGAGCTGAGTGTGGGAAGAGGTGATAAATGAGACTTGGGTCTTTCTTGGGAGGCACAGCCTCGCTGCAAGCTGGAGCTTGGTTGCTTGAAGCCTTAAGAGAAGCAGGATCCTGCCGTCTTCATTTGTTGGTCAAGCAGGAGAAAGGATGGGGAGCCTGAATTTGGTGTCTGCCCCTTGAAATGGACAGTTGATAGCGTTGCATCCCACACGTTCACCCATGATTTGGCCAGCCTGACTCCAGGGGCAGAGAGGTGTTGGGTGCTTTGGCTGTTGAGACAGCACCATCCTGCATCTCATCTCCGATTTCAGAGCTTCCTGAATTATTGATGGCTCTGATTCACTAGTCTATAATTAGCTCCCCAGACCTTTTCCCCGTAGGCTGGAGCTGGGAACAGGTTTTATTTCTCTTTCAGCGGTTTTGCTCTGACTTGAGCAGATTTGGGAGAGAGGAGGGGAGCAAGGGATGGCTGGGGACCTTGGGGAACATCAAGGGAGGACCAGAATGGCTTCGAATGCATGGGGTAGTTTGAGGGATCACCCTCATTACAGTCCATCAGGGAAAGGGGTCTGAAGAGAGCCCAGGCTGCCTGAGGGGTCGTCAGTCCAGCTTGTGGTGGCTGTGTCAGGAGCCAGGAGAAGGCAAGGGGTCTTCTTCAGGTCATTCTTTGAGGCCTTCTTAGCCACAGTGCTGGTGGGTCTACAGGGCAGAGGGTGGAAAATACTGAGCCCTGGCTGCTGAGAGAAACCCAGACTTCAACTCAGGTGGACAAAGGGCTGGACTTGTACATATGTGGATATGGAAAATTATGGGTTAGTGGCACAGATAGGCGGC
This sequence comes from Dromas ardeola, assembly GCA_013398915.1. NCBI lineage: Eukaryota > Metazoa > Chordata > Aves > Charadriiformes > Dromadidae > Dromas > Dromas ardeola. Next base: position 81,318 of record VYZM01000584.1, read on the forward strand.
TAAGGGGCTCTCCTGCTAGCAGAGAGCGGTTCAGTATCAGTGGGCTCCGCTTTGAGAGTTATTCATAGTCTAAAAACAGCTTCAGTGATTTCCAGGAGGTCTGGGAGCATTAATACTCATTCCTTGAAACTGTAAGTCCCAATCAAAACAGGAGCACAAATTCTCTATGGTTTTGAGGTCAGAGGCAGTAACCCTCAAGTTTAACTCTATATATTGCTTCCTGGAAAACAGGCAGTCTAAGCTGCAGAAAATAGCGGTCCCTTCAAACTGTCTTGGCTTCCCCAGCCCTAATCCAGGGGCTCCATAGTTATGTTGGAGACATTTTGTTTAAAAAGAGGCAGAGCAGGAAGCAGGACAGCCCCGCTGCTCTCCCCTGCCTTGCACTCCCCATGGAGGAAGCCCTTCATGCAAGTGCCACTGACCCATGGCCAGTGCCACCAGCTGGGTGGGCAGGAGATCACAGAATGGTCGGGGTTGGAAGGGACCTCTGGAGATCACCCAGTCCAACCCCCTGCCAGAGCAGGGTCACCCAGAGCAGGTGGCACAGGAACGCGTCCAGGTGGGTTGTGAATGTCTCCAGAGACGGAGACTCCACCACCTCTCTGGGCAGCCTGTGCCAGGGCTCTGCCACCCTCAAAGTAAAGAAGTAGAGAAGATGCGAGTCTCTGCATGGAGAGCAAGGGGACCTCCACTGTGGGATGCAAATCAGAAGTAGGAGTGATGTTAACTAATCCATTTCACATGTGCATGTCATGGCTGGGTTTATGGGAAGGGATTGATGCAGTAGCTTGGCCAGGGACTGCTCCTTTCCAGCCTGAGTTCTCCCTTTTTCAGCTGGTGGAAATCCCCCTCCATGGTGTCAGTGGGAAGGACCAGCAGGCAAATAAGGGCAGGATGGTTTTGGTTGCAAGATGAACTGTGAGATTGAGTGTGGGGACACTAACCTCCCCATCCAGCCCCAGAACAATGATCGCTGCAGCTGAGCATGGCACAGACCTTCCTTCAAGCCCTTCCTGCAAAAATCTCACGCATGGAGTAGGGATTAAAGCCGAGGCCATCTGCAGGAAGGGCTCACAGTAAGATTTGTGACATTGCTGCCAATGTTGTTTTGAGTCTGGGGATGATCACAGGATCGAAGAGTTGGCAGGAAAGCTCCCATTCTTGTGCCTTTGCTCCAGGGTAGGATGACACCACCTAATCTCATCCTGGCAAGAATGTCTCTGGGCTACTTTAAAAAATGGATGGAGGTAAGGGCCACAAAGATGATCCGAGGGCTGGAGCACCTATGCTATAAGGACAGGTTGAGAGAGTTGGGGGTGTTCAGCCTGGAGAAGAGAAGGCTCCGCGGAGACCTTATAATGGCCTTCCAGTCCCTCAAGGGGTTCCAGGAAAGCTGGGGAGGGACTCTGGATCAAGGAGGGGAGCCACAGGATGAGGGGGAATGGTTTTAAACTGAAAATGAGTGGATTCAGATTAGATATTAGGAAGGAATTCTTAGCTGTGAGGGTGGTGAGCCCCTGGCCCAGGTTGCCCAGAGAAGCTGTGGCTGCCCCATCCCTGGAGGGGTTCAAGGCCAGGTTGGAGGGGGCTTGGAGCAACCTGGGCTGGTGGGAGGTGTCCCTGCCCAGGGCAGGGGGTTGGAACTAGATGATCTTTCAGGTCCATTCCAACTCTAACCATTCTATGATTCTATGATTAAGGAATTTCTCTTCTTGAATGAGCCCTCTGGTGAGAAGCCCTTTCCCAATCTCTAATCCTGTGGCAAGAAACTTGCCATTTCAACAGGACTTGCCTCCCAGGGAGATGCAGCAGACCAAAGGGAGGCATGGCAAGGAACTGGCTCATTGACAGGGAGGAGGTGAGTTGTCTTTAACCCCAGAAAGTCTTGAGCATCCACGTTCCAGGCCACAGCACGGTGACAGGGGCTCTGCCTCGGAGAAAAGTTGGTGCTGGGGTCAGGCTGGGCACCAGCTTGTCTGCAACAGAACATAGAATCATAGAATGTGTTGGGTTGGAAGGGACGTTTAAAGTTCACCTAGTCCAACCCCCCTGCAGTAAGCAGGAACATCTTCAACTAGATCAGGTTGCTCAGAGCCTCATCTCTCTCCCTCCCCTTGGCTTCATGGAGACTTCAGCACCAGGACCCAGCTCAGGCCCTTAAGACAGCAACAAACGGGCTCCAGCAGGAAACTGCGTCTATTTATAGTGTATTTGTGTAATTTACAGCAGGGCCTGACCCATGGCTGTCCCTTTATCCCATTCATGGTGCAGGCCGAGCAAGGAGCAGACCGCCTTTCCCCCAGCACCTCTGAGGACCCACCCTGCCCCGGTCCCATCCCCTCGGAGATCCCTCCCTTGGTGCTGGGAGGTCTCTGTCCCCGCCACGCAGCCTGCCTTGCTGTAAGGGCTTGCTTCAAGATAGACATTAAACATATATTTAAGCACATTCCCTAGAAAATTGTCCCTTTTTTGAAAAACCTGGCATAATTAAAGAGTTGACTTAGTTGTAGCTGTGTGGGAAGGGCAGTACCGGAGCCAGTATAAAGCTGCAGGCAGGCTCAGAGCTGCATTCCTGCTCTGCGCCCACTCACTCATTGGGCTGTGGGCACAGGTTTGGCCAGGATGAATCCTACTGACTCCAAAAAAACCCTGTACATGTGCATGTGGGGGTGATGAACTTAAAAAAAATAGGGCTTTTTGGAGAAAGGAGGATTTTCCAGAAGACACCACCAGGATTTGGATGGAGATGAAGAACCCTGCTACCAGCTTCTCTATGTCGTGGGCATCACCCTGGGGTGAAAAGGCAAAGCGAAGGGATGAAGTAGGGTCACTGGGGCATGGAGAGCCACGGGACTCAGCCGGGACAATGGGGGTCATTCAGTCTGTGAAAGAGAAAACCCAGATGAGACACAAGGTGTTGTACACAACGTAGGCATGATACTTGATGAGACCATCAGGTAGATGCTGCCAGCACTGGTTTACATGTAGTTTCTCCTCCCATGGGGCAGGGAAATGATCCGAACGACCTCTCAAGGCCCTTTCCAGATCTGTTCATCTGCATTTCCTAAGGGCCAAGTGAGCTTGCTAACCAACAGACCGACCTTCCCTTTCACCCAGCGACGCAAAAATCCAGAGATGAGTGGATAAGAGAGCAAAGGGGGAGGTTTAAGTTCAGGGCACAGGTCATGGGAGCCTGTTATAAGTAAACAGGATTTGTTTAAAAGATGGTATATGCTGCACTAATATTGTTCCCAGTCTCCCACTCATCACTGCAAGCTAATTACACTTCCTGGAGCCATCAAACTTTCCTTCGCGTCTCCTTACGCACTGTGCAAGGATGTGGATACGACCTAGTAGCTTGGGGCTGGGGCTGGCCCTTCTGTTTAGGTTTCTTTTAGCTTTTCTGCTGTAATTGGTCATGCAATTACACACTAATGAACTGTGTCCTGGCCTCTGAGGAACTCTGGGTCCCTGCCATGTTTCCTTGAAAGAACACGGGGTTAATGTGAGGTGAAGTCCCATATAAATCTCATATAAGGCTTTGTGCAACTGGATGACGGCTGAAGTGGGCTTTGTCATCTGCATTTGTGCTGGCAAACAGGGTCCCCACAGGATGGGGGATGGATCCACTCACCGGACCATGTCCATCTCCACTGGGCTGTCACTCTCCCTCACATAGTTTTGGCCCGTTGCTTATACAATCATGGATCTCTACCCCAAAGGTGGAAGGGCAGGCGTTATTTGTAGGATGGTGGAGAGACTGGGAACAATGATTTCTTCCCCATTGTTTGACTGTATGGTCTCTGAGAGATGGAAGTCCTTCTGCCAGGGGTCTGCATTCTGGACAAGGCAGGACCTGATCTAGGACACATTTTCTCTCAATGGAGAATCGCAGCTCTAGCTCTCTGCTTTCTTTCTCATTCAATTTGATCAAAGTTTGGGGTTTCTTGGAACTACCTTTGTAGTGTGGCAAAGTGTGGTGGTGGGCAAAGTGTGTCTCTGAGCAGGTAAGTCTTCATGCCAGTCTTACGTCAGACTGGGGTTGATGGGCCAAACCTCCTCCTGAAATCAGTCCCGTTGAAAGGGGGGCCGTCTTCTGACCTTAACACCATCCCATAGCTCTTGAGAGGGGGCTTTCAAACACATCCTTGAGGACTGTGGGTCCTCAAGGCCAGTTCAGAGGTCCCTTGGCTTCAGGTCGTGGGTGCTGTGGAATGCCCCTTGGGCCTCACCCAGGGCTCAGGATAGCTGCTGGGATGTTTGTAGGATGTTAGGTGTCCCAGGTGTCCAGGGCTGTCCCCAAGGATGCCCCTGCCTGGAGCAGATTGCATATGTGATGCTGGGGCTCAGCCCACCCTATTGCTCTCCATCTCCTTGTGAAATGCTTGAGTTGCTCATGCTGCAAACCCCACAGGTCTTTTTTTTCTCCTCCTTCTCCATCTTTCCTGCATAATTGATCGGCAACGCGGATTCTGTGACCCTGCAACTGTCTTCAGGCAGAGTGAACTGGGGGACAGGTAATAAATCTCCTATTGCTCCAATCCACAGCATCAATGATGTTTTGAAAATAGACTTGCCATGTAGTAAGTAGGATGCAGGAGCTGGGCACAGGTGGCTTTATTTCCACCTAACCCCCCTGCACCCCTTCATGCTTCCAATTCCAAAGGCTCCCGAAAGCCCATAGGAAACACTCCGTGCAAGGATTTTGGGATACCTGCATCTGAAAATGATGCCTGGGTTGCTTTGCCAGGTGCTGGTGGCTGTGTCAGCCCTGACCCACATTGCTGACTTTGCTGGAAGGTCTGACTGGAGGAGAGGCAGTCTGCACCTACCTGAGCATCCTTATTAGTCACAGATATTTGGCCATCAGTAGAGGACATTTTTGGGGGTGTAAATATAATCCCAACCTCAGTTTAGCTCCAGTGCAAACACCGACTCAGAGCAGAATATAGACATCTGGAAACCGGGTGTATGAAGGCATGGATGGGGCTGGTTCCCTTTGTGGTGGGCTACCAGGAGGTGACTGGGGAGTCTCTGGAGTTGTGTGCACTGACCCCACCACTCTCATCTCTTCTCAGGAGAAAGCTGGAGCTGAGCACAGTTGAGGCTAATTCAGACCTCTCGTTTGAGGGAGAAATTACCCCTCCAAAACCAAACCCCAAACCCTGTTAATAAAAACAGACCACACAAGGCAGAAAGAGCTGGAGTCTGAGTTGCATGAATTCAGAAACCAAAGAGACAAACATCTTTGTAGGGTTGGGACATACAAAACCAGGTGGGTCAGACATGCAAAACTCTTTTTTTCAAACATCAGCCTTCATGGGTTAGGTATATCTTCCCAACATTTCTGCTACAGTGTCCAGAAGCTGGTGCCTAGAGAATGCCATAAGGGTAAGGCAAACCTAAAATATCCTTCCCCAAGGTATTTTTTCAAACTCCGCTGTGCCTCAAGGGATTCCTGAATTTATCTGTGGTTTCTGTCTGCTCATTTAGCAACACTGACTTTCACTGTCACAAAATAATCTGGTCTCCCATCAACATCATGCCAACTTTTAACAGCAACAACGTCTTGTGGCAAGGAGTTCCACACTTCTGGTAACCGAATCTGTCTTTAAGCACTTTCCAAATTGAATTGAGCCTGAGTGGAAAACAGGGTAACAGTCAGTCTCTGAGAAATGCAGACACCTTCCTCCAGCTTCTGGTCACAGACATTGGCTTCTGTCCCTTGAAAATCCTGCTGCCTTTGAAGCAAAAATGAGGACAACAGATCCTTTCATACCTCAGTGGAGAAAGGAGCAGGGCCACAAAGAAAAACACCTAGATTTTCCATGTTTCTGGGCCAGACAGGTGGAAAACAGGACTGCCAGCAAAGCAAAGAGGGAAACCCAAACACCTTAGGTGAAGTGTTTCATGGTGCTCTGGCCAAATTCTAAATTCTTCCCCCGAAGGTTTTAAAATTGCTCTTCCCGAGGCCTGAAGATTGAAGGGTTCTTTCCTTCCTTTGCCAAGTGTAATTTTTCCTATTCTGACCTTATTCGAACAGCTCCAAGTGTTTAATATCTGGGATATTTTCCAAATAGTTTAAACACCATCTTCAAGGCCTGACTTGATGGTTTCCTGCTTTAGTATATTCTGCCGTTGGATGTCGTACTGCATGCAGGTGTTTTTTAGCTGGCTTTCTCTATAGACCAACAGCTTTCCGTGGAACGATGTTGATTTGCCACTCTTCAGAGTCTGACTTCCCCTTTCCACATGTAACACCTGCTTTGCTTTTTGAAAATTGCTCCAATATGCCGAATCTGAGCAGCCTCCAAGAGATCCCCATTCTCATCTTTGAAGAGCCTCCTGCAAGGCTCTGCTGTGATGTTTCTGGATGAGTGGTTCACATCTATTTCAGGTATTGGTGTCGCTGATGTTCAAAAACTATCTGTCTGGAAAAGTTTATTTAAAAAAAAAACCCATACAACAAAACACCAGATGTAGCCCCCAGCGGTGAAACTTTTTCCTGGCCTGGTGACTGGTAGCAGTTAGTTTATTAGTACAGAGCACAGCAGCAACGTGCAATCATGGAATAATTCAGTTTGGAAGGGACTTCTGGAGCTCGTCTAGTCCTATGGCCTGATCAGTGCAGATCTAATTAAATCAGGTCACCAGTTGAGTCTTGAATACCTCCAAGGATGAAGATACCACAGCCTCCTTGGGATGCCACCAGGGAATTTATTTCTACTCCTTTTCCAGAAGCTACTGCCCTGTAGAAAAACCAATGCAGTTTCCTTTCATAGGCTGGCATAGCAGCACCAATCTGCCAGCCTGGGGCAGCAGATGGCAGAGACGTGCACTTGTGTCCTCTGCTTTGGGAGGGTTTTGTTAGTGGTGTCCACACTGAGGCTGTTGGAGCTTAGCACAAGGGTGGGCATGAGGTGAGATCATGAGCCCCAGAGTTGTGAGTCTTGTTTACACCATGCTCAGCCCCTTACTGGCTCTGCAAAGGCCTGGAGAAATCTTCAAGGACTCACCTGGGTCACTTCCCAAGCACAAACACAAGCTGGGGGGAAAATGGATTGAAAGCAGCCCTGAGGAGAAGGGCTTGGGGGTGTTGGTGGATGAGAAGCTCCACAGGAGCCGGCACCGTGCGCTGGCAGCCCAGACCCCCCCCGCAGCCTGGGCTGCATCCCCAGCAGCGTGGGCAGCAGGGCCAGGGGGGGGATTCTGCCCCTCTGCTCCGCTCGGGGGAGACCCCCCTGCAGTGCTGCCTCCAGCGCTGTGGCGTCAGCACAGGAGAGACACGGAGCTGTTGGAGCGGGGCCAGAGGAGGCCCCGGAGATGCTGGGAGGGCTGGAGCCCCTCTGCTGTGAGGACAGGCTGAGAGAGCGGGGGGGTTTCAGCCTGGAGAAGAGAAGGCTCCGGGGAGACCTTCCAGCCCCTGCCAGGCCCTCAAGGGGCTCCAGGCAAGCTGGGGAGGGACTCTGGGTCAGGGAGGGGAGCCATGGGACGAGGGGGAATGGGTTTACACTGAAAGAGGGGAGATTTGGATGAGATATTGTGAAGAAATTCTTAGCTGTGAGGGCGGTGAGCCCCTGTCCCAGGTTGCCCAGAGAAGCTGTGGCTGCCCCATCCCTGGAGGGGTTCAAGGCCAGGTTGGACGGGGCTTGGAGCAACCTGGGCTGGTGGGAGGTGTCCCTGCCCAGGGCAGGGGGTTGGAACTGGATAAACTTTAAGGTCCCTTCCAATCCAAACCATCATATGATTCTATGAGAGCCTTTTCCCCTTGTCTGATGTTGTCTCCCTAGTCTGACATAGCCCTGTGGAGACAGGCAGGGAGAGGTGATGAATGCCTACAGCCCTGCAGCCATGGTACATCTAGATTGACAGGCAAGTGTTATTTACCATGACCTTCATAGGCCTGGGCTTTAGAGGCTTGTGCCTTCCTTGGTCCAAACCCACATGGAGGGCTCAGCTGGCACCGTGACAGACTTTTGCCACCAATTCATCTCCCAGAGATGGGCCCGAGCTGCAGCAGGAACAGTGACCTGGTGTGAGTCTGCCTCCAGGAACCACCATGGCCATAGTTGGAGCCATAGGTGTTAAGAGTGCCTCAAAGCTTAGCTGGCTTTGGAAATGAGTTAAGTGAATTATGAATCTGCACAGGGGCACTGGAAGGGTAAAACAGGGCCTTGCACTCACACCCATCCTGGTTTTGCAGTAGCCACCCAAGGTGGTCCTGCATCAACTGGAAACCTGTCAGCAGAGTGGGACAGAGCCCTTCCAGGCTCTGGGACATCTCAGTTTGTAGTGAGACCCCAAGGTGTTTATATTCTCCATGAAAAGTGAAATACCCCCTCGTGTTTTGCCAGACAGAAACCCTGGGACTGGACAACTGGCCCAGAGCTCTCTCCCAACAAGACATGTTTCCAAGGGCTTTGGGAAAGGAAGGGGTGTGAGTTGCATGTGCTGGATGGGAGCCATCAACCTCCAGCCAAAGGACACTTTCTGCTCTACCGATCTGTTCTCTTTTTTTCCTCATTAATGCTACTTCCATGCTCGACAGTTGTGATTTGAATAATTTGGACTGATTAGTGTTTACATAGCAACATTTGGAGGAAATGAAACCACACTACAGCCATCAGCCAACTTAAGGCTCTGAATTGCTGTTTTGTTGGGTTTTCTAAAGAAAGGGGCTTACATGACCATGCAGATCTATGCCTCTTGCTTGTCTGAAAGGTTAGTCACCTTGAAATACGTGACAAATCACAGCCATGTCTGATCTAGGGGTGCAGGTCTCAAAGATATGCGGTTCTTACAGGTTTTTAGTGAAGCTGGTTGCTGGCTGGAGGACAGAAGATGCATTACTGTTGGCACTGAAGGGAGTGCAGGGGCGGCAGTGCCTCAGACTGTTTTATGTCCACTAGAGCAGAGAAGCAGGAGGCAAGCAGTGCCTCTGCCCTCTTGCTCAGCACCTGCAGCTCCAAACTAGGCCAGGACATGGTGTATCCACAGCCAGGGAGCCAAGGATGGATAGGAGACAGGGGGGACGGAGGAGAGAAGGGAGTGGAAGTATTGCACCTGGGAGATCAAAGGGACTTAGGAAGGAGAAGTGAGGGTTATGGGTTTATCTGGGAGTCTGGTGTGAATGGGTGAAAAAAGCCTAGGAGCTGTGGGGCACAAACCTGTGCGCTGTAAAGAATCATCCATTGGATGGAGCTTCTTTGCCTTTTTTTCCTGATCAAAGACCATTTTTCAAAGGTTGCTGGGGATGCAGAAACCCTTTTAGTGAATCTTCTGCCTTTCTTCATCTCTGCAGGCAGAGAGGACTTATCTGATCTTTTTCCGGGAATGGATGTCCTGCCCCCTTCTTCAGAGGTGCTGGTGGAAATTTTGATCCTTGAAAACATTATGTACAAAGCCAGGAAGGTTCCTCCTCCACAGTCTTCTTTTGGCACTGGCCACCTCTGCTTTTTAGTTGTCTTCTTGTGGCTCAGCAGTTTGCCTGAGCTGGCTCAAGTGACCCCAGGACTGTCCTGATACCTCCAAATTCCCTGGAGGAACCATTGCAAGGGGATATCTGAATGCAGGGGGAAATCTGAATGACCTCAATGGAGCTTTGGAGCTCTCCCAGTTACCAGTGGAGCTCTGAGCATGGTAATACCGGCGAGACACAAAATTCCTCAGCACAGAGGGATGGGGTTGGGACTAGGATGAAGCTTCAGGGATCCTTCAGTCCCTGTGGTATTTGCCTCTCTCTTCCAAATCCAGCCTGCAACTCCCCCCATTGGCATTCACGCAATGGGGGCATTTCCCACCACGCTCCCTCTCCTGTAAGCCCCAAGCAACCAGGAAAAGAAGGAGAGGATTTAGCAGAAACTGGAACAATCAAATCCCAAAGCTGATCTCTTATCTGAGGAAGGAGCAACTCCCAAGCCCCCTCTATGCCTGCCGGGGGTTTGAGCCAAGTACTGACATTATTCTGGAGATGCTCTGATCTCCAGCAGCGATCTGAGTGTAAAACCCACGGAGAACTAAAGCAACTGTCCCATATTTACTTATTTATTTGACATTGTGTGCGTGGGCATGGTTGTTTGTATGTGTAGGGATTTCTAAATGAACACAGGCTTGGATTTCCTTGTTGGTTGGTTATTTTTTTTCCCCCTGAAAAGGCTCAAATGCACCCCTGTAATTTAGGTGGAGTGTTGGCAGTGACGGCACACACCTCAGATGCTGCCTCAGTGTCTCTCTGAATGGTTGAGAAGAGCCTGGCTCTGGCTGGGTGTCCGTGTTCTTTCTAAATGTGTGAAGAGCCGACATTTCTGCCTTTTCGTTTCCTGCCAGCACACGATACTGCCAAGGAAATGCGAATGCATCCCCTCCTGGCTGCAAGAATTAATAACCAGTTTACTGAGACAAATGATACCAGCCTCTCTGTGTTCACGGCTCAGCAAACACCGATGCTCGGCTCTCGGGCGCTCCCAGCTCTGCTCTGCACGTGACGCAGATGGAGATGGAGAACTGCTCCCAGGGGAAAATTGCCTCCTGAGATACTAATTTCCTCTGTTTTCCAAGTCTCTATCCTTGCAGGATTTCTGGGCGCTGTGATGCACGTCTCTGCCTTGCCCCATCTGCTGTCCCACTCCCTGGCTGGACCGTGGGGTCCCTCGAGATGTGTTTGCACAGTCCCTTGGGCAAGGGGGGGGTCATCAGTCCCAAGAAGGATTGTGAGGATCTGGGTGGTACAAGGAGGAGTGGACATAGGAAATATCTTCAGGGGTCACAGCATGGTCCCTTGAGCCCATGCTGGCCAAAGAGATGCTTTTTAGGGAGAGCTCATGAACCCAGCACCTCTCCGTGGGCCAGTCCTCGAGTGCTTCCACAGCACCGTCACCCCTGGGGTGTTAGAGACACTAGGGAGGACATCCCAGCCTAGTCTTTAACATCCACTTATGGCCCTGCTACCCACGACTATTTCTCACTCTTTTCCCAGCATCCTGATACTTTCTGATGCCCACTGTGCCAAGACCTAATTTGTGTTATCGGTTTTAAACTGATTCCCCGATGGTTTCATCACTTGCTCCCTAGGACCTGGTGAAAGGTGGCTCAGCAGTTACCATATCCACCACCTTCATGGCCACTTGGTATGGCTAGGGGTGCCTTCAAACAGAAGATAAGTCCAGGCACTGGTTAGTTCACTGGTATGGACATAGTTAGCCTCAAGTACGCCCTCTGCTCAATAAATACGCTGATGGAAAAACACTTGAGGAAAATTTGTGGGAATGTGTCATCTCTGATGTTGACTGCTCTGTCAAATCTGGCAGGGATCAGGAGGTTCAAATGCCATTTGGAGGAAAGAGAGGGTGGACAACGAACAGAGGGATACACAATTGGCGTCATTCATAAGAATCATAGGGAAAAAAAACACTCCAAAAGCAGCTTGTGCATTAACAATCAGAATTGGTACCAAGAGAGGGAAGATCAGGACAAACGGGGAAATTTTATGAGATATAATTAATCACATCCACCAAATAAATCACAGCTCTGCCTCTGAGGAAGCCAGAGAAGCAGAGACAGAAAACGTGGCTGAGCCTCTCCCTCTCTCTCTCTCTCTCCCCACACACCCAACATGCAAATCCATCCTGAGCAATTTCTGGAGCAGCAGAGGGTCAGTAATTGATTCGGAGACCAGAGTTTCTGACTACATCACGATGCAGATGTGCTTCCCAGCCCGGGTGGTGGCCGCACAGCTCCCACTGCAGCAAATGAGCTCGGAATACGAAAAGAGAGGGGAAGGAGAAGGAGCACACTCTTCCCTTGAGAAGCAAGAAACAGGGAGAGAAAAAACCCCTTCCAAGCCAAATTAACCCAGTTTTGTCTCAAGTTACAACGTCCCTCCCTGCCTCCCTTTGCTCCCCAGAGGAAAACACCTGGTCGAGATTGCCTTGCTGGGGTAGAAGGATGCTGGAGGAGGAGGGGATTGTCTGGGGTTCTATTTTGCTTGAGCTGGAAGCTGCTTGCTTTGGAAATGATGTTGCAGCTTCAATAACCAGAGTGGTTCTGTTCTTCCCCACATCTCAATGCCGCCATATCAGGCACCTTTTGGGAAGGACTGAGAGGTGATGAACCTCAGCCCGGGGCTGAAACCGTGATGGTGCAGTGGGGAACAGCTGCTCCGGGCTGTGGTGGCTGGGCACTGTCCCAGGCATGTGCAACAGAGACATGTCCTATCCTGCACTCGAGCATAAGCCTTTGGGAACCCTCAGAAACCTCCTGGCTCCTGAGCTGATGCATTCCTCCCCCTGTGGAGTCAGGGGGTATGCAGAGTCAAGGAGGGGATAAGAGAAATTCATGGAGGGTTGGTCTATCCATAGCACTTGAACACAGTCTCCCTCAGGAAAACCTTACACTAATGGCAGAAGCTTAAAAGTGGGGGCCAGTATGAAGATACAGCCGCAAAATGAGATCCCGAGGAGGGCAGGGTGCCTTCATCCTTTCTGACAGAAATCCTCTGCCCACTTGGCCCGTGCCATGATAAACATAGCCACTGCTGTTGCTTGGACTGATGGGCCAATAAAGGCCCTTGGGGTGATGACAGCCATCCTTTGGGACCTGGATGGAGAACCACGATTTTGTGTAAGGGATCTTGCAGATCCAAACCAGATACACCTCTGGTTTATGGGGTCTGGTACCTGAACACCACAACCTGAGAGTATAAAGCAGCTGCCCAGAGAAGTGATTACATTGGGAGCTTCTGCAGAGGTTTTAAAAAGTTCAGAGGTCCTCTAAGCTCAGGTGTGTGGGTTTTAAGACCAACCCACATGCTTACTAAGTCTGGATTTTGGAGCAGTGGAGTTAGATAAGTGTTCAGGAAGAAATTTTTCGCTATGACAGGAAGAAATTTTTCGCTAAGAGGGTGGTGAGGCACTGGAACAGATTTCCCGGAGAAGCTGTGTCTGCCCCATCCCTGGAGTTGTTCAAGGACAGGTTGGACGGGGCTTGGAGCAACCTGGTCTGTGGGAGGTGGGAACCACGGTCAGAGGGTGGGTCCTTGTGACACATTTCATTCCCAAATCCTCCTCTCCTCCTGTACACCAGTCTCCCAAGTCTGCTTCTTGCAATGCAGTTCTCCAGTGTCTCCTCTCCTTTTTTCTCTGAAATCACAGAAGTGCCCTCGGCTGCAGGACTGAGATAAGGACACATGTTTGAAAAGGATGCAGGTGTTCTTCATTCAGTCTCGCCTTCCAGCTGGCTGCCGGAACCTCTGTCTCCAGCCCCTCCGATAGACAGAGGATGGTGCCTGTGCTGCAGAAAGCCCTGCTTGAGTGAGGAGCCACTCACTGGTTTGCCTTTTCGTTTCTCCTTCCTCCACATCCCAAGCAGTCAAATATTTGCCTTGCCTTGTAACATCTTTTTTGTAGAAATAGAGAGGGAGGAGCGGTAGAAAATGGTCTCAGCTCACCCAGCCCATCTGTCCCTTGTATCAGTGTAGATCTCATTAAAAGAGAGGACGTAATTAAAGAGGAAATAAATAAAAACTGTGCTGGTCCTGCTTTGCTGTTTAGTGGTGTCCCCAGATATTTCTCTGCTCAGTTGTTGGTGCTCGTCCTGCACTGGCTGTGTCCAAGGTCATCCCTTCTCCTGGCTGCTGTGGGCAAGTCTGCATCGGGCATGATCTGATTTTGCACTGCTCCTCAAGGACTACGAGGGAAGAAGCCCCAGCTGCCCTTTTGATGGTATGTCCCTTTCTGGATGGAGCTGGTTCACTGCATCCATCTGCCACAGGAGCCAACCAGGCTGCGGCTGCACCCATGCATGCACTGCTTCTGGAGCTCTTCTGGGCACCATAAAAGTTTTCTTTTCCTTTTTTTCCTAGGTTTTTCACAGTGACTCTTGAGATCATGGAATGGTTTGGGTTGCAAGGGACCTTCAAGATCACCCAGTTCCAACCCCCTGCCCTGGGCAGGGACACCTCCCACCAGCCCAGGTTGCTCCAAGCCCCGTCCAACCTGGCCTTGAACCCCTCCAGGGATGGGGCAGCCACAGCTTCTCTGGGCAACCTGGGCCAGGGGCTCACCACCGTTGGAGTAAAACATTTCTTCCTAATATCTAATCTAAATTTCCCCTCTTTTAGTTTAGAGCCATCGCCCCTTGTTCTATCATAATAGGCCCTGCTAAGAAGTCTGTCCCCATCTTTCTTATGTCTCCTTTAAGTATTAGAAGGCCATTATAAGGTCTCCCCGGAGCCTTCTCTTCTCCAGGCTGACCCCCCCCAGCTCTCTCAGCCTGTCCTCCCAGCAGAGGGGCTCCAGCCCTCCCAGCATCTCCGGGGCCTCCTCTGGCCCCGCTCCAACAGCTCCGTGTCCTTCTGCTGTTGGTGCCCCAGCGCTGGAGGCAGCACTGCAGGGGGGTCTCCCCCGAGCGGAGCAGAGGGGCAGAATCCCCCCCTGGCCCTGCTGCCCACGCTGCTGGGGATGCAGCCCAGGCTGCGGGGGGGTTCTGGGCTGCCAGCGCACGGTGCCAGCTCCTGTGGAGCTTCTCATCCACCAACACCCCCAAACCCTTCTCCTCAGGGCTGCTCTCCATCCCTCCATCCCCAGCCTGTGTTGATGCTCAGGATTCCCATGACCCAGTTGCAGGACCCTGCGCTTGGCCTGGTTGATTCTCATGAGGTTCACATGGACCCTCTTCTCGAGCTTGTCCAGGTCCCTCTGGATGGTATCCTGTCCCTCAAGTGTGTCAAGTGCACCACTCAGCTTGGTGTCCAAGCTTGGTGTTCAACACACACTCCTGGAAGCCGATCCCCAGACAGAGATCTCTTTACATGTCTGAGGCCAATTAATGGATTTTGGCAGCCATGTTAATAAATTATAATCCCTTTATAGCAGTGGATGGTGCCCACAAAACCCCAGGCTCTCTAACATGCGATTGCCTTTCTGAATGCTTGATGGCACCTCTGACTCCTCGAACTTCACTGTGAGCATCTTCGCCTGGGTTGGCGAAGGCAGCCGTGCTCTCAGGGAAGCCAGCATCACATTTGGATTTATTGCGGTGGTTTTCCTGATGCTCTCAAAACCAAGGCTCAATAAAAAGTGATCACTCAGAGGAAGGGAGGTTTAGCACAGATGTGACGCCATCCTCCCTGGTCCAGGTAGACAACAACACCCTGGGTGCATCAAGGTGGAAGTCATAGAATGGTTTAGGTTGTAAAGAAACTTAAAGATCTTCCAGTTCCAACCCCCTACCATGGGCAGGGACACTTCCCACTAGACCAGGGTGCTCCAAGCCCTGTCCAGCCTGGCCTTGAACACCTCCAGGGATGGGGCAGCCACAGCTTCTCATGTGCTCATGAACATATACCCTGGGACCTGGAGACAGATGAAATCTGAGAAGAGACATTTTCATGTAGGTGGGAGTGTTAAAATCTGCGCTGCAGGGGAGCAAGAGGGCTTTGGAGGTTTGTCCGTGGTCTGGGGATGTCCTGCAGCCCACGTGGGCACCCAAAAATCCTGACTCCACTGTCTGCTCATGCAAATTTCCCCTTCCCATCACCCACACTGCAAATGCAGCACATTCCAGAGCACACAGACAGCCCTGCAGGAGAGCATGGCTGGGTCCGAGCTGCAGCCAGGAGCACAGCAGTGGGCCACAGAGCAGGCATCCCTGGCACAGGGACATCGCCTCCTTATTTCCCAAAATATCCTGTACCAGCGAATTTTGGCCCTACAGTCTGGCACAGCCACTGGACAGATGGTCGCAGGAGACAGCTCAGGTATGATGGCAGCTCCTCCATGCGCATCACCCTCCCTTTTCCCTTTGCTTCTAGGCAAGGAAGGGGCCGATTAGCACAAAATCCATGGCAACCCAGCCGGCAGCCTCCGAGCCCACTCCTCACTCCCTCCCCTCCTTGACGCGCCTTTGTCTGCCGCTGGCACATCCCTCCAGCCCTCAATTTTTGCTCTCCTCCTGCATTTCAGAGGGAGCAGCTTTGCTCTTCTCTTCCCCCCAGGCAGCACCAGCTCAGGACAGAAACCACAGGTTTTCACCCTCCTGAAAAAGACTTACCTGGAAGAGACACCTTTGCTCCTTTTCCCACACCACCAGCGTTACAAAAACCACCAGCAACGTGCACAGATGCTCGCTGGGAGCAAGCAGCAACCTGGCATGAGCAAGCAAGAGCTGGTGTGCATGTAAGTCTGCAAAACCGAGCCAGCAAAACCCCAGGAAAATGTCTATAAAAAGCCAGACAAGAGCTAATGCTATCAGGATTACATGGCTTGCTCTGGAGGTGGGTAAAATAATCTGGACTGCCACCCCCCAGCTGATAATTTCCACCTGCAAAGAGACAAGTGGAAAAAAATAGGCTTTGACTGCAAAAATCTTCTCACCAGCAACCCAGCAATTACAACTCAGGGTGTTCCCCTTAGAAAAGACCCTACAATAACACACCGGTGTGGTCCCCTTTGAGGTTAAGGGCACTCCTGCATCACTGGAGCGGTGTGTTTTCCCCTCTGGGATCCACAGCTTATGTTCAGCCTGTTGCTTTTGAGTAACCCTGCCAAAACAAGCCTAGTCTGCAAGTGCAGCCTGCAGTGCACAAACCAGCGGCGAGAGGGGAATTTGCCACCTTTCCAAGCAAAAAAAGGCCAGTGGGAGTCCCAAAAATCCCCTCTCTGAATCCCCTCCTGCTGAGCCTGCTCCAGACACAAAATGCATGTTGCCCCTTTTAAGAGCTGCCCTTGAATCCAGCCATCTGCACCGCTCCGACAGCTTCCCCCAGGGAAAACACCCTCCTCTGCAACACATGAAAACCCTCCGGGTACCTGGACGTGATGAATTGAATCTCTGAGGGTGGTGAGATCTTGTCCCAGGTTGCCCAGACAAGCTGTGGCTGCCCCATCCCTGGAGGGGTTCAAGGCCAGGTTGGACGGGGCTTGGAGCAACCTGGGCTGGTGGGAGGTGTCCCTGCCCAGGGCAGGGGGTGGGACCAAATGATCTTTAAGGTCCCGTTCAGCTCTAACCATTCTATGATTCTATGATCCCAGGAGGAGTGTTGGCGCTGTGCTGTTGCCAGAGACTCCTGACTTTCCCCCTGTCCCCATAGCAATCACCCTGGGAGAGTAGGACAAGCCCCCACAGAATCCAGTGCTGGCGAGAGCCCCCCAAAACCTGGCCAAGCAGCCCGGCGTCCCTCTGGCTGGTGCCAGTAGGTGATGGCAGACAGCCATGGCAGCAGGAGCACCATCCCCTCTGCATCGCCTCGCCTGGGGGCTTCATCTTCACGACCCTGGCTGCAGCCCTGGGGAAAAGCATGGAAAAGGGGTGACTCATTGCAGCCAGGTTTGGGGCAGGGCATTTCTTGAGTGCCGCAGGAGGAACTCGCTCAGGTGCCTGGCACGATGCATTCCTTGTCTCAGTATGCGAGTGGTCTTGCTGAAGCCGGTAACGCCACTTCTGCTTAAAGATAAGCATGTGCTCGCAGCCTGGGCTGGCTGGAGCCCAGCGCCAGCACAAAGAGGGCTTTGTACGAGCTGGATGCACAAGGCGATGGGGCAGAGCCGCTCTCCGAGGAAACTGGAGGCCCGTAGACAAAACGTGTCCCCGGGGAGAAGCTAAAAAGAGGACCTTTCTTTCTTTGCTTTTGGCGGAGAGGGAGGAGAGCTGCACATCGTAATTAATAAGCCGCAGGTGATCAAACCCCTGCAGCCGCTGAGCAGTGAAAGGAAAACAAAGAGGCGCTGGGGGGGAGCAGGGAGGCAGGAGTAAACACTCTCCGCAGGGCGCTGCTGGGAAAGAAAGGAGAGCTAAGCTGGGAGGGGTGGGACCCCGAGCCACGATGGCATCTCTCAGATCTGCCGGGCTTGAACTCATCAAAAGCCTTATTTCCTGTGGTCTGCGATGCTGACAGCCAGGCTTGAGAGAGACTCTCCCAGCGGTTAGAGCAAGGGAAGAGGAAGGCAGTGTTGATATCAGGGGAAAAGCATGTTTCCGTGCTCTCTACAGGACCTTGGGCAGGCTGGGCTGGATGTCTGGCGAAGCCGAGGAAGCACAGGCTGGTCTGGTGCTTGGGGAGGGGGTGCATCTGCAAATCCCGCTTGCCACAAGCATCGGCTGAAACGTTGCAGCTGAACCTTTGACGAATGCAAGATCTTGGATCCAGGCTCTGTAGCTACGTCTATACAGGTCAGGAACTACCCTTTGGTCCCAAGAACCTAGTGGCATGATGTAAATGATGTTGTCCATATGATGACATCCATTCCTGTAGCTAAACAACCTTCCTCCCTCAGCAGTGCAGCTGTATCAGAGTGCTGCTGGAGACCAGCTCATGCTACCATCATGTTCCCAGGTGTGGTTTGGGAAAGAGCTGCTGGTACGTTCCAGGAAGCACAAAGCTGGTTGTGGGGCTTGCCCTTGTCTAGATAGACACAACATGTAGCTCCTGCAGCAGCACAAGCTGATGCTGAGGAGTTGAGGGTTCCTGTCCCTGTCCCCTCCTTCCTACCCATCTCCTCTGCATTGACACGCACATTTATGCAGCCACGTGGGGAGCTGGAATGATGAACCCATCCAGGTTTCTACTAATGTGGATAAATCATGCAGAAAACCCGAGGCATAAAGTCAGTCCTGTCCTGCCATGCTTGGGTCATCGTATGGGAGAGGAGGAAAAAAGTGTGGGGGGCGGTTAGCAGCCGGGAGGCTGGCACATGGAAGGGATCCAGGCCAGTTCCAGAGAGAGCAGGACTGGCCCTATTTCTAACCCAGTTTTCTAGGAAAGAAAAACTTCCACCATGAGGTGCTGTTGTCTGTCTTTAACCACCAACCTTGCCTTCCTTTTGGTAACTTTGAAGCTCATCACCTGTCCTTGATCAATGCCTGTCCATGTCCATCAATGTGCTTGACCTGCTGCTCATAAACGTGGAGGAGCAGAGGGCAATCGTGGTCAGGGGTGGCAGCTTGGTCTCTTGTAGCTGTGAGATGACTGGGCTTGCAACTGGAGAGGGGCTTGAGAAGACAAGCTATGGATTGAGGACTCTAGACCTCACAAGAGTTGACTTCAGCTTATTTGGGGATCTGGAAGGTTGCTATGATGGGAGAAGGTGTCCAAGGCAGCTGGCTGATTTTTTTAAAGAAAACTTATTCAGAGCTTGGGAACAAACCCTGCCTTTGCACATGAAAATCAGGAATTTCAGCACAAAGCCTGCTTGGCTAATTAAGACGCTTCTTAGTGAACCGAGCTGCTAAAAGGGAGCATACAAAAAATGGAAATAAGGAGAGAAAATGAAAGAAGAGTGCAAATGCATTGCTTGCGTACTTAAAGATAAAAGCAGAAGGGCTAAAGACCAGCTGGAACAAAGACTGTCCAGGGATGCTAAGAGTAACAAAAAGAGGGTTTGCCAGCATTTTAACAGCATACTTAATTGAAAATGTGGGTTGATTGTTGGAAAAGGGGATAGCCTAGTGATGGATGATTATGGAAAGAGTCGAATGCGGTTTTTGCCTCCATTTTTATAGGTCAGACTTGCTCCAAGCATCTGCACATAACAGCAGTTTTTGGGAAGGTAAAGAACAGCCAACAGTGGGGGAAGAAAAAGATTAGGGACTATTTAGTGAAATTAAATGTATTTACACCCATGAGACTGGACGAGATTCTGATCTGTGCTCTGACAGAGTTCTCTGATGTGATTGTGAGGCAAAAAACGCATGGTGTCTGGCCTGTGTCCACCCATCAGGTGTCTCCAAGTGTTATACACATCTTAAGAAAGGGAAAAAGGAGGATGTGGAGGGCTATAGAGGTCAGCCTCACCTTGGGCCCTGGAAAGATCATGGAGCACATCCTCCAGGAATTCATTTCTGGATATATGAAGAGCAAGAAGACGGGAACTCAGGGACCCCAAGCTCCATTGTTGTATGGAGACTGGTGTACAAGCTGCTCTGAAGAAACAGATGTGGGACTTCAGGGTGAGAGACATCACACAAAGGAATTTGCATTTCTTCTTTGATGGCAATGACTTTAAATTGAGACCAAGAAGAAAGCTTGGATTTTAGGAGTATGAAGAAACCCCTTAGTACTGAAGTTCCTGGTACTAAATCCTTTCCTTCTGTGACAGAACCCTGAAAAAAAGGAAGAAGCCACCAATGATGCAACATATTTAACTTTGCACTGTGATACATGACAAATCTTGAGGCCTACATGCACCAAGATCCATCCCTGCTCTTGCTCATCCCAAAGCAATAGCTGGACAACCATGAGGAAGACAAAGAGACAGTAGGAACTTGGGCTTGCTGAGGCTGGTTCAAGCTGGGCAAGCCCAGCTAGCTGGCTCCCAGTATCTCTGTATATTTTGCATTAAACTGTCACTGGTGAAGGCACAGAAACGGAGATAGAAATCCAGAGTTTCCACTCTCCCGGGGACTGCCCTGACCACCGAACCATCATACGCCCCTTCTGGCCTGGTTACTCTCAAATAAGGGTTACCTCAGGGGAGCCTTCCTCCCTCTGGATAAGAAAATGGAAAAAATAATGGGTAAGAAAATGGCAAAAAACCCAAAGAAGGGCTTTTCTCGGGCAGTATGTCTGCCTATAAGTAGCCAGCCTCCATGCTTGAAGCTTCCCCCTTTGCCCAGGGCAGGGGCTCAGCCCTGCTGTGTGACATCTTGGCTGACACCACCCCGGGCACACAGTGGGACATCTTTCATTTCCTTTTGGTGGTTGGTTTTTGCCTGCAGGAGGATTTCCAAGAAACTGCAACACATCATCCTTCAGAGAGGTGCTGGAGGCTGCCACTCCTCCCCCTAGGGCCCCTGGAGTATCCTCCCTCTGTCCTCTCCTCCTACATGACAAGGAACGATCTGATAAATAATTCCCTTTTTTTGCCCCTAGACATCTTGTTACCAAGATGTCTAGGGAGCATCCTGGCATCCCTGGGACCCCTGCTCAGAGCAGACTGGCAGCTAATGAAGATAATTAAGATTTTATGGTCACCTTTCTTAACTAGCTGGCCAAGCTTTCACATGGGAATCTGAGAGGACTGGTGTCCTCTACTTGTGTTGGGTGGGCTTATAAGAGACCCAATCAGGGAAGAACAACTTCTTCAGGACTTTGCTAGTTTTTGTGCTGTGTTTATATCTGTGCTAGCAAACCAAATGGCCGAGGAGCATTTCCAGGTGCTGGAGTTCAACTGTTCAATGGTCACCACAGTCCCTGGCATGGTTCAGGCATGGGACAACAATACACAGGCAAGGCCTGGGAGCTTGCATGGGTCAGGGACAATTCCTAAGATGTAGTTCCGCTGCGGCTGCCCTGTTTTGTAGTTAATAATATGGACTTGGCCGGGTTGGTCACTTGGTCTTTGGTCAGAGAATGGGTCCTGGTTGCTGGTGAAGATGTGGCTCTTGGTGTTCCCCTCCAAATGAGTGATCCTACCTCTGGGTGGGAGGTTTGTATGTCATGAATCAAGAAAACTTTTTCTCTACAGCCTTGGCTTAAAAGTGGACTAGGGAACCGTCTCTTTGCAAGATGTTGAGCCATTACTGATTGCTGCTTTATTAGAAAAGTTTATTGCACTGCGTTTCTTCATGCATATGTTGCGGTTCTACTGGTGAACTGAACAGCACCAGGGTCCCTATTCTGTCCCCAAGACCAACTGTCATGGCCCAGACAGGCTCATATGGTTGAACCCGCATACTGTAAAAGAGATGGTGGCACCCAGATTGTGTATTCAGGATGGTCCCTGGCTTACTCCTGAGCTGTACCTGACAGCTCTTTGAGTCAGTTGTAGCTGGACTGGACAGACACCATGTCAGGAACCATGCTGGCAGCCGAGCAGGCAGAGCTAACCCTTGGTAAGCCACATGGCAAAGCCACCAAAGTTGTGGCTGGAATTGGCAGCATGGGAAGGGAGACAGGGCAGTCTAACAAGCTGCTGTTTTCACAGGATGAGTTTAATCGCATTAAGAACTTGATCCCCCTGATTTGTCAGAAGCCTTGCAACAGGCTTCCAGTTTTATTCACCTGCAGGACAGGATTTTGTCTAAAAGCCCAGTCCCAGCAGTCTCCAGGGTGGCAAAAGACATGCTGAGTGTGCCAAGGTGGTCACACCTGAAAGGCCAGAAGGTCCTTGGCTGTATCTCAGACTGAGCAGCCACAGCATGGGACATCTCACATCTCATTTTCCACCTTATAATCAGAGGATAATTGTTCTAACTACCTTTCTGGGGTGGTAGGAAGGAGCTGACCTTTGCAGATCTCTGCAGAGCACTGTTGACAGCGTTCCTGCGTCTCACTGAGTTGCCTCCTTAGCTACCCCAGCTGCAAGCTAAAGCAGTTGGGGGAAACTCCCTTTGGCTCCTGGAGCAATCCCCATCCTAAAGAAATCCCCTCGTAGCACATGGCATTTTTGGAGCAGCTCCTTCCTACCCCCATTGTTCCCGGGGAGGAGAGACAATGATCTAAGAATGCAAAGCTCTTGAAACCCCTCCAGGAAGCTGCAATTTATAAGCAGCCTGTTCCAACTGGCAAAGGGAAGTCGACAGTGGAACAAAAACATTGTGTAACCCCCCATCCTCCTCCTTCCCCTCCTCTGAGAGGCGGGCTGGGGGGCTGAGACAGCCACCAGGGAGAGGGGGTGTCTGGGAAGGGACAGCAGTGGAGCACTGAGCATCTTCCATCAGCATCTCAGGGCTGGGACATCGCAGACCCCTCGCGGTGGCTGACCCCAGGGTGTTTTACAGCACGTTGAGATGCTGGAGGCAACGGTGACCAAGATGGCTTGGCTGACCCAAGGCTCGGCCCACAAGGAATCTGCATTGTCCTCCTTTTCCAAGAGTGGGACAAGACCAGGTCTTGGCTGTTCTGAATGACGGGTGCATGGAGCTGGTGTCTTGGTCCTTCTTCCTCAAATAGATTGAAAGGATGAGAGATTAAAGCTTGAAATCAAGAGTTCTCCCCAAATCTGATCATCACTTACCTTAAAATCCACATCCAATTATTGCACCTTCACATGAGTGTGGCAACTCAAGGCTCAGGCTTGTCCTCTGGTTGGAGAGGGGAGGGAGGTGCTGGTGTTATTCAGATTTCCAGATTTTCTCGGTAGCATGGAGACTGGTGAGGATTTCTGAGAGCAGTTTGCACATCTTTTGGTGCCATTTCTTCTTTGGGGGACTGCACAGCTCATCTGGACACTGGCTGGGCTACAAGCAACACCCAAGGGGTGATTTCTCCCCAAAGTTTTGGAATGCCTTGTGTGTATCTCCTTAGATACAGCATTGAGTTGTAAAGGGTGTAGCAGGGGAAGCGAGTCTGAGTCTGGTTTTGGTGTGTAGCCTGCCGCCTCCTCCTTCCAATCCTTCTTTTTCCTCCCACTCTTTCTTTCTGCCTTGATCTAAAATAAAACCCACTTAGCAGACAGCGTCAGTCTGTGAAAAAAACTAACCCACAAGGTGCTGGGAATACTCCAGCTGGGTTTTTTTCCCATATATGTAAAATAGAGGTTAGGCTGTGATAGTTGAAATACTGTGTAGCAGAAGCAATCTGAAAATTCAGTCTTTAAGTCCTTAAACGTGTCATTCCCTGTCTTTCCCGGTGTAAGTGGGACCTGTTGGGGCATTTCCGTGATAATATCTCTACTGCATTTCATTAAAGGGTTATACAGAGGAAATTGTGGGAGATGTCAAAATACAAACCGCTCACTGATTATATGATAGCACTTTGCAGTGCCAAAAGAGTGAGAAATGAGACACTCTCCTAGGAACAATGACCCTTTTCAGTGTTGTCACATTGGGGCTGTGACAGACAAGCAAGGTCTTCTCCATTAGTACGTTGTGGCAGACCATGCCAGGGAGAGAGGCCAGTTGACTGTAAGTTAAAATGAGTAAAATTGCTTTGTGCTTCCTCTTAATTGACCCAAAGGAAGTCAGAAATCAAGCTTGGCCAATTCATTTTTCACTGATTTCTTCATGCTGAACAATATATAGAGCTTTGGGTTGACTAAAATTCCAGGGAACGGGTTTAGCTGGATGAATGGCTGAAACCCACTGAAAAAGAGAAAGTGGAAAAGTTTCATTAAGGCCGTTTCAGGGAAAAGATTTTGACTGTTCATTGCAAAATAATGTTTGAATGAAAGTGAGGTGTTAATGGTTTCAGTTTTAAATTAAGGTTTTTAGAACTGTTTTAAGTAAAAGCAAAATGGAACCAATTAAAATGTTAGACCAACTGCCCCACCCAAAATTTGCGTATATGTGAGCTTTTTGGGGCAAGGAAAAATAATCTGAAATTTGGTCTTCTAGTTAGCCTGTAGAATTCCATGTTCTTCCAGTCTAGCCATCTGAATTAAAAATTATTCATGTGGACTAGTCTCAAGCTTGCTCTTTAATTTCAGTGAGGAACATATGTCACTGCTGGGTGGCTGTGGAAAACCCTTGAATCAATGTCCAGTAGATCCCTGCTTCAAACAGATGGAGCAGCAGCTACCTCCGCGATGCCGCTGGTGCTCCAGATGGAGATACCATGGACTTGATCTGATGGTCCATATATGTGGTTGCATTAAAGGGTACTTTCAGGATGGACCCCAGACATGTCAACGTTGCGTGCCACCAGCCTTTCTCTGCAGGCATCGTAGGTCACCTAGGAAAGGGAATGTGGCTCTAGGCCACTTGTGTGATGAGAGGAACTGACACTTGATGGCTCAACTCATCTCATTGCAGACTGCTGAGGCCTGGAGGCTCCTTTCTGGGAATTTTGTGGTGGGAGCAGTGACCTCTTTCAAAGGGCTACCCAACCTTTGGATGACTGTCTTTTCTTAAACAAAGTTCAGCAGAAATCAGACACGCTTCTATTTATTTTTCTTCCCTATCCTGATATATTTGTAAGTGCCTGGACCCACTTTTGACTCAGTGGCTGACTAACAAAACAGCATCTAACATAAAAGAGTAATTTATCTATTTTTTTTTGCTTTCTTTCCCATATATTTTTGTCCAAATATGTAATAACTTCTCCCACCTTAATTTCTTCCTATGTCCTCCAGACTGCAAGGTGGAGAAACTGGTGATGGAGCCGTAGAGGTGTCCCAGTGATGTGTGGGTAAAGAAACCTGACTGGAAACCTTGCATATCTGTAAACCTTGAACACACCAGACTGCTGCTTCCCCATCCGCTCTCCAGGCAGAGCTGGAGCCATTGAAGGCAATGAGAGACCAGAGGCAGAAATCAATACAGACATAATTTTATAATTAAAAAAATGTGCATTTTGATGAACAGCTGGCGGTTATAACCATCCCCCATTCCACTTAATGCAGAAAATACATGTCTGGAACCCAGACCGCTGATATTTCTAATGCCGTATATAATCACCTCCTAAGACTGTGCTTGTACTAACCTCCTGCATTTGGCTACCAGACAAGAGTCCAAAGGCAGGTCCACCCTGTAGTCGACTCTAGCTGATCCTGGAGAGAACCTCTACCAAGGCATTATTTTCACTGAAAAGTTGTCATTGCTATCCGTTGATCAAAAATTCCTCTGCAAATCAACGTGTGTGACATGAATTGATTTTTTTTTAATTGAAAAAGTAAACAAAAAGAATTTTAATGAGATTTCTTTTTTTTCTTTTTCAAGATGTCCATGGGGAAATAAGGCTATTTCTCTACTGGTAAACTAAATGGCATCGTGGCTTGTTGTCTTGTCTAGAGGCTACCTGACAGTCTGGCCACAACTCAATTAAACCTTCACTGCCCGGGCAGCACAAGATTCAGAACCCCGGCACTGATTAACTCACTGGTATAGATAGAGCTCCAGTGCCCAAAATACCTCCTTCCACAGCAGAAAGAAATGATACTTGGTGAGCTTTGAAGTGGAGGGGGAGGCATTGCCGAGGGGTTATGTTCTATGGGAGACAGAGGACTGAACTCAGCTCCAGAGTCCCCTGCCAGTCCCCAGCCCCATGTGGCTATGAACTCCTTTGTGATGTTAATTTTTTCCTCCCACGAGGACCTGAGGAGGCAGGCAAATTATTTAGTTTCTCTGCATTGACCTAAGCTCTTTGTGGAAATCCCAAGTCTTGAAGCCTCACTGCATCTTCCCAGGCACGGCAGAGTCTCATTGGCTTCTGGTTCACATCATGTTTGGGAACAAAGACGTGGGTCCACCATTCGGCCTCCTGAGAGAGGCATCCTGCAGGCTCACATGCACACACACAACAACTTATGCACACACACAGCTTACAGACACAGTCAGCTACAGGCACATCAACACAGCCACACAGCTTTCAGCTTAGCGCTGGCTTGCATCTCCTGCTCATCCCCAGAGCTTGGACTGGTGCTACGTGGACACGGTCACATCCACTCAGCCACAGAGCTCCCTCTTTTTGGACACGTGGCGGAGAGCAGAGCTGTGCTGGGGCGATGGGTTGTGAGATTGCACCACTCTGACACGGTCAGGAGCGGTGTCGGCACAGGAGGGAGAGCCCAGAGGCACCTGCGTTCCCTCTAGACAGACCGTCTTGGGTGCCAGGTGTCCCAAGATTGCCATGGCTAGACTGCTTGTGTCCCTGCCCTTGCTGGGCTACACCATGGGTGTCTTTGCCCTCCATGCCAAGTACAGGCAGGTGTGCAGCTGGGTGCACTGAAAGGCAAGAAAATATAGCATCCATCTTACATACTGACAAGCAGGGAGGGAATCCCATGTGTTTGCTGCAGGTCCAAAGTTCATCACAGCAATATTTCTCCCTCCAAGTCTATAGTCACACCGTATGTTCATTACACAAATGTCCCTTTTCTCCTCTTGAAGTTCCCTTCTCTGGTGGATGTGTGTTGCTACAGAGGATCCAGGATTTGCTGGTGCTGCTGTTAGGGGAATGTCAGCCTGGGGCTGATTTCTCTGATATGAGATATCTTGGGTGTAAGTTACCTCCTTTGCCTTACTGCTTGTGGGGTAACCGCACAATGTCTTGTGGCCACTGCTGACAACAAGATCAGGAACAGGTATTGCTCTAGGTATAACTTCTTGGGCACACAGGCGACTTCTGGCTGGCTAGAGTCTCTATAAAAATATGTCCATGATCTGTCTGTAATCTATACCACAGGCAACATTAAGGTAGAGTGTGCTGGACACAATGGAGCAAGTCAACAAACACATCTTCTCACCATTCTGTGGGGATGTATATCATTTAACCCACGGTCCCTCACCTGCTGGGAGGGCTCCTTTCCACTGGAAATCAGCTTCCCACATGAAATAGCCCAGTGGACCCTGTGCTCGGGCCAGCAGAGGCTGAGGATCGATGTCCAAGGAGATATCCAGGGAGGAGAGCGAATCTGAAGAGACAGCTCCAGCTTGGGAGGAGGTAAAGGGGAAGGGAAAAGGGATTTTGCTTCGCTTTGTGGCTGATCTTTGACCTTCTCCTTTGATTTTTGAGTACAAACAACCACACTGGATCTGCGTCCTCTTAGTTACTGTGGGGGGAAGAGAAGGAGGGACTTTGCAAAGGAGCAGGCTAAGTGCATGTGTTGGGTTCAGATGCTGTCCATGCTTTCCCCATGAAGGTCCTGTCTTCTCGACAAGCATCTCTGGGCCACCTCAGTGCCCAGCTTTGCTGCTCTACCCTGCCACCAAGACCAGCTGTGGGTTCCCTGTTTGCTCCTGTTCCCTCTGCTCCTCTTTGGACCCTTTTCACCCAGCCATCAGGTGGAGAGAGCCCTGGCGCTGCCCAGTCCTCTCTCTCTTTCTCCCCCATCCTTCCCTCTTCTTCCTCCCTTCAGCACAGTGAGAACCGTCGGGAGTTGATGTTCATCTTGGTGACCCCGATGAGCTTGAGTGGCGTGGAGAGGCTGAAGGAGCTCACGAGGGGGAAGTCGCAGAAGAGATCGGAGAGCTCGTCCCTCTCCTCCAGCTCATATGTGGCGTCATTGAGCATGCGCTGGTGCAGGTGGCAGGTCTGCTCAATCTTCAGCTTGTTGATGTCGCTGCGGAGGCGCATGAGCTGCCTCGCCAGTTGCTGGTCCTGCAGGCGCATTTCTGCCTGAAACACAAGACGGAGGGTGGGGAAAGAAGACACTGTTGGCAGGGGCACAGAGAATTTGCTCATCGTGATGCTCCCTGCTAGAGGATGCGCCAGATCATTGGAAATGCAACTCGTCTAGAGATGCTACCCCATTGCAAAGAACTGGGAGGGAGATGGGGTTCTTACAAGCCAGCAATGCATCCCAGTCAAATACCAGCTCAGGAAGGTGAATTTTTAGTTTTCAGGAGCACCAGAAAACTGGAATTAAAGCCAGCCATGCCAAAGCTGTTGCCTTAGGTATCCACCAGCGCAGGTTTCATAGCCTCCATCCCAACCTTAAGCAAAGCTCAGATTAATTTTGCTCATAAGGGAGCAGCCACGATGAGAAGAAACAATTAGAGGTGGAAAGGACCAATTAAAAGAACCCCAGAGAACCCATCCCCAAATAGTTGGCTGGGGTTTCCAGCCTGCATAAATCAGACCTGATTCATGACAGCCGGGAACGTGACCCTCCATATCCCCTGTGGCTTATCTCACTGATTTGAAGTGTCTCTCGGGATGGAACCTCCACATTTTCCCACAGGAGAGAGAACAACTATCCCACAGGCTAATGAGCTAAGTGTTTCAGAGAATTTTTTCCTCCCCTGGCACCTAACTTTAGAAGGTGGAAGATTCAGAAGTGATGAAAGAAAAGAGCTGGTTTTTTTTTTTTTTTAATTCCAACTTGTAATTAAGCAGAAAATTTATTGCCACAGGATATTGGGGATGGTGTAGGAGGGAGGTGAATGCTTGGTGCAAGAATCAGCCTTTGTCTGGGGAACAGAAGCAGGAACAGCAGATGTCAAGAAGGCAATCCCCACCTCTCACCCCACATCCCTCCTCACAGAAAAGCAAGAAACCACAAGCCACAAAGAAATGAGAGTGGTGGGAGAGAAGCCGAACAGCTCTTTGCAAACCTTGTGGTTTAAACCTTTCTGTAACTACCGGAGACAAAGAGGGAGCAAAACTGGCTGGAAAACAGTCCTACATCTGCCCCGACACAGTGTCCTGCCTCTTTCCCTGATGTTGCCTCCACGGCAGGACACGAACTGGCACTGGAAGGACCCCCTTGGTACCAAGGCTCCTGATTTTGTTTTGTTTGTTTGTTTGTTTTTTTCCCCTCTCAATGGCTCCCCAGATATATCGTGTCCTCACCAACTCCTCAGTGCATGAGATGATGCCCTGAGCTCATCTCCAGCTGCTCCGTGGAACTGCCCTGGCCCCAAATCCATCCTTTACCTCGCTCCTTTGATTTACATCACTGGTTTCTTGGCTCCCTGTGGTTTGAACCAGCTGAGAAACAGACCCAGCCTACACCTACAGCAATACATTAAATAGGGCATTGCAGCAGAGTGTCTCCACTTGATTGCGAGCAAGGTCCTGGCATCCCTTGAGCTGCGGCCAGCTCTCCCAGACCTAAGCAATTCCCCACAGGCACTTTTCAGGGGTTAACACAGAGGGATTCATCCTCAGGAGGCATTTGGGATACAGCCACTTTGTCTGGATTTTAACAGCATGGACGTGGCCAGACCATACCAGTTTGCCTCCAGGCCTGAAAATGAGCTGTTTGGTTTACAAGTACAGATGTAGTTCTCGGGGTGGGGGGTAAATTTATTCCTGGTCTGGTGGCTTGTCCATGAAACTGCAGAAGGGAAGGGAGGAGGGACCACTGCACCACTCTGCAGGTGGCCCTGGTACTTCTACATGAGAACTTTCCGATGCCTGATGCACGGGCTGTTGCAACAAGGCTGTCAACCAGAGCAGCCTCAGGGTTGCTCTAGTTTGTGGCACGATCCCTCCTCCTTCTCCTCCAGGCAATGCCTCCAAAGACGTCGGGATTGCCCCTTGCAGCATCAGTAGCCTCACAGCAAGACGAAGCAGCTACTTCAGGGGGTTGAAGGGCTCAGAAGGAAGCCTGGCTCCACTCCAGCTCTTTTCTATGGCTGTCGGGAAGCCCTTTGCAATGCTGTGCCCAGGGCCCAAGCTGAGAGCTGACATGAGTATAATGAAAGTTAATCCAAGCCAAGCAAAGCTTTTCTCACTCCCGCACCACGGAGGCACCCTGGAGGACCTTGCCTGGTGCTCCCAGCCAGGAATTGGACTCCAGCTCGGTTGCCTGGGGAGGATTAAGTCACCTTTGTACAAATCTCAGAGTGAATCTCTCATGAAATCTCTCTTGAATCGTTGGCAGGGTTGTAGACATTTACCTACTTCAAAAAATCACTATTTCCTTGCAGACCTTGTAGCCTGTGCCCCGAGCAGACGCCACTCGGCAGGTTTTTCTTCTCCTATGTGAGTTGAGATGAAAAAAGAAATAATTTTGTTAATATTTTTCCCTGTTTCACAACAAATGCTGCGACTTGACATTTTATCAGGAAGGCGATCGTGGCCCTTATTGAACTGACCCTTGTTCGCTCTTTCTTGTCAGTTTATCAAGTGACATAAGAAATGTCAACAAATGCTTTCATTAAATGCTTTGAGGAATGTGGGACTGAAAAAGGGTTTAAAAATTAGTTATGAGGCCATTGTGGAGAGGGATGTGAGTTTGAGATTGCTATTTTTCCCTTGTAAGCCAGCTTTCCATGTTTTGACAGGTTCTTGCTTTCCCTGTCTTTTGAAGAAGGCGTCTTGATTTCGTGCAAGCTGAAGACAAAGCTTTCCAGGGCATGTCCTTCAGGTGCTCGATCTCCAGTCACCCTTTTTTCCTCCATAGGACCCTGGTGTATATCGAGACAGCCACATGGCCCACTGGCCCACCTGTAGGTTGAGGGCAATGTGGCAAGGGGCAAACCCATCACTCATCTCCATTGACCACCTGGGCTGTGAGACCACCTTAGACACAGCCCTGCCTGGCTGTGCTCTGGGGCTGAACAGGGAAGAAAGGGTGACCTGTCAGAGGTGCACCATCAGCCAAAGCTTTCCCAGGGGGATAAAGCCCTCTTCTGTCCTCTAGGAAAGAAAGGTAGATGGGTGAGGAACAAAGCCCGGCAATGGTTGAATAAAGGATGATGTGCAAAATGAGGGCATGGCACAGGCGATGAGGGCTGTCACCGTTTGTGCCCCTTGGGAGCCTGCCTTGGCTTCCTAAGGGCTTGGGAGCACCTTGCATGGTGACACGACCCATGGAGGTAGATCTATGGGGTGACTGGGCAGACCATGAAAGACCCCACTGTGGGCAGGAAGGGTGGGCTGTTCTGCAGGGCATAGCCCCTCTCACTCTTCCCACTCATCATGGCAGCTTGGCTCGAGATGAAAACACCTTGTTGTCCCTCCATGGACTTGTCCTGTTGAACCATGATCAAACACATCCAGAATAGCATCAGAATTTGGGTCAGAACACAGAAATCATTCTCCTTCTCTTTCCCAGAGGCTCCTCGTGAGTAGTAGAAACATTCAATCCATCCCACACTGAGGACCAAACCATGGCTAGAAATTATGAACGATCTCTTTTTAAAAGGAGATCCAGAAAGCTTCCTGGAAAGAAATAATGGGATTACAGGTGCCACATTGCAGGAAGCCGTGGGTTTTCGGCTTACACAGTTCACCCATAGGGCCAGTCACCACAGTGTAACTCGATGCACCAGTTCATCTGTGTGGGACAACAGCATGATCCCACACACTCTGTGCAATATCCTGGAGAAACCCATGGAATGCATCCAGAAGAAGCTGTGCATTTTGCTTCCTTTGAGTCTCACATGCCAAATACAGGAACAGCTTCAGGTATGTCTTGCTATCACAAACTGCTTTTGAACACACTCTGCCTCTTCCTGCACACTCAGCTCCAGCAGGCAAAAAGCTGCCTTTCATTTGCATGGTTGGAGCACCCTCTTGGGATGGGCAGGCTGCTGGTTTGAACATTCCCAGGTGGGATGCGGAACCAAACCCAGGTCCTTCCTGGCAGAGGAGCTGCTGCAACTGCTAGATGGAATCACAAAGTTGGACCACAGAGGCCCACAGTCATATGGGAAGGCTTTTCTGTTTATATTGAGCCTCAGAGTTTCTCAGGGATGTTTAATATGGGGGACGAAGAGAAAGTTTTGGATGCATCCTTGCCTGTTGTCCAGCCAAAGTGGCTTAGCCCACATAGGTAGAAGTAGCTCAAGGTGTAGCCCAGGCTTGTCTTCAAGTTTGCCTTAACCATATGGTCACAGAGAGGAAGACCAATGATGTTCCCATTGCCAGTGGTCCATCTCCCTGCTATGAGGGGATATATCAGCAGAGAGAACCTCATGGTATGGAGTTGTGGAGCTCCCTGGGACCTCTTCCCAACAGAGAAATGCCCCATGGACAGCATCCCAGTCTGTGGTCCATGAAGCTCAGGGTGATCGTCTGTGGAGACGCAGATGCTCCCATGAGGCTAGTCCTTTTTTTTTCCAAAAGATCAAAAGAAACTTAAATCTAAACTGGTGCTTTCCTTCTGCAGCCACTTGGATTCAAGCATGGAGAAGCACAGGCCTGTTATTACTTTGGAGAAGTCAGTTAAGTCTGTGTATTGGTTTGAGGCTTCATCTTCAAAGGTGCTCAGATGCCGCCCTGCTGTTGCTAATTTTAGATGCTCATTCTGTTGTGGCGCAACCCACAGCCCCAAACAAGATACCTAATCTCCTCTTGCAGTGCCTGGGAGTTACACTCCATCAAAGTCCAGGATAATTCTGCCAGCTGACGCTGGCAGAGCCTGATGTGGGTCCCAAATCTCACCCTTCTTCAGTGTTGAGTATAGTCTGTGTTGACTTCTACAGAATTAGTCTTCATTTTACCTTTTCTGAGGGAGGTAGTTACCTCTGTCTTTTTGTTAAATCAAGGGGTGTTAAAATGCTTCCAGGAATGGGAATGCTGTACCTAGGAGGAAGCCCACTGCCAGAGGGAAAGCCTGGCAGCTTAACATCTAAGTGAAGCAAACTGAAGGACATCTCAGTGGGCTTACACAGGAGAAGAGTACATCATTTCTCAGATGTTTCTGCAGTTGCATCTCTGCTATGCACAAAAATCCAGAACCACCCCACGAAACTCCCTCTGTCTCCAAAACAGGGTGGTTGCACCCAAAATGCCCCGTGTGGATGGTCCTATTCTGTGATAACTCCCAAATAGCCCCCCAGTTCTAGTAATTTAACAGTACAGATGACCACATTCTGGTGCCTGTGCCTTTATCCTTTCACTGCTTTAAATACAAATACAGAAAAATCTTTCCTGGACCAACTACGTAGCAGAGGACTCCCAGCGTGGTCTCCATCACCATATCCATGATCTAGACTCCTTCTCCTCCTGCCCATCTCCCAACAACACAGAGAGATCTGCAACAAGGCTCTTGTCAACACTGTTTTGGCGTTGCATTGTTGTGTAAATTCACTTAAGTGCTTGTTCAGCCAATATCAGTATCCCAAACAGAGATAATAGCAGTTAATATTTAATAATAAACGTCTGACCAAGAGAACATAGGTGTTTTATGATTTCCCAGGAGAGAGCATCAGACATTTGTGTCCCTTTTCAACAGCCTTTCCTGCTTTCTGGCTCACACACCTCAGATTGCAGTGCAAAACATTGGTGAATTTGAGACAGAAAATGTATTTTCCTACGGGGACGAAGTCAGATCTGTCCTAAGATGCCCCAGTTCATAGCAGAGTTTTGTTCTATAACCACATTTAGGAGGAAGAAGACTTTGAGGGCTCGGTTTTAGAACTTTGTAAGCGTTTGTCCTGACAAATTTCAAAAACAAAAAGGAAAATACAGTCTGACCACTCTGGTCTTTGGGTTTGTCACCATACCCTGGCTGTTGACGGCTTCACTTTCAGCATTGATGAAGAACAGCCACACTTGGCAGCGCAAAGGCAAACACAAGGGCAAAGAGACAAGAGGAGTTGGGGAGGGAAGTGCTCCAGCCTCGGGGCGGTTCAGCACATGTTGAGTTCTGCAATTTGCTCATACACCTACACAGAGCCTCTCTCAGCTCAAAAACAAGAGCAGGAGCTTGCATGTCTGAATAAATCAGCTTCTCGGGGCCAGATTCTCAGCAGGTCCCAGGTGACGTGGCTGGCTGGAGCTCAGTGGGCATATGTCAGTCCTGTAAACTGGGGCCAGGACTTGATGCACAGAATCAGGTCATGGGACAGGTCACATGAGGCAAAAGACCAAGAATAGCAGATGCACAGGAAGACTTTGGGTTTGTCCTTCACTTCGGAATATGAGGAGCCAGAACCTGGCTGAACCTGAACCAGGGACATGAAGGCAATTTCCTTGCAGTGTTGGATGACCCCTTTTGCGTGAACTGGGAATAATGCTTCAGATTATCAGGTAACTTTAATTTTAAAGCTGGGCACTCCTGGGCTATTACTTCACCAGGCAACTAACCCATGCCACGGCCCGTTCTGTAGCACCATGGCCAAGGGGAAGTTTGGCCATACACATACTACTAAATTCACTTTGCCGCCTCTACCGGTTTTGACAGGGATAGAGTTAATTCCAAAATTGGGTAGTCCCGTACAAATTGCCTGTTGGGAACACTCCCCAGCATGTGCAAACTCCTGAAGCTCGAACTGTTTGGCAGGGTGTTAACTGGTACAAGCCAAGACCATGCTGGGGCCATGCTATTGAAATAACCCAGCCTAAACACACTGGTAGCTGTGATGAGGGTAACAGTGTGGGTGATGGAGCTGCACGCCCTGCATCATTGCATTTCATTCAGTAAGGACATGGGCTTTTACCCTTTCATTGGATAGATGAACCCTACATATCCTAAATTGACTTCTCATGAAGGACTGCATAGAGTGAAGGAGAATTCACCCTGCAGCAGAGGACAGCATGGTGGAGGCAGATTTCACCTCAGCTATGACTACTAGATCATTTTTGGATGATCTTCAGAATGCTGCCCGGGATATTCACATTTGCTTGGGGCACGACTGGGTTGCGTGGTGCTCCCAGGTCTATGATATCCTACATTAAACTAGACCAGAAGGGTTGATTGCCCACTACAGGTGACCTTGCCCAAGGCGTGAGGTTCTGCCCCCTTGCCTGGTTGCCCTGAGCAGGGTCTGAGGGATGCCGCCCTCTCTGGCCTTGGCTCCGGCCTTAAGTAAATGTATAACTTTAGGCATAACCATATCCTGCTCTGAAGCTTTCCCAACTGTTTTAGTATCACAACACAGGGTTAAACAAGGGAAAATCCTGCCTGTGTCAGGATGTGTGGAAGCTTGTCCCTTTATTTGAAAAGAATCTGGGTTTCACCCTTGAGATGTAATGTGAAATGCCTCTTTTTGTGCCAGCCCCCTGTGATGCGATGGCCTCGCTGTGTTCTCACTGTTTGCTGGCAGCTCTTACCCAACAATAGTGCCTCTGACATAGCTATTTAGCTGTGTGGTCAGTCCAATACATGCTCTCTTTTTTGGGGAAATTGTTCTAAATTACATGAGTCACGTCCAGATCCAGAAAAGACTGGTATAATTAAGAGGCAGGAAAATGGAAAGTGAGGAACAATTAGGGTTTGCTTTGCCCTTTTTTCTTCTTTAATTTAAACTTTTAGTTTTCAACAGATGGTGGTTTATATACCACACCCTAGTCTAAAGGGTAGAACCGGACTCTGAGACAATTTATACTTCCATCATGGGCAGAAACTAAAAGAAAAAAACCAAAACTTTTAAAATCTGGGCCTCTGAGAAGTAAAATCGCTTCTTACTGTCTTTGGACATCTTGAGACTTGTGAATTTAAGATTGCATCACAGATGCAAGTACGGACCCAGATTGAGGTCTCAGATCTGGAGTTGAGATTCTCCCGAGCACTGAGTGATTTTAGGAGACCAGCTCAAAAACTCTTTCGTAATAGTTCTGGATTCTTGAAAGCACTACACTTGCCTTGTGAAAGCCATGGCCCCGAGAAATGTCTTATCCTCCAAAACTCTGACATCCAGAATGACCTCTGTAAATAACTTCTCTAGAGATCAATCTAGCTGTGCGAATACAGTTATACAACAAAAAGTTGACAAATAAATGTTATCTGAAGCAAAAGTCACAGAGATTTTAAAAAAACCCCAAACTATTATCATAGGATGGTTTGGGTTGGAAGGGACCTTCAAGACCATCCAGTTCCAACCCCCTGCCCTGGGCAGGGACACCTCCCACCAGCCCAGGTTGCTCCAAGCCCCATCCAACCTGGCCTTGAACCCCTCCAGGGATGGGGCAGCCACAGCTTCTCTGGGCAACCTGGGCCAGGGGCTCACCACCCTCACACCAAAGAAGTTCTTCACAATATCTCATCTCAATCTCCCCTCTTTCAGTTTGAAACCATTCCCCTTCGTCCTATGGCTCCCCTCCCTGATCCAGAGTCCCTCCCCATCTTTCCTGGAGCCCCTTGAGGTCCTGGCAGGGGCTGGAAGGTCTCCCCGGAGCCTTCTCTTCTCCAGGCTGAACCCCCCCAGCTCTCTCAGCCTGTCCTCCCAGCAGAGGGGCTCCAGCCCTCTGATCATCTCTGTGGCCTCATCTGGATCCACTCCAACAGGTCCATGTCATTCTTATGTTGGGGGCCCCATTTTGATTCATTGTTGTGCACGAGAAGTTTTCCCCAAAGACTTCGACTGCTTACCAAAGCAAAGCATTTGCACAGGAACATTTTCACAAGTGCATCTGAACCGCAAGTGATGTGCCAGCCCCTTGGGACCCTGTTGCAAATATTGCTGCTGTCACTACAGTTGCAAATGCTGGTGGGACTCGCTGGCAGACTTCCAATTAGGCAAGAGAAACAAAGCCACATGACATGAATTGTTGCTAGTCATGTGAGCCAAATGATAAAGATTTTTCATTCCATTGAGGAGAAGGGAAAGATTACTGGTGTCTGCTTGCTCCTAAAGAGCACCAGGACCCATTCTCCAGCTCTGACAACAGTTGCCCTGATCTGGTTTTGTCCATCCTTTTGACCTCCTGCAGCTTCCAGAAAAGATGTGCTGCATCCATGCTGCTTCCTGGGAATTATCCCCAGGTTGCGCTGACTCCTGAGCTGGGTTGGGAGCTGCTTGGGTCAGCACTAGTTGTCTCAGGACAAATTTGCACCAAAGACCATGATAGCATCACAACATATAAAGGATGAGCTTCCAGCACCCGTGCCCTGGCTCTGTGTATTTTCCTAGCATAAGTGTAGTATTTTTGTCTTGTCTTCCTCTCTGTGAAACTACCAGTTCATAACTAAAAGAAATAAAGATACGTGTAAGATAGAGCCTAAGGCTGGGATGCGAGAATGGTAGGAAAGTGGACCAGCTTCTAATGAAGCAGATGATGAACCCGTAAGAGCTGGATGTGGTGGGGTCTGAGATAAGGTTCTGGCATCTCTGCATACAGCAGAAAAAGGAATTTTATTCATTAGATATTACACGGTCAGAACAAGGGGTTTCCACCACAGTTTGAAACAAAAAGAAGCACTTGGTCTCATTGTGCAGAAATGGCTTGGGGGAAGCAGGTTATCGCAAGACCTTATAAAGAGTTATGAGTTGGAAAAAAAAAAAGAAAAAAGGGGGAATTAGGCAAACGTTTGGACATTAGATACACTAATGATTGTTAAACACAGTGGTCAGCATACAATCTTCCTCTGAGGGAGCTCCTAAAGCACCAACAGCCACAAGCTGCAAGGGCAGATCCAGGGGATGGAAGTATCCTTTCGAGATGCTCATCAGAGAAGGGCTATTGCACCAGCAGTGCCTGCGTGTTCATGGTGTATTCATACCTGCTGTATTCATCTGGCTGTTGAGATACAATTAGAGAAGCAGGGGAGAGGCCAAGTTGCTAAAAAT
Source organism: Dromas ardeola (assembly GCA_013398915.1). NCBI lineage: Eukaryota > Metazoa > Chordata > Aves > Charadriiformes > Dromadidae > Dromas > Dromas ardeola. Next base: position 119,094 of record VYZM01000584.1, read on the forward strand.
TCTAACCAGTGCAAGCGAGCATATTTCCCCAGATTGCTGGATCCCAGCAGGGATGCTAGGACTCGCCCAGATCCTTCTCTGAGGTGATGGATGCTCTGGCATTCATCTTTCCCTTCCCTGGGTTGCTTCTGTTCCCACCAGCTGCAGAAAATGCAATGATTGATTGTTGCCTTTTCACCTGAGGCTCAAAGCAGGTAGGAACAAGGAGTTGCTTGTTTCCTCATTCTTTTTTTTTTTTTTCCTCTTGAAAAAGTGTGCTATTTAACAGGGACAGGAAACCACTTACCAATTCCTTCCTGAGCCACGTCAAAGCTTCATCAATGCTCTCAAAGCCACCTATTCTCCCTGAGGTAAGAGTCACCTTGTCCTGGGCAGAGTTGCCATTGAGATGCAGCTGCACCTTCCTCAAGGCAACAGTCTCCCCCATGGCCTCTTTGGCCTCAGTTGCCACCTCCTCCTCTCCTGCTGACTGAGGGCTCTTCCATGCCTGCTCCTCCAGCTTTGCCTTCCACTCCAGGTAGGATGGACGCCTGGTCTCCAGTCTCAGCTTCTCTGTCAAAGCCTTGAGGCTCCTCAGGTGGTCATCAGGAGGAGCCGCACTTCCAGAGCCAGTATCTGTACTGTCCAAAGCCTCTTCTATTTGGATTTTGGGTAGAGACATCCTCTCTGGGAGTCAAACAGCATAAGGGTGTGCTGAAAAGGGCCAGGGATGGAGGTGGAAAACCCTCAGGGCAGGACCAGCTCCTGTGGTGTGACAAACACAACCCCTTGGAGGACAGCTTTGGTGGTGGTGGCACCTGCTCAAGCACCGCTCCGGCCCTGGATGAACACCTAGAAGAAAAACAGATGGTTGGTTTCCAGTTTGAGAAGGAAAAGGGAGAGAGATGAGAGAGACAGCTCTTGGTGCAGCAGAGGGAGTGAGGGCTTTGGGAGAGGCACAGTGCCAAGGTACTCATGGGGAGTGTTACCTCACCTCAGCTACCTGACTGCGTTTGGGACAGGAACAGACAGGCTCTGGCTTTTAGGGAAGCTCTGGTTACCTACCTCTTCAGTCTTAACTCAAGGGGCCGTGAAAGGGTTGCCAAGGAGGCCAGGACACGTTCACAGACCCCTCTGGGTCTGTATCACACAACCTGACGTCCTCTGGAGGTAGAAATGGCTGTTGCTGGGGGTCAGGGTGACTGCAGGCACTGTTTTGCTGGTTTCCTGGCTGGGAAACCTACATCTTTCCACTTAGGCAAAACAGGACCAGGTGGAGTAAGACAACCAAACTTCTCTCAAGAGCTTGAGCCAAAAGGAGAGCTGGGAAAAGTAGCTGTTTGGCGTTTTTTCCCCCCTAAAAAAGGGAAAAGGTTTGGTAACAAAAGGTCTAGGTTTGCTAAAGATCCCGGTCTGCAGCCATAAGACTCATCTCCCTCTTGTCCAGCAGGCTCAGAGCAAGAGCATGGTCCCCAGCCAAGTGTGGGAGAAGATGGGGTGCTAGCATGATCTGGGTTCAGATGCCAGCACTCAGGGACACTTGGACTTGTGGTTCCCACCACTGGCCACCACATCCATACTGCCCACTGGGAATGGTCCCAGTGGTCCCCTTGAAAAAGTCCTAGTGGAAGACTAGCACAAAGGAGCCAGGAACTTCCTCCCCCCTTCCCCTCTTGTCACCACATGGGACTCCGGGAAGCTGTGCCCAAAGTTGGTCAACCACCCTGTGGGACTTGGAGGGGCAGAGGACTCAAACAACTCTGCAAGAGTTAAGCTCAGTCAGCTTCTGCCTTCATTTGCCTGTAGGATCAGATAAGAGACTTTCTCAAGGTCGTATGCTCATCTGCGGCTGAGCTAGGAATAGATCCAGAGCTCTCGTCTACACGTCAAATACAAAACAAAATACTTTTTTGCCTGCCCGGTAACATGCCCAGAAAGACCAGCCAGGACGTATGCAGTTCTCTAACTGGATGCACCAAACCACAGCAATATGAGTTACTCAGCCATTCTTTTCCCTGCTATTTGTGCCCACAAAGATGTGTGTAACTCTGAAATCCAGACCGTAATTTTGCCTCTCGAACCTTTTCAGTGAGAAGATTCAATTTAAAATAAACACCAACAGAAAGCAAGATTTAACCCACAATTGTGTGCAGGCACGAGCTGAACCAGGAGTTGATAATATACACACAGACAGTCTGGGGGTGGAGAATTAGTCATGTTGCGGTCTTGTTCCTGCTCTTATTTATGTTAATGAGAGTTTTACGGTGAGCGGGAGCAAACACAGATACTACATCAGGTTGAAGCCAATGGCTCTCGTGCCTGGAGCAGCAACAATTTTCCTCCTTCTGTTGAAAAATAGATGGTATGGAGGGGAAAGTAGAGGGCTGCCCTGTCAGTCAGGTCCTGCACCAGCTCTTGCACGGATGCTCTGCAGAGCTGAGGGCATGCCAATGATTTTCACTTGCCTCCAACTCCAGCCTACAGAAATCAATAAAGGGAAACACCTAACGACTTTAAAGACCTCACTTCCGACATTTTTTTTTCTGGCCATTGAGATGGTGATTGCTAGGGGTGGCCAAAACCAGCAGCCCAACAGCGTCTGCTGCAGCTCCGCACTCGGCTACTGGGTTTGATAACCCCTAACAAAGATATTATTTTTATTGTAAGGCTGACTTTTCTGAATGCCACAGCTACAAAGCCAAGCCCCCACAAACTCCTTTTTCCTGTGTCTTCAGCACATATAAAATCCTCAGGGTGGAAAACACCCTCACTATTTACACACTGGGTACCACTCAGTTGGTGTTTACAGCATCGGACCCTGAAAGCACGACAGTGGTTTGGAACATCCCCTTTGCCATGACCCCGCTGCCATCTCCCCCTCCTCATCACCACCTCCCAGCAGCTGGGGAGAGGTTTGATTTTTCTGTCCTGAAATTGGCACCGATCCAACCCATCCTTCACCTCCTCCCAAGTGCAATATGAAACTTCTCATTTCTCACTGTAAGGACACCCCTAAATAGGCACGTCTGTTCCCCAGCCCGTCCAAACTCAAAAACGACAGAAAGGAGCCACCTCTAATTTCCTATCAATATCTTGGACTTGGGTTAAAGACCTGCTGTAGAAAAAGAGACCTGAAAGTCGTAAGCGTGTGAAAAATGTCTGCGTGCGAGGCTGTAATACAAACCTGTTTGCTGCCTGAGGGCTACCTAATTCCCAGGAACAAACCTGGCCTCTGTCTCAAGCCAATAGACTCCATCTCCCAGTCCCCCTGCCTCAGGCTCAATTTCCCACTCCGCTGGTCTGCACAAGGGCATCTAAGTGATTAACCCTTGATTTGTCTTCATTATCACACCTGCCAGTCTCAGGGGGTTCTTGCCATGCCTAATTAGTGGTTACAGGAGCTCAGCACCAAATTGGAGTGAGGGTCTGCTCCCAGCTCACTAATACCCTTTGCTCAGGGTTTTCCCCCTTCCCTTGCACGAATCCTATCAATACTGAAGGACATATCAGGTCACCAAGACAAAAAAAGCCGCTTCAGTTTCTTTGTTGGGCTGGGTTTCCATCAGAGAAGACAGCTTAACTGACCCTGCAAGCTGTAATGCAAAGGGATTAGCAGAAACACACGACCAAGATGGAGAAACAGCAGGACTGTAAAACTGAGTTGGATGTGAAGTCCTACCACACCAAGACTCACAGAGCTGGCGTGGCCTGAGGCTTGGTTTTTGCATGGTTGCATGTCAGCAATGCAACTCCTGCTCTCTCACACGCCAGACACACCTTGTGAAGCTCATGGGTTGTCCTATGCTCCAGGAAGCCAGGTCCAGCGGCACAATCTGCCACCACACCTTCCCACTGTGGCCATTCCTCCGAACCTGATGCAGACGCAGAGGACCTGTCCCCATCACACACCTTCAGATATCCCTGCCTGTGAGTTAGAGCAGGGGATCAGGAGACCCTGATTATCCTGGTTTGTCCCCTGATAAACTGGATGTGATGGGGTGAGGAGTCAAGGGGAGGTGTACAGGGGTGTGAGAAAAGCTTTGCTTAATCATCACCAATGATGGAAAACAGTAAATTCAGGTGCTGTTCATGGTCAGAACGGAGGTTGCACAAAATGATGACAGGCACACCCTTTTACCCTGCAGGAGGAGTTTTACGTGCCCGAGGAGTTTTATACATCTGTACCCTCCCCATCATCTCTCTGTGCCCTGGTCAGCTTTGAACATGAGGCATTCATGAAGCAGCATTGGCAGGGGGTTGGAACAAGATGATCTTTAAGATCCCTTCCAACCCAAACCATTCTATGTTTCTACGGTTGGTATGTGCTGGACCAAGGCAGAACAGGTACTGCCTGTTAAATTCAGGGCAGTGAATAAGGGCACACAATGCTTTGGAAGGTCACATGCTGGGGAGCGAGAGGTCTAGGAGAAGAAAGAAAAAAAATAAAAGAAGGGAGAAACACACAGGGTGGAAATGAGAGGGGAAAAGCAGAATAAATAAAAATATCAGCCAGGACAGACACGTGGGGAATAATATTCTGCTCCCTTCACTCTTCCTGGTGGAGTTCAGCTTACTGTAATACCATTTTTTATTGCAGAGGAGCAGCAGTGATTGTAAGAGTCTGCGTTACTCTGCTCATCTAGACTCTGAGAGGAAAAAAAAACCTCAGTATGAGAAAAAGCCCAGGCTGAGGGAAGCCCTTTTGCAGGATGAAGGTGTTCCCACATAGTCCATGGATGACACTTCTGGCGTGGGTGAAACGGGGCAGAGGTAATGGTTCAGCCTGTTAATGACCCTCAAAAAGCACCTCAGCCCTTTTTATGCCTCAGTTTCCCTCACACTGAGTAGGCAGTTCATGTAACGGGCCTTCAGGAAAAAAGCTCTGAGGAACTTCGAAGTCATGCAGAGATTCACCTCTGGTATCTTCAGGTCTCCCCACCTCACCTGGGTCCCTGTGCTCTGACTATAATCAGTGCAGGGACACCCTCTATGATCCAAGGAATCTGGGATGTGGATCCCCTGACTGTTTGCAAGGCATTTGCTCCAAGGGTTTGCATAGGCGTCACCTTTAACACTCCTTGATCCTACAAAAGAAAGCCCTAGAGTGAATTGCACCTCCTGACAACATCATCATCGAGCTCTGCAGGTCCCAGGGGGTGAGGAGGACCCTGACCCCGAAACGGTGGGCCGAAGAAATACCGAGGAGGAGCGAGAGGTGGGCGGATCGTGACCTGTACGCACACCCCGGGCAGAGACAGCTGTATTTTATTTTCCTTCTCGACACAGAAAAAAGACAGGGATGGGGTGGGGATGGCTGACACCTCCCGGAGGTCTGCAGCAGGTTGGCAGCGGGGCATCGAGGAGGAGAAGCCTGTGAAAGGGGGTTGCCATAGCAATAGAGTAAGGGAGGACTCCGGCTGCTGCACGGTGGTGGATGGAGGCTCCCGAGCATCCTCCGGGCAGTGGAGACACCGAGGCAGCGGGTGAGGGAAGGGAAGACCCATCCAGGCCAACAGCATGGCTCCCTGGGGCCAGTGGTTCCCTTTCAGGGAGGCTGCACATCAATAACTCCTTTCCCCATGCCAAAAAAGACCTCAGTCAGGAGAGGAGCTGCTGGGCTGTGTGGGCTGTGGTGAGCTCGGGCTTTTCCTCCCCCTGGGGTCCCCCGCCGCAGCACCCCCCCCAAGCAGCACGGCTGCAGCACACTGCTCTGCACAAGGCTCCTACAGAGATAGAATCATAGAATCGCAGAATTGCCTAGGTTGGAAGGGACCTTTCAGATCATCGAGTCCAACCATCAACCTAACACTGACAAAACCCATCACTAAACCGTATCTCTCAGCACTATGTTTACCCGTCTTTTAAATACCTCCAGGGATGGTGCCCCAACCACTTCCCTGGGCAGCCTGTTCCAATGCTTAATAACCCTTTCAGTGTAAAAATTTTTCCTAATATCCAACCTAAACCTCCCCTGGTGCAACTTGAGGCCGTTTCCTCTTGTCCTATCGCCTGTTCCTCAGGAGAAGAGACCGACCCCCACCTCTCTACACCCTCCTTTCAGGGAATTGTAGAGAGTGAGAAGGTCTCCCCTCAGCCTTAATTGCTCCCCTGGCCGTCCCATGAACTCAGAGGAGAGCTGATCTCCCTGGGTTATATTATCCAGTATTTGGCCACCCAATCCCTTTCTGTAGTACCTGAAATCTGCTCCTGCAGAAAACTGACCTGCTTCTCAAATGCCTTCTTTGCCTGTCCCAAAATGACCTCGAGCCTCTTTCCCCCTGGAAGGAGAAGACACCAGCAATCTGAAGATCTGCCTGACCCCAAAGCCAGGACTCTCTCCAGGGCAGAGGCCTCGGCTGAAATTGGTGCCATCAGGGTCCAACGCTCCCTGTCTGCTCAGCACAGTTGGTGCAGGATGGAAGGGGGTCTTGTCCATGCAAGACTGGAGGGGTCATGGCAGAGCCCCAAGCCCTCAGTTAGTGCCCACTGGACATAGCGCCCATGGGGACCTCCTGGCCACACTCATGTGGGCTGTTACCTTCTTCCAGGGGCAAGATGAAGGCAATGAAGTGACCAAGCTGGACATCATGACTGCAGGTCCAGACCTGGTGACTCTTCCTTCAGACCTCCTTACAGGGCTGCCCACATTAACTCTGACCCTTCACACACACCCAAGCCCCAACTTCCAGCCTAATACAGGACAAAAGCCCAGGGAGGAGACCAAGTTTCCGTCCCTGGATTGATCTGGAATGCCATGCCCTTGCAGAGCTTTGGAGAGGTGGTCACAGAGTTGCCCCATGCAGTGGGCTGAGATGGGGGTACAGGACCTGGCTTAATGGGATCCTGAGTGCACCTGCGTATTCCTGTCCACTTACTGCCACGAACAAAGCCCCAGCAGACCTCCCAGACAGCTTGGATGCTAAGGGCAGCAGCAGGGAAGCATCCTCTCCTGCTGCTTCAGCCCTTTGGATGTGGACACGGGTACATGGGGAAAAGAAGAGGGGCTTTCCATTCACGTATGACCTGGAGCAGGGTGAGGGATCACCCTGGTGCTTCCTTCTTGCCGAATAACCCCCCGATGCACCCCCAAACAGTGCAATGAAGGGAAGAGGGGAGAGCAGTGTGTGACCGCAGCCAATCCACCAGCCCAAGAGGAGCAGAGCAGAAGTGCAGAGATAACAGGGGACCAGTTTGCACTCCCTGCCCTAAGGTATTTCTCCTGTGCTGATCTCCAGCATCACCAGTAGAGTCAGAACCTGCTTCAATAAATACATCTGTCCCTTCTTGACTAGCTAGATCTTATCCCTCCTGCCTCCCCTGCACAAAATCAAGTGAGATCCTTGCAAGGAAGCAGGATGGAGATTGCTGCCTGCTTTAGATGGACCCTGGCAGCTCCATTTTCAGACCAGCTCAGCTCCCATCGATCAGCAGATTTCCAGCAGTCGGGTGGAAATCCTGCATGAAGATGGGCATTGACAGATGTCTGGCATTCCCACAAACCAGTTTTCCACCAGAAGCATTTGCAAACTGGGAAGCTGAGGGGGGGGGGGGGGGGGTGTCAATGCTCTCAGCCCATCAGCCAAAACCAGGTATAATTACTCTTAGAGGGAAAAGGATTAATCATCAGCAGCAAGGGCAAGTTTATAGCTTCTTGGTGAAGGCACCCCATCCACCCTAGTCATTTTCTGGTAAGGTCTCTTGAGATGCAAAGGGAGCCATGGGTGATGATGATGATGATTAGGATTGCTTCTCCATGCACTGCCCCAGGGTCCTAGCAGGTCTCGGGACATAATCCTCGAGGTGGCACACTTAACCTGTCCTGAGATATGCCCACAAAGGACCTGTGGCTTGGCAGAGCCAGTTCCTTCCCTTATTTTCCCTGCTGCCACCCCAAGCAGAGCCACGTTTCAGCAGGGGAAGAGCAGAGGGAGCAGGCAGGGACCTCTGTGCCTGTGCAACCGGGGTAGCGCGAAGGGCTGGGACTCCTTGGGAATGTGCCAGGTCGGGCTGAGAAATGCTGTCTTCCCAGGAGACTGGCACGGGGAGTTATTTTTTCCTAAAGGCAGCGTGAAAGGCAGAAGGGTATATTTTCAGGAAAAAAAAAAAAAACAAACCCAACAAACAGCAAAACCTCTTTCCGGCTTTGCTGGGCTTCATTCTGCCCAGTGCCGAGCTCACCCCCCGCAGAGACCAGCGCCAGGATCAGCTCCCATAGGAGACCCCGAGGCTCCACGTTAAAGTGATGGGGGGAGCGGAGTCAGGACCCCCCGGCGATCCCCTAATCCCTTCTCCATGCTCCCTGTCCCATCCAATTACCTGCTGTGGCGGCTGCCCAAGCAACGATCACACAAGCACCGTACTCAGACCTGCCTTCTCCCCGTGCTGGGCTCCACTTGGTCATTTAATATTATTTAAGGCGAGCTGGTTGCAAACAGACCCCCCCTCCCTTCCCCCCCAAAAAAGGCTATGTTCCTCTGAGGCTGATTATTATTTATTTTTTTTATTATTTTTTTTTTTCCTGCAGTGTCTCTGCTACATTTTGCAAACACCTAATGGCTGCGGAGCTATTGCAAGCCCAGAGCCCAGGAGGAGCTGGCTCCCTCCCCATTCTCCTTTATTTTTTCGTGTCGTACAGACACCCTCCTCCCCATGAAGAGGTACCACTGCAATGGGCACTGGAAAGTGGAGGAGATCTGAGATGCAAATAACAGTGTGCTGACATGGTGGCTGGCAGAGAGAAAACCCATAGCAGCCAAAACAGGCTTTTTCCCACTGAAAAGTGGGGTGTCCGTAGGATACTGGGAACGCGCAGACAAAGCCAAGGGAATCAGCTGGACACTGGAAACAAGGCGCTTGGTTTTCATCCATTTTTACCCCCTCTTCCACTGATGTCCCCCATGGTAGAAAAGCTCCGAAGGGCTGAGCAGTGCTGAATAATACAGGGAGCATCCCAGGAAAACAGGGAGGGGTCTCCGTAGCCCCCGGCGGGTGCTGGCTGTGGGAGAGGTGGGAGAGGTCTGTCTGGGCTGGAGAAGGTGCAGGCTGTAGGACCGGGGCGATGCGGGTGCGGGGCTGTGCATCGCACCGGGGAGCACTGGCTGGGGTTGCACAAGCGCTTGGGCTGGGAGGGGTGTGGGCTTGACGGTATTATTTTAGCAATTAGCCCCAAGCTGTTATAAAGGGCTCTGAAGAAGTTCTAGGTGATGATTTTTCTTTTTTTTTTTTTTTTTTTT
>VYZM01000584.1:128323-160186 GCA_013398915.1 Dromas ardeola
CCTCCTCAGTGTTAACGTGAGCTGCGAGGGCCAGACCTGAGCAGGTGGAAACCTGCTCTGCTCGGCACGCAGTGCCTGCTTCAAAAAATCAAAGGTAGCTACGCCCTGCGAGGCCACGGCGCTCCATCCCATTATGTCTGCGCTGCACAAGGCTGACAAAACCTTGCCGGGGCTCTCACAAATCTCGGGGAGGGGGCAGAGGCAGCAACAAGTGCTCGTCCCGAAACCTGGCCAGATTCTTCCCCGTTACACCCCAGCCAGCGCAGAAAAATCCCCCCTGAAAGCAGTGAGTAAAGCCCCCCACACCGCTCCCAGCTGACGGCAAAACCCACAAGCCTCACCGTAAAGGAGGATTCAAACCCTGCCCTGGTTTCCAACTTGTCCCAATCGCCGGGGAGCCACTGTGCCAGCCATCTCGAGGGGATTTGGGCAAGGCAGGAGGTTGCGGTTGGGGGGAGGACACAATACAAGCCCCCAACCCCACCACGTTGTAGCCGGAGTGGCAGACCCCAGTGCTGAACTTGGTGGGTCCCCGTAGCCACCACCCCGATGCTCTCAAGGGACCCAGTCCTTGCTGCTACCCCTTTCCGTGGGGCTACAAAAGCTGGGGGTCCCCTCCTGCAATGGGCATCTCAGCTCAGCCCAGTCCTGGGTGCAGCAGGGTGTCCCCAGGGTGCAGCAGGGTGTCCCCCAGGGTGGCTGTGGTCCCCCTCAGCCCCAGCACGGCTGAGCCAACGCCAGCGACCAACTTACCGTGCAGCGAGTCAGAGGGAATGTTGCACGGACATCTTGGCTGCCTCCTTTCACCTCGGGTCTCCAACTTGGTATTTGCCGAGCAGTGTCACAGGCGTCTTCAGGAGACTGTCTCATCCTCCTCCCTGTCTCGCTTCAGAAATCTCTCTATGTGTGTGTGTTTTTTTTTTTATTTAAGGGACTTTTTTTTTTTCCCAGCGGTTGCGTCAGGCCTGTTGCCTGGAGACAGGCGAGCTATTCCAGTTTGAGCTTTTCAGTCCAGATTTCCTCTCTCTCTTTCATTCATACCACCAAGCCCTGAACCTACCTCCCACCAAGCAATAACCCTGGAGAGACCTGAAAGGGAGGAGCTGCACAGCCTGGGTCCTAAACATCCTCCGACTCCGCCACCCCAGGGAGGGAGGAGGGGTGGTGATGCCCTCGGTGTGGCTAACAGGCATGAAGGGATGCTGTGCAGGGACCCAAAAGGCTCGCAGGAGATGCCTGGGGAGTTGTCTTACTCCCAAAGGATCCCGTGGCTCTTCCCGACATGAACCGGGCTGGTGTCTGCGTGGCTGTTCTCCTTGCATGCCACGGAGAGTTGTGAGCCCTTCTCGGAGGAGCCTGGGGTCCCCTGGCACTGGGGAGAGCTTTGGGATAACGTTTTCCAGATGCCACCTCTCGCCTGGGGGGTCAGCGTTTGTGTGTGGAGGGGAGTTTTGCAAGGCTGCATCAGCATCTCCGGGAAGCCCTGGGGTGGGTATCTCAGGGCACCATAATGAGTACCCGCTTGCTGGCACCATCCTTCCCCAGACAGAAACCAGCTCAGGAACCAGCCTTTGCCTGTCTTATATACTGGGAAACAGCCTGTTGCTCTCAGATCTACCCCAGCGGGGCTGGAAACCATTTTAACTGCTTCCAAGGAGGGACTGGTAAAGGCACGTGCCCGGCTGCTGGCTGACTCGGGGCCAGAAGCAAAGGCAGGGGACAGAGGGTGTTTCATTCCTTCTCCAGGAGCTGAAGGTTAACCCCTCAAAGCCTGGGGACAGCCCTCAAACGCGTCCCACACCTCCATCCCTACCTGCAGCTATGGCACCTCTGGTGTCTCAGGACCACTGGGCCGTGTGCGCGAACCTGGTGGTGCAAAGGGTTAAGAGTTGGCCATTGCCACCTAACCACCCAGGCCCCTTCCGCACTCAGCACTCAGCTTTTGTGAGAGAAACCCCCTCACAGCCTCCTTATTTTTTTTTTTTTTTNTTTTTTTTTTTTTTTTTTTTTTTACCCCTCCCTCCTCCTGTCTGAGCTTTTCCTCCTCTCCCCCACGGGCATCGAGAGAGAGATTTACAGCCCTTTCCTAAGTCCAGCATCCCAACAAAGGCCTTACAAACCCCCTCACAGGGCTGGGATTTCCCGCCTCCCTTCAAATGCCAACAAGAGCGGGGGTGCCCCACACCCCCTCAGTGATTTGGACGCAGTGTCTGTGCAGCAGCGAGCACAGGGGGGGCGGGCGACCCGCGAGATGTAGCAATATGGACTCCAAAGAGTGAAGAACGGCATCTTCACATTTCTGATGCAAACGCAATCTTTAATTTTTTTTTTTAATTTTTTTTCCCACTTCGACAGCACCCTTTTTTTTTGGTCAGATTTCAGATGCGCCCATGAAAGCTCAGGCTGGTGGTCAGCTCTGGCTGCGCTGCAGGCGGTCACCCGACGGCTTGCACTGCCCTTCCCAGGGCTGCTGATGACAGAGAGGGACCACGGAGGTGGAAGAGCTGTTGCCTTCATGCTAAAACCGTCTGACACAGACCGACAGCTGCATTTCAGCTCGTAGCAGCAAATGGTGGTTCAACATTTCCTGCAACATCTCATCAAAGCAAAAACCGGGGCTGTGCCGATGAATCAAGCGGTGTCAGGGAATGGGCACAAGGGCCTGGTGAAACACAGTCCCTGGTCTGGTTTTGGCATGGGATGAGCAATCCCAGGACGTGGCTCAGGAATGAGCAAGACCAGGGCCCCTTCTTGACAGACAAGTTGGATGCAGACGCCCAGATTTGATAGCCAAGAGCATTTAATTGCATGGACGTGGCCAGACAAGGTCAGTTGGCCTCAGGGCTGGAGACCAGGTCTAGCATGGGTTAGTTTACTAGCAGAGGTGTCGCTACCAAGGCTGGACGTATATCTCATCGCAGTAACAGACCACACACTGTCACCCGCTCCCTGTTCTGTAAATGTTTATTTTTAATTTAGTTGTGTAATGGATTTCAAATGAGCTGCCATAAGACACCAGTGAAAGGCTGAAGCCAGGTCCCTCTGAAGTCTCTTCATGGGTTTTGAATGTTTTTTGGCCTGAATTTATCTTGTTTAAATAGTCTTCACCCAAAAAAAAAACCACTGTGGTGGGGAGCTGCTCTTCTCCTTCTACCAAAAAACATTCCTGGTGGTGAGGCTTTAACCTCAACCACCTGCAGTGGGCACCTGAGATTAGGTGTAATGAGTCAAAATAACCTCCGCAACAATAACGCTGTTGTACCTATGGCTCAGATTTTTTTTTTTCTTTTGCTCAGGTGAAGCAAGACCTTTCTGTTGCACTCACAGCTGCAGAAGCTGCCAGTTCCTGGAGCTATGTCCCACAGGATCCCTAGTCACAGCAACTTTTCCAAAGGACTCTTGAATCCTTGGGAACACTTGTATCCAAGACTGGGCCCTTGCAGGGTTGTGGTTTTGCAATGCCCAAGCCCATAGTTGCGTGCTGCAGTAGTAATTCCCTCCAGACTTTCTTGGGAACCCAAATCTCCCGTGCCAACCCAGGCATCACAAATGCTATGAGGTAGATGTGCCCTACAGCCAGCTAAATCTCATCTGAACCTTCTGAGCTGCGTCTGTATCTCCAGAAATGGTCAAAAATGGCCCTTCCATAATGGCAGCAGTTCAACACAGCTTGGATTTGAACCATCTGCTTCTTGCCCTGCCTCTGAGCTTTGGGGAATTTCTCCTTGGAGGCATCCTGCCAACAGAGCACGAAGGAGCTGGACCTCACAGTATGGAAGTGTGGTCATTCTGTTGGACCACGTGCCCGGATCATCTCATAGGAATATCAATGGTTGCTTCTCAGTTAGTCGTCAAATAAATGCCTTTCCACCACAGCAGAGTCCCTGGGGCTCAGCGTGACCAGGCTGGGATGGGAAAGGAGACTGTGGTGCTCTCAACCATCACCATCCCATCCTAGTCAGGTGCAGCCTCCACTCCCTGCAAAGCAACAACTACCAGAAAAGTTCTCTGACATCATTTGAGGGCCACTTGGGAACCAGTCAACCTGGAAATGTGGCAGAGGGACCTACAGAGGGCAGCAGGTCTCCAGCTAATGCTGTCCCCTGGTCACCCCAAGGGAACTGATGCAAGCACAGAAGACCTGCAGAGGTCATCTCCATGGATCACTGAGGCACATGGGACTGGCCTTTTGCAGTATTGCTCCATTGTTTACTCAGTCAACTTGTTTAAGAGATGTCTTTTCCCAGCTGGGCTGGCACAAGGTCTCTGAGAAACACAGGAAAAATAGCCCACCCCAAGGACAAGCCCCCTGCAGCCACGTGTTTGGCCATGCTCTGCTTCTGGATGATGCTGAGCATCCAACCCTCACCCTGCAGAAATGAAGTTCATGATGGGACTGAGGAATTGCCTTTCCCCATGTGTTGCGTGAAAGGGGCAAAGCGGTTTTGGCAGAAAATAAACCCCCTTGTGTTCTAACACTCCTCACCGAGGTGGGAGGCTAGGTGCGGCTAGGTTTAAATTCCGAGTGATGCCCAATTCACCACTATCAGTCCAGTCGCATTTAACAGGTATTAAACTGTTACGATTTGGATACAGTAATAGTGGAATGCATCTTCAGTCTAGTCATGCTCATGAACTAGCATGGCCGCTCTCGGGTCTGTGGTTGCGTTCAGTGAGAAACCAAAATGACTAGTTACTTAAACAGTGCAGTTTATTTAAACAACAGATATACAGGTTCTTAGGATTGCCGGTGATAAATACACTGTCTGCAAAGCACGTGCAAGTAAAAAGTAATGTTAATTATACAAAACGTATGACAAAGTTATAAACAATGCATCCTGGCTATAAATGTAGGAAAGAGAGAAATTTCTAAGTTTCCCAAGGAAGCACTCGGTATAATCTAAGTCTCACCCAAAGGCGTCCCTATGGGGGGGACGAGAGGCTCAGCCCGTCGACTGGTCCCAGGAGTCAAAGGCAGTCTGTGATGGAGTTCTCCCTGACTTGTTCACCATGGTGTCTTCCCTGATATCCCCCCTTTCTCGGGCTATTTTTATACTATTTTTTACCTTCAGGGTGGAGTTTGAGTGACTTTTGTCATAAATACCTTTATTACGATTGGTGTAAAATTCTCTCGCTTCATGTTTAAAGGTATAGCTTACGAAAAATTCAGGACGCAGACTCAAGAAGGAGTGGTCGCACCTTGGAGGCGGGTAGCCTTCGGGATGGAGGTGTGTTTTGGTATTATAATGACATTACAATGAGCAAAGTTCGCACAAAGTACATCATTTCATCAAAATTTGACAAAATGTTGGCTCAGAGTTACAATTAAACAGCTTATCAGTTTCAGAGTACCATCTCGCTCCCCATACCTGCACAGGGCAAGGCCACGGAAGATTATATTCTGTTCCATCCGCTGTGTAGCTTCGATTGTACAGGGAATCACAGATGTTGAATTCATGCCAGCTGCAGCTGTTTTCTACCTCAGAAGCCTCTTGATTTTATACTTTTCCTTAATGTGCGAACAATGCTGTACTTTTATATTTTTGGCCAATTTAATAATTATTCCACACCATGGAAAGGGTTGTCCACCCCTGCCTTCAGGCCCAGCCTGGAGTGTGATGCAGATGAATTGACAATTAGTGGGATGTAGCACGAGGAGGAATCGAGCTCCTGGGAATCTGGAATAACGTGGCAGAGTGTGCTGGGGCTGTTTCAGTGTAAAACAGGTTAAAGTGAAAGGGAAGCTGGTTTTTGGACCATATATCCCGCAGGTAAATGGAGTAGTGATGTAGGGATGCAGAGGAAAGATGGTGGTATGTGAAGTGCTTCAAGAACAAGGAAAGGGGCCGTAAATATTTTACAGCTGTTTGGAGTAGTTCTTAACCTTGACCCTCCTTATTCAAATGCCATCCCTGTGAGGCATTAGGTTTCATTCTCAGTATTTTCAGAGGCTGGTATTTTGTTTTCCTATGAATTTCCAAACCAATTGTATTGTTGGTCCATCCATCAACCCCTCCTACCAAATAACTTGGGAACTTTCTGGTGAATTGCAGCTGAGCGTGGTAAAGGAGGAGATGTTTCAAAGATGCAAAGACGTGTCTGTGTGAGGAGACTAAGTCCACTAGAGGAAAAGCTTCACGGTTAGCACCACCAGGGTGTTAAACACCAAAGCATCAACAGGAAATCAGATTTCTTAAGTTTCACCGTCATGGAATGTCGTGATGTTTTTTGCATTGTGTGTTGCCTCAGGATATCAGCGACATTTTCTCCACAGATTTCTTCCAGGTAAGTCAACATCAAAGGCAAAAGCAAAGGACAGTTGTGTTTGAAATTCTACTGAAATTGCAGTGTGAATTTTCAGCCCACCTGTTTTTTCATCCGTAAAAAGGAATCAATTTTGTGACTGCAGAACTAGCTTTGCAAGTATGTACATTGAGTTAGCAAAGTATTCCTCCCTCCAATTCCAAAAAAGTTCCCAAGCCCTGAAGAACTAGAAATCATTTCCAAAGAAATTCAAAACCTTTTCCAAAGGTTGAAAGTGGCCCATTCGTAATGACTTTCCTTTGAGAAACCTGCTAATCCAGTTCATTGCAGCAACCCATAGAAGGAAAAAGCATTTAAAATATTAGGACTGATAGGTAGTTTTTTCCATCTCTCGACTTTGCTGGAAAAAGGTCTTGAGTTCCACTTTCACCCGAAATATTTGTTGTAAATTATTTTCCAGAACCGCTAGTGAACCCCAAACTCCCTTTCCAATCGTACCTGGCCACCCAGTATGGCATCTTCACTGAAAAAACACAGGAGTGGAGGCATCCTGAGTAGACAACATCTCCCTAGACTTCAGTTAAAAAAGTCTGTGTCTACACTCAACTAATTTCCTTGGCTTCCTGAGCCAAGAAAGGGAAAGGCAAGGAAAGCCCATCTCAGATACCTGCTTTAGACTGGGGTGAATGAATGGTGAAGAGACAAGCTGCGGAGTGCCCGTCCTTGCCACCCCCCTCGGTGTCAGAGTCAGTTTCTGCTCACTCCCATGACATGAGCTGGGTGAAATTTCATGGATTTGTACCTGGCTGTCAGAAAATACAGTTTCACTTCAACCCTTCGTGGCATGACAAACTGAATCTGGACAATAGCTTCATCTCAGGGCAAAAAATAAAAGATAAGTAATTGGTTTTGACTTTTTTTTTTTCAGCCCAACAGTTTGATTTTTCATGTTCATGAATAAAACTCCCCCCTTTTGTGTGCATTAAAATAAAAGCAACAAATAAAATGCTGTTACTTGTTAGATTCTTCTGCTTTTTCACATGTTCCTGGACCAAACTGACCCATTTTTGGGGCATTAAAATGAAAGCAAATGAAATGTTGCTTGTGAGGTTCTTCTGCTTTGCTGTTTTTTCAGCCTAGTGAATGAACCGTAAAATCAAACATTTGCAATGCTCCCAATGACCACTATTCCACACAGATCCATAGCTGGGAGGTTGTCCTCATCCCCCAGACAGCCATCAGCTGGAGGCTGTTATCTCAGCCAACGATGCTACCTGAAACTGCAGGGCCAAGACCCAAGGTTCAACCTTCTCTTACATAAAGTTGTCATCCCTCATCTCAAAAAAAGAGTTCGTAAAATCCTACCATCAACCGGGAAGATCCCTGTTGTCCTGTTTGATAGAACTTTACCTGACTTGCCTTTCTGCTTGTCTTGATGTGACAAAGGCTCCATCCAAAATCCAGAAGAGTGAGTAGGTGACACACATCAGCTTCCTGGCCTTCAGGTGAGTTGGTGAGTCTGAAACTCTTCTGATGAGGGTAAAAATGAGAACGATGGAGCTTCACAGTATCGCATGGTTGGAAAGAAAGCTGTGCCCAAAGACCCTGGAGGATTGCAGGCACCGAAACACCCCAATGTAGAGAGATCTGAGCTGATCCCTGCCCACAACAGCTCCAGGTGGGCAATTGGTGCTCAGCCCAGGCAAAGCTTTTTGCAATACAGCAGGGAGCTAATTGCACAAAATAGAAAGAAGGCAGATCTTACAAGATCTTACATACAAGTGATAAAGAGATATCAGGATGTGCTGTCAGCTGTCTCCTGTACCTCGCTTCCCACCGTGCCCTAGACGACATCAGCTGCCTTGTATTCGTTGCTGAAAGGCAGCCACCTCTGTGGGGAAACACGACCACTCTCTTTAGATGAGATTTTAAGCAGAAACAGAACCTCAAATGGAAAGTGAGTAAGATTACAGCACCGTAACCTAGATGATTGCAAAAGGGGAAACTGTTCAGACTAGAACCTGACTGGAGATAAACTCTCCCAAAGGTTAAGCACACGCAATAAATATCTGCACCCCTGCTATTGGCCCAGACTGCTCTTAGCTGCGAATGGGCCAATCTAGAAAACTCCGGGACCCATATTTCTCCTCCCATTTGCAGACCAGTTTTACACCCTGTGGTTCCAGGCGATGACTTTCAACTCACATCAGCCTGAATGAGAGCGATTCTGGGCATCACTTGTAGTGGGACGGTACTTTTTTATAGCCCACAGAGCCTTTGCGGGTAACGGTTCTTCTAAGGTAGACACCGTTCTAACATTAGCGCTAAACGAGCGGTGTGGTTATACGACCAGCCTTTAATTGCTATAAGTGCAACAAACCAATTCGATTTGTCATTCAGCTGTTGTCGACAGGAAACCACTAACAGCAGTCAACTGACAGCGCCAAGAAGAATTTGGGTTTCTCTTTCTACGTGCTCTAAGGATTAAAACTTATCAAGACAAGCTTATGTTCTTAAGTACGCACCCTGCGAGGGATTTTTTAACTCTGGTAGACAACTAGGATCGAGCGGGATATGATTTAATCCGAACATAGGACTCGCCAGGTAAGTGCAAATGATTTTCCATCAGTTTTGCTTCATTCCTGCTGCCTGTTTATCGCCTGGTGCTCCATTGGGTGCCTCCCCTTAGAGGATTTAAAGATTTGGCCCGCCTATGGACTGGTGGTAATTAAGCCTTTAAAGATTGGGAGTGGGATGCTCAATGGCCCACACTGCTGTCACGGATCGGGGCAGGGTGCATCTCTCTCTTTCCTTCTGGTAGGGTCTCAGTGCTGAAATCGGGGCACTCTCTGAGGTGGGACTGATGCTTCAAGTTAGACGCTGACCCCTCAGGTTGTCTCTTAGGGACAGATCAAATAAAAGTAGCTGAAAGCCCTTTAAATAGCAAGGGGTGAATGAGTTTCTTCCAGCTGAATTCCTTGGAGAGGAGAGAGAGGGGAGAAAGTGAAATCAGGGACCCAATTCTGAATTTCAGGGGAGAGGGAAGTTTGGATGCTCAGGCTCCAACTCAGCAACCTTTGTGGAGTTGAACCTGTGGATGCTGCGTACGGTGCAGAGAAGGGCTGAGGCTTTAATTCCCCTTCTGCTGAGAAGCACATCTGGGGCTGAGGATCTTTCTTTTCTTTTGCACCACACATGGATTGGATCGTCTCCTTGGAGGTAATTTTTTCTTTCACCCGCTCCCCCATTCAAGCTGGTAAAACCAGTGGCGGGTTAATGCTGGTTGTGGACAAAGCATCTGGTAAGTTGGAGATCTCCAACAGAGTTATGGTTAGGATGGATTTATTGCTTCTCCTCCTGGCCAGTTGCCACCCCCACACATGCAAAGTCTACCCTAAGTCCGTAACTTTCGTTTTTGATTAAAATTTAGGCCAGACTGAAAATTCCACAGTGCTCTAAGTTGGAGCCTGGATATCTCAGAAGCCTCCTTGTTTGCTGTGCCACTTCTGGGAGGGAAGAGCAGCTGCACTGTTGTGGGGTATTTGCATCTCAGACCTCCTCAGGTGTTTACTCGAGGCTTTGTGGCCAGTGATGCCTGGCAAGGCAACGCTCTTCAAGGTGCTTCAGCTACCCCACTTGGGAAATGGGGCCATTTATTGCCTTTCTTGCAGGGCTGTTGTGATATTTAATTGGTTATGGGTCTTTAAAAGTGAAAAATCAGGACAAGATGCATACATTGTTAGCAGTGAGAGTTCCTGCTGCACGCAGAACACGCACACATGGTCTCTGCTCCGGTACATGCTGGAGAAGAGAAGGCAGGTGGAAATAAAGAAGAAAAAAGTACAGCTGCAGGGCAGCAAAGACACCCTCATTAATATGCTCCATTAGTCATTCTGTCAAGGTTTAAGTCATTTTTATCAGAAGATTTCAGGGCTGCAGAGCTTATTTCTTGTCCACATTTTGTTTGTCCTCCGAGACCTCTTGCAGCATTATCAGTATATTGATGCACAAAAATCTGTGAAAAAAAAAACTTCCTGGTCCATTCTTGTTTTGTTCTGCCAAAATAAGGCAATCACTGCACCTTGAGGGTAATGGCTAAAAAGCCGATGGTTGAATTTTCTGATGGAGGAGAAAAAGACTCAAGACATATTTAAGTTAAACTTTTGCAAAGGTGTTACTGATTTTACTTTATCTGCTTTTCTAATGACTTTCTGTGTTCTGCTTAATCAGCATGGGGTGCTCTGGCATGCATTTGTACCCTGGGCTCTCAGCTGAGATGGTCTCAGCTCCCCAACGCCTGTTAAATAAGCCCATGATATCCCAGGCTGAGCTTCCCACTTCTGCACAATCTGGGCTGTGCATCCATTTCAGACCAGGATCTCAGCTCTTTTATTTCTGCTTTGTGACTTTCCTCTTGACTAACCTTTCAGCCTTTAATCCTCCGTGGCACCTTTACGGGTGCATCAAAATCCAAAAATGTCTTGAGGCTGTATTTAGACGCAGACAAAACTTTTTGTCATCTCGGTCAGGTGTGGAAACAGGTCACCGTGGGTTTCACGGGGGTCATGACACTGTGTTGAGCAGAGTAGGAGTACTTGGGCACACTATTACTTCATCATTATTTGTCGTCCTTCCCCTCATTCTTTCCATTCTCTCTATGTTAAAAAGGGAGTTTCCTCGTTGCTCTTCCATGGTTGAAAAGACTCTGGAGGCAACCATGCGTTAACTCCCTGTGGGTGAGATCCCCTCTAGTCAATCGTTTCCTCCAGGCTCACGGGGTTCAATCATGGGCAACAATTTTGCAAGATACCAAGGGCTAAATCCTGCTGGAGCCCTCGGCAGCCCCAAGGTTTCCGTTCACCACTTCATTTCATGTGGTGCAAGTCAGCTTTCTTGCTAGGTTGGCACTACATTGCAAGATTAGAAGTAGCTGAGGGGATAAAAAAGGACGCAATTCCCCCTTAGCAGAGGTCTTGGCAACAGATTACAGCCTCAGGGTCCTGCTGCTTGTTGTGGAAGAGGTGGCTGCACCACTGGACGTCACTGTGAAGCTCAAAAGAAAGTACATCACTGTACAAAACAGGATATATAGAGTCATGGTTACTGCTTAAAATAAATGCTAAAGTGCAACATGCGCAAGATGAACGTAAACCAGACCTCCAGTATTTCATGCTGGACAAGCCACATGCTTCTCACAGGTCACTCTGTTTTCCATATCAGAGTTAAATCCATGTGAATTCATTTCACTGGCCAGCCAAAAAAAATCCCTCCCAAAAAAACAAAACTCAAAACACAGCAGCTTCTTGTGTTGAAATAAAATACAGGTTTCTAATTATAATTTTTTCCAAGAAAATGTTGCAACTGAGTGGGAGAACAATGTTTCTGTGGTTTTACAGAGCAATTTTGCCTTTGTCAATGTTGGTCAGTTTTAATTTGGAAAACATTGTGGGCTTGCCTATTCAAACTTCCAAACCCAATTATATGTGCCCGAAGGAGAGGGCCACTGTTGAGCAAAGGTGTGGAAAGTGTGATCAATGAGTAATTTTTGCAAGAAGTTATGTTGCTTCATTTGCTGGAGCCACTGAGAAGAAGGAGGGAATATACTTCATGTCCACCATGGGCAGGACAAGCAGTTATAGATCTTTCAGTGAAGGAAATTAGTGCTGATCATTAGGAAGTGATTTTAAGGCTACAGGAACTGGAGGACTGGGTTAGACTGATGGGGAGCAGCGGGAATTTCCACCATTGAAAGCTTTGACGCACAAGTTAGGTAGTGTCTCAGATGCAACGTAAATCCACTAGATTAATGACCTTCTAGGGGCATTTCTGCCATCCTGCGAAATACATGCGGCTTCTGAATTGAAATGTGCTTTTCTAAGTCTCCCTCCTGCACTTCCCCCTCTTAATTATTTATGTATTTATGAAATTATTCTCCAAATTTGACCGAATCTCACTGATCTTTTCTGCTCCTCTGGAAACCGTGAAATGTGTTATTGATCAAAAAGCAGCGTGCAGGACCCCTTGGGTCCTGCGTGTCAGGCACGTAGGAGACAGAGCCAAAATAGAAAATACATGGGTTACAAATGAATCCTTTGCTACCTAATGAGGGGAGAAGAGTGAAAAATTATTCAGGTGACCAAGTTGTCTGGTCTGCCTTACTGATGGTTGAATACGCAATACTGTTGGTAGATGAAGGTTGGTTGAAAATCCATTTTGTGCTCTCCACGTAAGGGTACTTATGGCCAAGAGGCAAAAGAGGTGATCGGCCCAAGTCCCCGGGATCCCATTTTACTACATTATGGTGTAACCTCATACACAGGAGGTGACAATCATCTCCTCTGTTCTCAGACCTCAGTGCTTCCCTGGGTTATGGTGACTGGTGGTGAAGGACCATCAGGTCACCCGAGGTGTCCTCATAAGAAGATACACCTCTTCTCCATGAAACCCTGGGGTGGGAAAGAATAACCTCGACAAAATGCCGCAGGCAGAGGAGCTGCAGGACTCCTTTCAGCCCAGCCAGTTGCCTGCCCAACACCCGAGCCATGATGGCATCCACGTTTATATGACTAGTTGCTGGCAGTGAATGGCTTGGAACCATGAAAATCTGGGGCAGAACATCTCAAAATACACATACGGGAGGATGATGCTTGAGAATTGGACTTTGAATAGAGGTTAAATTTGATCTATGGAAAAATCAAGACGTCGCCTGTGATATGTGAGGGAAGGAGGGAGAACGAAGGTCATACTAAGCAAATGGAGAAAACAATATAAAAGTTTTGCGTCTACTTTTATCTCAAGAGTTTTTCCTGTCTGTCTCTTATGTATTTGGCCTTCACCATTTTAGAAGAACAGGAAGAAGGCTGCAGCTGCTTGAGACATTTATGTAGCAAACTTGCATGGGAAATTATTCTTTTTCCAGTGAACGATGCCAATATGCATGGTACTTTAGTGACAGAACCTTTTCAAGGGTGGCAATTTCCCATGGAATACTTTTTTTCCTGGAAAATTTGGTGGAAAAGTGAAAAAAAAAGGTTCTGTGTAGAAGCCGCTGGGTGGGCTGATAATGAAAAACAACTGTGCATAGAAAGGGACTAAGACTGTGGGACTCTTTACAAGAGAGGGAGTAGCCAGGTGGGAAGAAATCCTGATTCTTTAAACATAGTGCATGCACAGGCATCAACCTGTCCTGCTGATGCTAGTGAGAGTATAGACACTGAGGAAAAAAAAAATAATTGAGGAAATAAGATTTCTTCTGGCTCTGATGCAATAGAATTAGACTAGATCAAAGATGAGGTAACCTGAGAGTGGATATCAACCCCATCAGTTCTGTGCGGTAAATAATAACTTCTGCAATAGACCTAACTGGGAGGTTTGGCTTTGTTCTGCTGCATGTCTGTCTCCTTCAAGCACCACAGAGGAGTTTGAATATCCTTTTAATTGTGAAAGACAAGCTCATCTTCTCATTTTGAATAAGGGATTAAAAAAGAGTGCGTTTTTGTTTTTTTTTTTAACTAACATCAAAACGAAAATAATATTAGTGCAGGGTCTTGGCTGCTGCAGGCAGCCAAGAATAGGTATGGTGTGAGCAGTGTAGAGGAAGCCTGGAAGGGAAGACTGGTGGGGGTAGGAGAGAAGAATCAGCACCGACATGTCCAGCATGGGCAGGCTGGTGGGAGCAAGGACCACACGCTCCTCCGGCAAGGTTTTGTGAGGGCTGATCCTGCCTCGGGGCAGAGGGCTGTGCTAGGTGCTTCTCCAGTGACTATTTTCTGCAAGCGGTTGTACTGATTCTGGAGAGTGGAAATTCACACTTTCATGAGGTCACCGGAAAGCTGTCTGTTTTAAAATGTTTGCATTTCTCCTCATTAGTTCTCTTATTTACATGTGAGACGAAGAAAAAGAAAAAAAGTCACTTGCTCCCTCCAAAAAGGCTTTTCCTAAACAGGGCCAGAAAAAATCTCTTTGGTCACCCATATTAGTAGAATGCCCCCCAGTTATAATCAGCCAAAGCCACCGCTACATTTTTCATCCCAGTCCCTCAAGACAGCCCTGCAATGCCCACAGGATTCAGCAATGAATAACAATAGTGAAGCAGGAGGGAGCCCATCACCACCCTGCACTCGGGGTGGTCTGCTACCTGGGGCTACACAAGGTGCCTGTGTCTGTGTGTCACCCCAAACTCCGTGATGCGTTTAGGTTAGTAAATCAGGGGAAAAGGGACAGCCTGTCTCTGTGAAAGCAGAGACCCAACAGGTGGGCAGTGCAACCTGAGCAATCAGGATAGACTCCTAAACTCAATCCAGTAGCTAGTAGGGGTTGGGGACTACAAGGAGTTTGGGTGTAGCCACCTAATTTTAAAGCATGGGAGAATGAGCCCCAATGTTGCCTATTTTACTAGTCAAGATGCTGCCTCAGAGAGCTCCGAAAGTCTAGGTGCTCAAAATGGAGGCTGGTGGGTTGCTTATAATGCATCATCATCTTCCAGAAGCAACAGTACGTTGCATTAAATAAGCTTTTAATCTGCTAGAGGAATGGAAACGGGGAGGTTCAGATGGTAAATTAGGCTACTCATTCTTAACAGGGAAGAGAAAAACACAGCCAGACCATGAAAACATCATCTGGAAGGAATGAGCTGCCCAGTTTTCACAGCAGCAGTATAGGGAAGTAGCCCTCGGGGACAGTTGGAAGAGGAGAGGTGCCTCCATCCTTTTTGGTGGTTTCAGATCAAAGTCAGAGTCACCTCTGCAGCAGACACCTTAACGGAAAAATTTTTGGTTCGATGTGATCTGGATAAAATGCAGTGGGAGTGGGCGCTACTGCAGAAGGAGACTATGCAGTGGGCCAACAGTGTATGTGTCTGGCTGTGGGGTCAATCTGGTGGGCTGTGGGTCATCTAGAGGGAGCCTGCCACATTTTCTGGTCCCTCTCCATGTCCTGTGGAGTGGTAAGTCCTAGAGGACTTTCTTAGGGGCAAGCCTAAGAGCCCATGAGTGTCTATTGCATGGCCTGGACCTCTGGTCTCCATGCATGTCTTACAGGCGACTGTAAAAGCCGTCCTCGGGATTGCACACTCATGTAGAGGCCTGCAAAGATGCTGGAGAACATCTGGGGACTGACGTATGAAAACAGGGTGGAAACAACTGCCAGACAGACCCTACTCAGCTGGGTGAGATTATAGCCTGCACTTTCAGGTCGGGGAAGCGGGGGCAGGTGGAACCCATCTGGAGTGACCCGGGAGCTGCGTACGAGAGACTTTCTCTCTTTTTGGTGCCTTTTTTCACATGCTTTCTCAGTGGTCTCCCTCCAGTTGCTTTCAAAGGAGATCCCTGAGCTGTGGCTTCATGGTTTCTGAGTAAGCAAATTGCAGAAGGGCACTCTCTGCCTGGGCTTCTTGACCCCAGGACTCACCTCATGTCCACGAGATGCCCAGCCTGGAGGAAACAGAGGAGGCACAGGGGTGAAGGCATGTGCCCCAGGAGACATGCAGGGCCACAGACAGGATATCTTAGACACCAAAAAACCTCCCTGGGATGCAATAAGCAGACCACACTGTATCTAATCCTTTTTATTTTTACTTCTTGCTTCTGAGCCACTTGAACCGTGGCCGTCGCTGGATGGGTCTTTGCAGCAGCCCGGCTGCAGCTGCTGGGTTTCCCCACTGTGAGCATCAGGAACACGTCTCAAATCAGAAGCAGGTTTCTGTCTGGAGCTGCTGTGCTGGCGCCCTGTTTCCCAAGATGACTTGGCAGCCACTGGCATATTTCTAAGCCTTTGCTGCACCTCGTGGTAGCTCCTCCTTCCTACCTCAGCAGTGGACGACAAGCAGCTTTCTAAAAAAGCAACTTCCCTTTTCATAGGAATAGGAAGTGAAGCTCACTTAGCAAAGAGAGGTCAGGTACCTCAGACGTGCTCCCCATCAAAGGATGAGCCCCTGCCCTAAAGCTCAAAGCTCTCCACCTAACCATGAAGCTGCCCTCTCCTTCCCCAGACCCAACCCGACCGTCTCCATCTGTCTCCTGTCTCCCTTGGCCTTAGCTGGAGGAGAATTGAAATGCAAGCCGGCAAGGGAGAAGTTTGACGAATCTGCAAGGGCTTCCTCATTTCTGTATCTCCTCGGTATGCAAGCCGCAGGCCTGACTCTGCAGCACACCTAGGTGAGGGGCAATGGGGTGGGAATCTGTCTTGGTTGTCTTCAGAGTCCCCCTGCACTGACCCTCTAGGGTAAGAGGCATGGTGTGAACCCCCGAGCACTTGCAGACCCCTGCTTATGACCCAGACAACCTTGCAGCCCTCCATGAGGTTTCTTCCTTTGTCAGGAGCTCAGAGCCAAGGCTGATTTCCATGCCATGCATCTCAAGGGCACTTCACAGCCCCACGAGCGGTGTTGGGGCCATCAGGCACATCCATCCTGGAGCAGCTGCTCCCATCTCACACAGCATCGTGTCCTCAGCCAGATTTGTCTTGTCTTTGGATCTTCTGGCCGGTAAAGGTCCTCTGCCTTGACCTCAGCTTAGACATGCTCCGTGAAGCCTTTCCTCCTGTAAACAACATCACCAGTGTGTGGGCGACCTTTAGGTTGGGCCTCATGCTCGGCGGACGTCAGCTTGTGTTTGTCCTTCTCAGTGAGAGCAGCTGAAGTGCAAACTACATGAGGTCATTCCAGCCCTGAGGTCGTGGAGACCAAGAGCCCCTTCCCTCCTGCTGCCCCATATCACGTAAAAATGACGCCATGTAATTAGCCGCAGAGATTTACACAGTGGTTTTTATGGGGGTCAACAGCTTAAATAAATACACTGAAAACGCCTCAGAGAAGCCAGCTCTTTATGCACCTTATGGGAAGCCTCAGGAGTCTGTAGAAACAGATCTTGCTTCTTATACAACATTTATGTCCCAGGACAGAGGCGTTTCAGTCTCCCTGTTGAACACGCTGAGGCAAAATGAGAAAGTCACTTCCTCAGAGTCACCCACAAGTCCCTGTCCAGGTCTTCATTCGTTAGGCCACGTTGCCTCCCCAGTGCCATGGTTGAGTAGGTTCATAGAGGGTTGGGGCTCACTGGAACAAGATGCGTTTCATCTGAAAATGTCTTTTTTTAATCACAGAAAGGAAAGATCATTGCGATGCCAGTTTGTTCAGCTGTTTCCTAAAATTTGGTGGTTTGCATAGTGGAAACACAACCCATTCGCAGTCATTGTAGCTGTTTTTAATGACAGCTGTTAATAGCCCGTGGGTTTTGCTGGGTTTTGTGTCTGGATTCTCTTTGGGCTTCTCACCTTCCTTGCTGCTATTTTCATTGGCCAGGTTGTCTGGGAAGTGCAACTCCCACTCCCTCCCAGATGATCATTTTTATGTTCAAAATAGAGCAAGGAACCCCTGGGGGGAAGAAAAGAGCCAGTTTCTGACACAAAGACCTGATTAAAAAAAGAAAGTCCATTAAAAGCATTTGCAAAATCAGGCTGCTCCTGCAACCTGGGGGGGTAACATTCAAAGCGGTCGGTCCCATGGATGGTGTGGATGCGGTGGGAGCCAGAGGTCTCTAACACGGAAATTCTGCAAGGGCCTTCAGCCCCATGGAGCACCTGTCATGGGTCGGACCAGCGGTTCGTCCGTCCTCAGATCGTGTCTCCAGGAGCAGCTGCGTAGGAAGCAGGCAAGTAGGGAACATCCCATGCCCATCCAGATTCCCCTAAGGGTGGGGAGAAGCCCAGCAGGTTTTTCTCTGTCGTTTCCCTCTCTCCCATCTCTCCTTCATGTGATGCCCCCCTTGCGCTGTTTCTCTTCCCCAGGATCTGTGGGGTAGAGAGGTGATGGGGACACTACCCAGCGACTGCTAGGATCCATCCCCAAGGGATGGTTTGCTGGGATGCTGTTCCCTGGGTTTTCTGCAAAAGGAGAGGGGGAAAAGTAAATGTCTTAAGTGGGGAAGAGAAGGTTTATATGTGGGGAAAGCTGTCTGGAGCTGAACACAGCTGTGATAAGTAGGGGAAAGGCTCTGCCTCCAGGAGCTATTTCTGACATGTCTTTCCATGGTTGGAGGTGTTCAAGTAGGAAACTGGAGATGTACATCTTTCCCTACAGCCCTTTGCCTCATCTGAGGATGGTGGGAGGGAGCATCATTCCCTCTGGTACCCGACCCAAGGAAGAGGTCTCTGACAGGATCAAGTGCCTGAGCACCAGCCTGCCACCAGCTTCATTGCTCCTCTTGAGACTTGGCTGACAGTTCCTACAAAATGCTGTCCTTTTGCCAGGCAAAGGCAGCCTCTGGGATGCAGGGCCTCCAGAAGGGCCTTTCCCAGCGCAGAAACATGGGTGGCCCCAGGTAGAGGTGTGGAGGGACACCCCGTCCATCTCCTCTTGTCCCCAGGGCTGTGAGGGCCAGGATCTCACCACATCCCTACACCACCCTGATGTGCCCACAGAGCACTGTAAAGCAGAGCACCATGGATTTTCGCCGAAGCAAGCATGGACTGTGGCCACTTCCACAGGACATAGACCTCAGTTAGGGGTGGCCTCCAGAGACGATTTTCTCCTTGCTGTGCTCCAGCTTGCCCGTAGCCCATTCACAAGTCTGCCCCACACGCACGTTGGGCAGCAGATGTGTTTGAGTTGAAATTTGGGTTGAAATTCCAGCCGCTGCAGAAATTGCTGTTGAGCAATGCAGTTTTGTGATAAAACCTCTCACACCTGAAGAACCCCAGATATTCTCCATGTACCCAAAGTCATATGCCTGCTTCTCCTGGCCCCATCCTCCTCCTTCCTTGCCCCAGTGCATCACACCTGCCTGTGCTGCAGGACCTCAGTCCTGCAGAGCCATGCCCAGCAGATGTCCCACCTGGCTGATGCAACTCCTGGGGTGAGCTCATGAGGAAAGCATGTTTAAGGGATGTGGGATAAGCAGTCTGCCCTCCTGCTCTCCCCCTCCCTCCCCTGGGACCCTGAGCCCTGGCTCTGCTCCCTAGCTCGCAGCCTTTTCCAGCTCAGCTGAGCTTCTGCCAGGTTCCAACAGGGCGCAATGCTCAATGTAAGCAGCCATTTTTCCTCCAGACAGATGTTTTGATTAGTGAATGACCACTCTGGCAACAGGCGGCTGTTTTCTACTTCTGGAGAGTGAAAGAAGCTTTTATTATCTTTTTTTTTTTTTTTTCTTTCCCTGTCAAGAACCTTTTTGCATCTGCTTAAACTCAGGATCCTGGAAATCTGTGTGCTCCCACCCCCCAGCCTCACACACAGCCTTCTCCCATGGGGTGTCCCAGCTCTTCAGAAAGGCCTGAAACAGCCAGATTTTCTGCTTGGTTCGCTTGCTTGGGCCTGGTTCACCCACAAAGCATGGCCTAAGAAAGATGACAGATTCAGGGCAGATTTGCATTGCAATGGAAACGGCAAACTGGTTAGGATTGCAGAAAGGGATCCCAAAATAAGCCAATGGCCTCCAATCTCATTTCTGCAATGTGCACCCCTGATGTTAGCTGGAGACCCAGTGCTGGGTGTATCATAGAATCATAGAATGATAGGATGGTTTAGGTTGGATGGGACCTTAAAGATCATCCAGTTCCTCCCCGCCTTCCATGGGCAGGGACACCTCCCACCAGACCAGGTGCTCATCACAGAAGGTCTTGCTGCCCTCCCACGTGCAGTGAGGGGTCTTCAGCAAGACTTTGGCCGCCGTGTGCTAGAGGACGGTGTTTGTAGCCTCCACCTTCTGCCTCTGAGGAAGACTTTCTGCATGGTCAGTGCTGTTTATAGCACAGCACACTTGTTTATAGCGGTCTTCTAACCACCTCCTAGCAGCAAAGCCGCTAATCATTTAAAAAAAAAAAAAAAAGATAAAAAGAACTTGACCAAAACCCAGAAAAAGTAGAACACAGTCACAGCAGAAAACGCTTCCGTAGCAAATCTTCATTCCTATTTAAGTAGCTGAGCTCACCAAGATCTTCAGTAATTCTCCAGTTTCGTGTCTTGCAAAGCAATCCAAGGGTGCCAGGTCAGGAAATGTATTGAAGAGATATTTTATTGAGGAAAAAGAGAATTTAATGCATCTGGGATGTTCCTAGAACTGGGGGAATTATTTTTTTTCTACTGAACTTATTTGCTCCTCAGTGATGCAAAAATGCAAATCTGTAATACTTAAATTATTGTATCCAGAGAGAGTTGATTTCAGCAATTCTTGCTGGAAGGGGGAGAACTTCCGAAGAGAAATTCAGCATTTAAAACCCTTCATAATTGGCTATATCTGCATTTTCAAAGTATTTTTTTATGGTTTTTAATGTCATTTCCATTTACAATTTGTTTTCTTAAAAAAGCCATTCTGAAGTTTTACAATTAATTGAAATATCTAATCTTGGTGAACTATGAAAACACTTTGTTGGGCCTGCCCGAGAATCTGAACGGAAAGGGGGCTCATTTTGTGATTTCACTGGGCTTGGGGTTTTTTTGGAGCTGCCCTCACAGTGAAACACTATTGGCTTGCTTGGGTCTTAACCTATTTTTCCATGGCAGTTTCACGGGGGTGAGGCAAATAATGAGCCGAGACTTCTGCTTTTCTGCTAGATTCTGTCTTGTTTTTTCCCCCGCACCCGCCCCTGCAATCCCAAGGCCGTTTGTCTGTGTCATCCACATCCCTGTTGCAGAAGACATTGCTGCATTCTCATCAGAAACAACTTTTGAGGTCCCTTGCTCTGCCAATAGCAGTAGATGGTGTGGCCGCGGTGCAGGGCTGCTTACTGTAAAGATGAGATGGGCAAATGCTTTCGGTGCTTGGCTTAGCCAGGGTGCCTCCATCCCACCTTCTCATCTACTGCAACAAAAGGAGTAACTGCATCCAGCAGGTCCAATTCGACACTGTTCTGCTTGCTTTAGCCCACCCTGGGCACTCAAGACATGCTGATCGTAGGGTCAAGGCAGGTCTCCAAACCCTGTGTTCAACAAAGACTTGTGTCTACTGGTCCCCCTGGAGTTCCAAGTACAACTTGACAGGTTGCTCCTCTAGGGTATGTTCTCCAACCCTCTTTGAAGATGGGTGAGTAGTAAGACATTTAGCCACATCCTCTCCTTTCCACCATGAAGATGTTGTCCAAATGCCATCAGAAGCGTTGCTGGAGCAGGAATTTGTGGTGGGATCTTCAGAAGACCTCCCCTTGGCTCATTGCTGTGGGAAGATCTGTACCTGCATCCAGCTCTTGCTAGCCAAAACACCTCAACTGCCCCTCTGATAGTTACTAAAATTACCTCCTGTCATCCTGCTATATGGGGTACATTGTTCTTGAGGTCCTATAGAAGCATCCAATGTTCCTGTGACCAGCACGTCTGTCCCACACAGGTTCAGAGTTGGATGATACACAGAGCTCACTGTCCTGGTGTCTACTGACTTCCTCAGCAAAGGCTTGCTTGACTCTCCCAGGAAGACTTGTGCATCAAATATTTTACTCAAAACTTATCACCAGCTGAGCTGGATTATTTTTTGCTAAAACTTTTCAAGCATATGGAAAATTTTTGCGTTGCCTTAAATTTTTGTTTTGTCCCATCTTGATTTCTGGTTGCTTTAAAAATAACTTGTTTTATAAATCTTCTTTTTTTTTTAACTTGAGTAAAGTTGAGGAAACGAGTTTCTCCACTCTCAGTTTTTAAAAATAAACAAATATTTTTAGATGTGAAAAACTGTAAATTCACAAAAGGAAATTTTAGTGCTTTTCTGAGTTACTGTTTTCTCCCCAGTGCTCTTTTCCACTAGATAAAAAAAAAAAAACAAAACCATCACCCAAACCCAATAAAAATTGGTTGGGAGTTACTTTTCTGAAGATATTTTTGGGAAACCAATTTTAAAAAATGTTTATCAGAAGCAGAAACACTGTGGAACAATGTACATTCAATTCAGCCACCTTTTTTTGGAAAAAAAAAAAATATTACTTTTAAAAAAATGAAAACTCCACCAGCTGTGGGCTGGGAGTCCACCAGCCGCTCTCCGTATCTGGCAACGTTTTTCTGCGGTGTTATTTTGGAATTTTATATAGCACCTACCAGGAAGGATGGTTGTTTTGGCTGCCGAAGGCTGCAGAGGCGACCTGGAGAGCACCAGGGGTCGGTTTTGCAGGGACCGTGAATACCCAGAGCTGTGCTAACGTCTTTTGTGCGAGAGTGGGAGTGAGTGACTCTTGTGGGAGACTTTTCGCCGGTTCTATTTCCCATCCACGCTGGGACATGTTGTTCACTTCTCTGTGCTGCTTTGGACGGATGTGTCTCACATGCGTGCGAGGAGAAAGCTCAGCTTGTGCAAGCATGCAGAGAGGTCCCTCCAGTCTCAGCGCGGTGCAGAAAGGGTTGTAATGTCCCCCTGGACACAGGAGCACCGTGGGGAGATGCATAGGTTAGAGCATGGTCCTCGCTCCTCTAAAACCCTGTTGGAGGACTTGGGATGGCCACAAGGCCCTGATGGGACTTGCAGAGGTTGACCTTCCTTCATGCTCTTTCCCACTCTGCCCCACCAGTGCTCTCACTGAGAGCAACTCAAAACCCCGAAATGTGCATCCACCATCCTGTAGATGGTCCATTGATCCACTCGTAAGGTCATCCTGGTGACATAACTGGTGGTTGAAGCATATTGCTGACTCGTGCCATATCTCACGTCCCCTAACTCCGTAGAAAAGACAGCAATGGCTACGTCTGTGTCTCCTGTTCAGGGGCAAAGTCTATCAAAGACCCCGAGATGCTCCAGCGAGATAGTAACAAGGACCATAGATAGATGTTCAATGCATAGGTAGACTCTGTGCCTTTCTTGGTTGATAAGGGGTGACACCTAAAACTTGTCGTCATCCAGCCTTGACTTAAAATGATACCTTGCAGTTCCCTGGGTGAAAAGGGAACTCCAGCCACTCTCACTTACTATCCTGGCAAATAACACTCTTAGGAATCAGAAATTCCAGCCCAAAGTTATCTTCCAGCACTTTGCAAATGGAAGAGCGGGAAAAACTCACTTAGTAAGTCACGTGCCATTGCATGACAACCAGATCTTCTAAGCAAAGCAAACCCTGGTTGCAACCTGGAAGGGAGGCTGCCAAATGAAAACGAATTTGCTGCAGGAAGCACTGTGGCTGATTCAGTGGGTGAAACTTCCCCTCCAACCGTGTTGTCAGTGCCCAGAGCAGTGCTGAGACCTGGTTACAGATGGATGGGTCATCTATAAACTCGGGTCAGAGAAAAGCTTAGAGAAGTTTGGATACTGAAAAACTTTTGACTGGGGGGAAAAATATGTATTGGGCTATCCTGAAATATTTCACAAATTCCTTCCATTTTGCACACTTTATTAATGAAAATAAAAATGAGGCAGAAGGGAGAAGATATTTCAAAAAAATAACCCCTTAAAATATTGGGATGGCTCTGTTTGAAACCTCATTTCAGAGTCCCAGTTTTTGAAATATTAGAAATGTGCCAGAAAGCAAAAAAAGTTGTTTTTACTGGAATTTTTTTTTCCTGCAAGTCTGGTTTGCTGCAAGCTTTTTTTGAACACATCATCGCGACACAGCACCAGACGCATTTTGGGGGAACTGACTAACAACATTGGTCCCCAGTCCTCCAGTTCCTGATTCCCCACATTCATTGCAGACCTTCAGGTATTTGGGCAAGAATAGAAGCCAAGATATCTTTGCTCAACTATGAGTATTTGGGGTTTGGGCTTTTCTTTAACACCTTTCAATCCCTTTCATTCAAAGCAGGGTCCAACTTTGGTGCTGGACAGTGTAGATAACTTATATCCTCGTGGAAACAGCACTTCAGTAGTGCTGGCTTCAACTTTTTCAGGGGGCTGAGCAGGATGAGTTTGTCATGGTTTGGCTACCTTGGCTACCTACATCCAGTATTATGCTATAATTATTGACCAGAGCTGAAATTACATTTCTGGGCTGCAAGTTAAATGAGCCCTCAAGCACAAGTGTGGAAACCCGGGTGTAGACCAGAGGATAGCCCATGGAAAGGGTTTGATTCATTTATGTCTAGTGATCCTTGAGGTGTTCAGAAGGTCTGAGACACACACATGGGGTTGGGAAACGTAATCCAGGATGTACGGGACACCCACAGCATGTGAGACCCCAGGGCACATCAAAAGGTGCATTGCACATGGACAACTGAGTCAAATCTTAGGCCCACACTTTACAGGTGGGAAGGATGCAAAACTACACCATGTTTGACTCCTCTTGCAGTCCTTCAAAGTGTCCCATCAAGTCCCATGCCTTCGTGGACAAGCTGAGTGCGTGTTTGTGCTGCTTAAGCACAAGGAACGGTGGGACTGGTACCATGCAGATAGCTACCACGTCTGTGTGCTGCTCCTGCTGCATGGGAGGGACATGACCTACAGAAGGCCCTGAGCAGCATGACTACTGCTCTGTCTTGGTCTGGGGACTGTATAACACTCTTGAAGCCCTGGTACATCTGAGCATCTCAGCACAGGGATATTACCCATGATCTTTGACCCCTTCTTCGACCCTCCAGCAGTGCACGCGTGCGGCTTCACCCAGCCCTGGAGCAAGTCTGCTCAACGTTGGCTGGGGATTTCTGCATTGGACAGGAGACATATCCAAAGCAGTCACGTGTGCGCATTCTTTCTGGTGACTTATAGTGTCTGTCTGAGCCTCATCTGCAAAGTTTAAAATACCAGAGTTGTGTGGGAACAGAGACTATGGGGTTCACAAGGTCCAAGGTAGTAGGAGGAAGGACTGTAGAGGGAATGATTTTAGACTCTTCTCTCCACTGTCCCCTTGCCCTGCATTCTCATCTTCTCCAACTTGCTCTTCATGAATGAGAAGACTGTTTTGTCTGCCAGTGCCTGCTCTTTTTCCCAAGTGCAGTCTCATTAAAAAGTCGTTTCTGGTCTTCCTTCCAGGATGGGATTGCTCTGGAGCAAAAATCAGCTGACATCCGATGAGAAACTTGCTTCTGGAAGCAACCCAAAAACCAAGAGTAAACCTCCTCCCGCCCCACCCAAGGTAAGCCTGCAGCTTTGTGTCTTTTTGGGGTCCTCCACAGTTTAATTAGTGTCTGGAGTGATGCAGGCAATACTTGTGTGTGCCAGCAGAAACTTGAGTACTTCTGTTTCCTAAAATTGGGTCACCAATTGGGTAATGTTGTTTCAGAGGCAGAAAACAAATGTCTATGCCTGGTTTCCCCACACGAGATTCTTAATATGGAGCGAACTGTTCAATCAACATTTTCTTGATCTAGGTTTTTTCTCTTTCAAAAAAGGATGCCATTTTCTCTTTGGGGATATGTTATGGCTGTGAATTCTCTGAGTGGGCTAGGGATGGTGGTTCTCGTCATGTTATTTGCATGGGCTGGACTGGAGAGCAGGGCAGGAGACAGGGAGGGAAGGTGCAGAGACCACTGCCCTGTGTGCCGTGCATCGCTTGGACACAAGTCCTCCAAGCTGATCCCCATATCTCTTAGACACGGCTGCTGCCCTCAGCATACTGCAGCCCAAGCTGATGTTGCTGACTTGCAAACGGCATAAAGATGGGTCAGATTCAAGCTCAGATTCAAAGCTGCAAACCGCAGTGGAAACTTTACCATCGGGGAGGGCTAACAGGTTCACTAAAGAGGGTCTACAGCTAATCTGTGTGGTGGGGGCTGAGAATCAGGAACACCGAGCATCTGCTGCTCCCTTTGAACTCATACGGCCTTTCCTTATGTGGACATAGATCAGTAAGACACTGAGACTGGATTTAGGAGACCTTAAATGACAGACCCCTTGTTTAAACCTGCGGAATCACTTTATCTAGCTGTCTCTCGGTGTACAAAGGACATGAAGTTGTTTTCTCTTTCTTGCCCTTGTCAGCCCTGCATCCAGCAGCTAGCACAAGAAAAGCTCTTGGTGCAGCTGTCATGTGAAAACCATCTTGGGTCTTGAGCTCTCAGAAGGGGGAAGGAATTGCCTATCATTGCTTTTGATGACAGGTGGAGAAGTTTTTCTCTCCTTTAGTTTCGTTTCTGAGTTCTCCCATGGTTATGAAGTCCAGTTTTCATGACAGCAGATGTCAGATTGACCAAGAGGATGTTCTTTTCTTAAATTTCCTTCTCTCCAGCCCACTGGAGAGGAGCTGTTATCAGTGTAAATACAGTATCATCAATCACCTTCTGACACTCATTTTTTTTGCCACGGGCACTAAGCTCTCACATGTCAGGGGAAGTCTATATTTCTTTCAGCTAAATTAGAAAGGGCAATGGGTGAGCAGCGCTCCCAGCCCACACTGCTGCTAAGTAGAAGTCAAAGGGTGGTGTGGCCAGAAAACACTAGATGTTTTTAATTCGGGGTCTGTAGTTCACTCCTTTTGCAAATGTATAAATAGCCCTGGCAGTGGGTCAAACACACGCTTTAATCACTAGGCACTGATCCTTGGACTGACCACAGGACTGGCGTTTGAAGTTGGGTAGAGGCCAACAGAGCCCACCTGGCCATTTCCATAGCGTTAATCTCTTAGCCCACAAAACAAGGTGGTTGCATCCCAGCTGCTGATTAGGAGTGGCCTATGGTCAAGTGGCCACTCTCAAGCTCTGTGCCAAACCAAACCAGAGACCACGTCAATGTTTTAAAAGTGTGCCTAGATGAGTTGCAGTACTTTGCTGCTGTTTAATTTGCTAATATTGTCACTACCTCCATTTTTTTAACATATCCCTGAGCAAAGGATGTTTCACAAGCCTTGGGACGATTATGGCAAAGAGTATCTTGGGTTTTCTGCTTCAAATAATATTGTAATTGTCATTACTCAATGGGACCATTCATGTCTCATCCTCCATTGATCCGAAATCTGGCATCTGTGAACAAGAGTTAGATAGATCAGGGTCTAAATGAGTGGGTAGCGGATTTATGCTTTTCTTCAGAGGGGAGCCAAGGATTATTCAAGCTGACTGCCAAGACAGCTATGAACACATCATGGCAAAATGTGCTAAAGCCATCACAACACATACGGAGACAGATGCAGGGGCTGTTGACTGACTATAGTGGGCTCCAGATCAGACTCCCACTCATCTGTGAATCTGAGAGCAGGTCTTCCTGCAAAACCAGCAAGTAATAAATGTCTTCTTTTTTCTTTCTATTTCTACCAAAGGGCAGACAATTTATCAAAAACCCTCATCTAAACCAAGCCTCTGCACAAGGTAAGATTCTTAGCTCAATTGCTGTTTTCTTCTCCTTCCCGTGGGGGTTTGCAAGGTGGTGGTCCCCCAACAGCAGGTCTCGAGAACAAGCTGCCATGTCGCAGGCATGCGGTTTCTGTATCTTTAGCATTGCCAGGCGAAGAGTTTATCAGTGTGTTTCGGAAGATTCAGTTTACATCACTAACTGTTTGTAGCTGCCAGTTTCCCCTGCTCATCAAAGAAATTAAGAGGGAAAAGCACTCCCTCTTCATCGGTTGAGCAAAGTGAGATCTGAGACATCCACTGCACGAGATTTCTCTGTCTGATGCTCTGTCTGCAGCATGACAACTTGTGGATGCTATATCCAGCCAGCTGAAAATTTCAGAGGAAATAGCAGGCATCAGAGAGCCCAAAGACACTACAAAGAGAACGAGAAGAAAGGAAAGAGTATAAAATAAGGATGCACAGAGCCCCTGCTTGGAGACTGTTTGTTGGCTTCATCCACCTCCGCAATTATCTGCGGGTCGCAGATGGTGTTTGGTAGATGATTGCCTTTCAGCAGGAAGCGCTCTGCTACCTCTGCCCAGCCTCTGACAGCAACTTGTGTGTATTTCTGTCAAAGAAGTTTTGCACATTAAGGACAGAGAGAGATAGAAAGAATTAGAAGAGGGCAAAAAATAGAGGAAGCTTGGAAGTAAGCAGTTAGCAACACACAGCAGTTCCTCACGTGGGTAAAAGTGTAGGATTAGGGGAGACAGGGCATGAGGAAAGGAAAAAGTGTGACAAATAAATAGGATGCATGGAACAGCAGACCTAGGTCTTCCTTAAGTCTTATGGATGATGATGGAGGGTCTCTGCCATGGGGCAGACAAAGGAACTCCTGCAAGGTCAAAATGTTCTTCAGAGTTGACATTTGTTATGGAGATTAAATTTGTGGCGGGAGTAACTCTTCAACCATGTGAATCTGAGTGTGTTTCTGTGGAAGAACCATTTTCCCAGAAACCATGCTTTCTTTTGCGAAATTGTTTTCATGGCACCTTTCCAAGTGGCCGTGCCCTCCTACCTCCACGAGCGAGCAGCCATCGCCAGTTTTTCACGGGGTTTTTATCAACCTTCTCACTCTGGTAAGAAGCGCAACAGAAGTTACCTTTGGGGAGGCGGCTTTTACTTCTGCTTCATGCCAGAAGGCAGAAGTGGAAAGATGTTAAAAAATGCATTAAGTACCATGTTAGCCATTTTCAGCTCGCAAAAATATTTTGGTTTGTTAGGTTCAGTTCCAGTTTTGGAGGAATATTCACACTGACAGTCTGGGGAACTTCTTATTTTTCTCTACCGGTGCCTGAGTTTCCAGAAATGATGCAATGTCTGAATCTGTCCTGTGTGGCAAAATCGGCTGACAGGAACCATGCAAGATATTTGAGATATCTGAGATATTCTCATGAAAGAAGGTCATTCAAGTGAATTGACAGAGAAAGCACGAAATCCAGGCAATTCAATCATATAAAAAAATCAGAGAGATGAACTATATCCTGTGGGAGCACTGCAAGTTTAATCAGGCAAAATTATTGACTATGCAAGTGTGAAATAATGTAAAAAAAAACCCCTTCTTTTTCTTTTCATTTTTTTGCATTCCTTTCACTTTCATTTATTATTTTTTTTCTGATCTCGGTGTTGTGCAACTTGTGTCACAGTTTCAAGCTTTCACGGCACTGCCTCAGAAATCATTTCTTTATTTTTTGATAACAAAATCCTAATTCCTCCTGACATTATTTGGCTTAATGGAAGTAACACAAAGGCAGGCAAGGAGTATATACCTCTAAATTCAACTGCAGTGTTGGCAGCAACACCAACCCACTTTTCACTTGGAGTGGGTTCTTCCACCCTGTGAGTCTCTCATTCATTTTACCCTGGTACCCTAAGCACTCATGATGTCTTTAAGGTTGAGTCTATGTATCTATAGAGTCAAAACTTACCTTTAATTCTGCACCTCTAAAGCTTGGACCACAGCAAAGTCTTGGCCCATTATGGTGGTTCCCAAATACTATGGCTCCATTGCTAGAGCTGCTGCTGTTTGCTTGCGTTGGATAGATAAGACATAGCAGATAGGCAGAATAACCCCTGCTCACAGCTGGATTTAAGTAGCACTGGTGGAGAGGGCTGGTTGTTTTGGGTGTTTGTCCTCAGGCATTATAACAACCTGCAACTGCACAAACAATCGGTCTCCCTGCGAGGCCGTTTCCTCCGATTGAGGAACCACAACTTCTTACAGCTCTTTTCACTTGCTTTTGGCTAACCATGGTATGAATACGACTTGTTTTCAGGGGTGGGAGCTCAGCACGCTCTGGAAATTGAGGTCTTTTGAGGCATCTCAAGATTTGCATCAAAGCCCTTTGTCGTTTTTACTGTTGTTCCCTGAATATGGATTTGAGTTTGAAAGTAATGCTGCCAGAAACGTGCTTTTGAGCTTATTTGGCAATAGGAGGGGTTGTTTCTACTGAAAAGGATGACTTTTCAATGAGAAATTAAAATCGGGCATTTCCAATCAAAAGCAAGAGGGGGAAGGAAGGTGAGAAGGAATTGCCCAAAATGTTCAGATTTCCTAATAAAAAAGTTACGAGTTTAGGTCTGATACGATTTTATGAGGAAAGCAGAAATTACCTGCAAAAACATCCACTGCGTCAAAACACAAGGCAGGAAGGTATTTGGCTGAAAGCACTCTCGCAGTGCAAGTCTGGATGTCCCAGGAGACATCCCCCATGCTGGCACACCTGGGCTTGCTGACCAGCTGGGGTGTGCACCCGTCTTCTGGTGCATAGTCTTCTGCATCTCCACCAACGGGATCTAATGGTGTTCCTCCTGGGGACGGCAGCAACAAGGCTGGTGTGCCATCAGCAGCTGTGTGTTTTGAAGCCACGCTTTTCTAGCACACGTTTACCTTGGTGAACCAGCCCTTGCCATGCTGAAACGGAAAGCTGGACCCATTTTCAGAAGCAGTAACTCACAGCTCAGCGCACCCAGCCGGCCAACACACGTGCTGCAAGCTGTCATTTACCCCATGACCATCCCAGCACAGCTCTAAACCAATTGGTGGTCCTCTGGGGGACGCTGGTGCAGGCTCAGCCTGGCTCCGTAGCTGTGGGATGGTTGCAAAGACTTTCCATTCAGGACGGGGCGGCGGCGGGAAGACTGCTTGAATCATTTCTATTAAGCCATCAAACTGGCACTCAGCCTATGCAAACTGAGCTGGTATCTAACTTCCCTGACAGCAACTCTGAGCCGAGATGTGTTTGGCTGGCAATCAAAGTCTCCAGGCTTCTAGCATTATCTGTAACGCAGTCATTCCTCGCAGCCCCGACGGCTTCTCTGCGCCGGGTGCCGTAGAGTCACACATGAGCTAACTTGATCAAATAGGCCAAGAAATTATTATCGGTGCTGTTTCTCAGTGGCGTGACAGACTCGGAGACGGGAAGAGTCACTTTCATCATGAGATGGCCGGTCCTGCTGGCTTGAGCAGAGAGAGCTTTTCATCTGGCTCAGTTAAGTGTGTAGTGTTCCTCAACACGTATGTTGAGAAGGGGATAAGAGGTGCTCATAATATTTTTTCAGCATATAAAACCTTTTTGTCCCAGATATATTTGCTCTTTTTCTTTCTCCCTCTCCACTTTTTTTTTTTTTTGGTTTCGTTTATTTGTACTTATGTCAGTCTCTTCAAGATCAAAACTACATTTTTCATTTTCTTTGCTGGAACACTCAGCCCGTCTGTACTTGAAGATGTTTACACTTTTGCTTTTATTTTTCAAAGCAAAAGCGTGACCACTGCATTATTTTACTTCCAAGAGGAGCGGGATGGCGTGTGTGGATGAACATATTCATTGTGGACACCTTGCAGTAGGCACATGCCCAGAAGCCTTTCATGTCAGCGAAGCTGTGTGATAACATTCTCAAGGATGCAACACGAGTTTGGGCGCGTTGCTAATGCCAAACGCTTTGGGATGCCTCAAGGCGAAGCGCCCAACTGTGCAAGATATTTTAAGACTTCAAAGCCTTCTCCCATATGACCAATCATCCTTTTCCCCATACACAGGAGAGAGCGAGGCTCTGCTGAAGCTTCTCATGGATCTTCCAGTTCCTCCTCACAAGTTTAAAGGAAACTGCTCAGGGCTTCGGTTTGCAAAGCTACATTTTCCACCCACGCTGACCCTTTCTCCTCCCTCCTCTCCAATAAATCGTCGTCAGTGCAGAAGCCAGGCCTTGCACAGGCACAAAACCCAAGTTGCCCCAGAGACACGTTATCTTGTGATGACAAAGGGCCAGTCTGGCTCTCTTG
Source organism: Dromas ardeola (assembly GCA_013398915.1). Classification (NCBI taxonomy): domain Eukaryota; kingdom Metazoa; phylum Chordata; class Aves; order Charadriiformes; family Dromadidae; genus Dromas; species Dromas ardeola. The sequence continues at coordinate 160,027 of VYZM01000584.1, forward strand.
CTGGTGGCATTATTTGAAAAGGTCACACAGAGACTGTGGCTTGACAGTCTGTTTTGAAAAATGCTATTTATAGTCTGTCCATTGCTCCCAGTGCATTAATTAGGTTGTGTACAAGCTAAAACATTTCTCTAGCAAATGGTCTCATTTTTTCCCTTTTTCT